>CM063503.1:103875886-103990886 GCA_032207245.1 Pardosa pseudoannulata
TATTTTCACTTTCTTAGTCACTTTGAGTACTAAAAAATATTTATGTTTTATATTAAATTCCAGATTCAATAGTAAACAAATTTACCTATACCATAAATTCATTCATATGTACAATATAGCAAGCTTATATAAATGTACATTATTTAATTATAACAAGAATAATTTAAATTTAAAAGAATATTTCCTTTATATTAATTTTATTGTTTAGAATGTCAAACAATATACTTATAATAAAATTTTCTTAGTACACATGACATGAGTATAGAAAACTTTTCCATGATAAAATTGAGTTAAAAAAATGAAGTGCTAAAGTACTTAAACTACGTTTAAAGAATAAGCGCTGAAAATTTACTATACGAGATTAAAATTCTTAATGTTCAAAACCACAATCTCTCTTATTTATATTATACTGGTAATTTTGAGATTTTTTTATTTTTTAAGAACGGGAAATGAAAATAGTATATACTTTGAAAGGTTTTATTGCTGAAGACTGAAAAAGGTAAATACATTGACTATCACTTAAAGTTAAAATGTGAGATAACCAAAAACTAAAGAACTTAAAAATTACTAAAGAAATAACTTTGTTAAAGTATTGGTTAAATTAAGAAGATTAACGAAAAACATTTTTCTTTCTGTGACAAGTTTGGAAATTCATACGTTTCTCACATATTTGCTTTAAATTAGGCCGTTATTTTGAGCATTAATAAATTTGAAAATTGTAGAATGTAGTAAGAACATTTTGTAAGAATACATACAAGTTGATGTACGAGAATTAAAAATATTGTTGTAAATACAATACACTGTCTCATACGTTACAACGAAAGCGGCATCTCACAGTTCAAGTGTGCTAGTAAGGATCGAGTTCTAGTACAAAGCAAAATATTTCAAAGATATTTCTAATGGAAAACTCCACTGAATAACACGATTATGAGAGTAGCAGCAGCAACAAAAGGTTTTGCAACTCGTTACAAAACTAAGTAATCCAAAATGCACTACTCTTAATGGAATTAAAAGAGAGCTTCATTTTAATAGCATTCCCCATCGTGGAGAGAGGAGGAACATTTCTTGGAGTGTTTTTCTTTTCTGCACTTTTAAATATTTGCTTTCGTTTTAAGCTCATCTGCGAGTAAAAAAAAAAAAAAAAAAAAAAAAAATTACAGAAATATGAATTTTTGAATTATTTGCGAAAAATAGAGAAAGTTCAAAGGAAATATTTTACTTACCTTCCTTAATACGAAGAGTTTATTACATAGCTTTTACTTACTTTTTTTTCTTGAAGAGTTTTTACAACAGAAAATCGATTGACAAAGCATCCATAAAAAGTTCTTTATAAATTAATACAATGAAAATAAATATTTTCATTTATAACTTTAACTTTAAAAAAAAAACGATATATCCTTTAATAGTTTCAAATAAACAAAATAAGAGTTTTTCACCTTAAAAGGCGCTTCATTGTATGAAAACTTACATAATACTTGCAGTTTTAGAACTCACGTGCTTTATTAACTCACCACCCACCCTAAAAATAAATGAAACAAAATTTTAAAACTCCGAGCTCAAGTCTACCAACTAACTTTTAGGATAGCATGTTTTATATTAGAGCATTTCCTAAGCATTAAAATGCTTACTATGGGTAAAACTATCTTATAGCTATACCACAAAATTTAATTAAAAATATCGGTGTTTTCGTACAGACAATTTTACTGAAATTCTTAATTTTAAATTATTCTATTGAATGTTTTAAATTCAACTCTCGTTATAAAATCCTGAGCAGAAATGTATATAACAGTAAATTTTTCATTCGTTTCTGAAATGAAAAATTTCCTCCTTTTAATTCAAAACAAATCCTTTCTGATAGAAAACCAAAATAAATCTAAAGGTTACTAGTAAAATAAGAGCATTTTTATATTAAGTATATAAATAAAAAGTATATTTATATGGAGTAAAAATTATGTTCTTGATAATTTTGTTTCTACTACTAACGTTAAAAATAAAAATAAAAAAATAACGAAATATTTTTTTTTAAATTCCAACAAAACTTTAATATGGGAAATAGGTTTTTACACTGATACTTCCACTTTTGCATAAATCATATCCTATTTGAATTTTTACCTATGTTTCATTTTTTTTAATTAGCAGTTCTATTAATGTATATTAAACATTACCAATAATTTTTACGGGAAAATATTTAAATTAGGAAAAAAAATTTTCACGATTAATCACTCATCTACTTTTGGTTTCTAATATAATATTAAAAAATAGTTTACATTTTTTTAAACAACCCATATTATTTGACTGCAGGGTACATACTGCACTTCTAGACCAAGTTGACGGAGTTGAGCATAGAAAATACTCTATTTAAATTTATAAATGCTTAGTAGAAGAGTACAAGCAGTATTTACTCACTATAAAAATTCTCCAAACATATTGATAACTTCTTTTTTGAATTTTACTACATTGTTTCTACTTACCATTACATGCGTATGTGTTTAAGCTTAAATCGTTGATAATTATTTATAAATTAAATCAAAACTTTTCTTTAGAGATATTTTCCTTAAACGTATTAAGATGTGTTATAAAATATAACTGCTGAGATCTCGAGAAATAAAAGATAACCCCATTACAAAAGGCAACAATAAGTGTTCGGGAACCCTCCCTGAAAAGCCCCCCTCCCCTACTCCCTACAGAGCGGGCCTTCCGGGCCGTACATTGCCGTCACTACCCATTAACCTGTCATTATTCACTTAATGTTAGTAAAGAGTCATAACAAATAAACGAGTGTTTTCATAATGTCTTTTATGTATATTTTAATCTATCGTAAAAAAATATTTAACCAGAAAGGATTTATTTTTAATTTTACATTATATTCGTCATAATTAAAATTATAGTGCAGTGGGTACAATAAATGTTAAGCATATTTCCTTGCAAAAGTTTTTTTAACCCCTTCCGGTATGATTTAATAATGAAAAACTGTGTATGAAATAACCATTTAATTTTTATTTAAAAAACTTGTTTCATTTTACAATTCTTACATATTCTTAATTAAAATCCACTATTTACATAGTGTTAAATAATATCAGAAACAGTAAAATTAAGAAAATATCAAAGCAAAACATTAATAAGGTATACAGATAATAGTCTTCAAGCTAGTGGTACTTTTCAAAACAAAGTGCAAAGGAATTCTTAATTGTTTACACCTCCAAGTAGTCTCACTTTTAATTTGATTCTTGTAACACACACGGCATTTCTTAGTAGGTTTTCTTTTATTCTGACTCATTAATTTCGCAATGACTTGTACCAAGAAATTCTAAGTAAACAATATGCAATAGTGACTTGTGATTTTCACAAGTGATAAAAGTGTTGCCAAATTCAGTACACTAGAAATTTTAAACTAAATTAATTATCATATTTAACAGTGACTTTAATAGCATGACGAGTGTAGCTCGTCATTGTGTGGTATGGAATGAAAAACTAATGACGAGCTAGACTCGTCATTTTACCGGAAGGGGTTAAAAGCAGAAATTCTTTATTGTTTCACAATCACTTATGCATAGTAATAGAAGAAGTGAAACAGAAGAAAAAAATGCATTTCATTATACGGAATAAACATGCATAATTTTAAATGAGCTTTTCAACTGACGTAACAAATAATTTTTTAAACTTATAATAAGAATCCCATAATAACGAAATAACCAAATAAATAACTAAATAAATAACTAAATAAACTAAATAACTAACTAAATAACTAAATAATTATCTAAATGACTACCTAAATAACTAACTAAATAAATAAATAACTACCTAAATAACTAAATAACTACCTAAACAACTAACTAAATAAATAACTAAATAAATAAATAACCAAATAACTAACTAAATAAATAACTAAATAACTAACTAAATATATATATTATATATTATATATATATATATATTATATATGTGCCAGTTATGTTACGCAAACAGATATAAATATATGTATGTGTATACATAAAATATTTTATTCGTAGTCGTGAAACAACCCGAGAATAAAACATTTCATTATAAGAAATAAATAAGAATCCTCACACACTTAATTTGGTCTGAATAAAAGTGTCTGCTCATAAACGCTTTTGGCATGTTCTTTTATGATGTATTAATATACAAATTACAGTACTTGGGAGCAAGTTCGCAAAACCGCAATTAAATACGGCAGTAAAGACGAAGCTTGTAATAATGTCCGTAGAGCGACTGCCATTTAAAGGAGCATCCATGGGGAAGAATTACACCGAACCAAAAAACTTCAGCTAATGCTAGGCGGAAAATATGCATTCAGAATACAAACAGCTTCAATAAATGCATGCTATGTTTTAACACATCATTAATCATAAACAATTAAAAAAAACCAAACCCCAAAATAAGATTTCCTATCTTCCATCCATTAGTTTTGCTGATCGAAATTAAAGATGGGAAACGGTGCTTGGAGCATACGAAACGCAAGATAAGCAATGGAACAATTACCAATATATAATTTCGACGTAAGAGCAGGCTAACGGAATAAAACAGAGAAAATTAAACGTTTCTAACAGCGTGACAGCTCTTCGTGAATAGACAGTGAACAGTCCTTAATAATGATTAATGAAAATATAATTTGTTCTTCAAATTTTATCGAATACGTAAAACAGCACGCAAGAAACAACGAATTTCAGAGCGACAAACTTATTAAGGATTAAAAGAGGTTATTTTTACGCACTACAGAATGTAATAGCTAAGATTACAAACAAGCTTTTGGGGAAACTAGATTAAAATTCAAAAAAATAAAAATGCAACACACGCGTGCTTACGAGTGTGTATAATTAAGAGCATAAATGTCTGTACTTGTGGAAATTTGCTACATTTTATATAATTTGGTGTTATGTATGTTTATATATGTATGTGTATAATTATGTCTAATAAACCAACAGGCAATAACTGTAGTAACAAATTTTAACCAAAATTATATTTAATTAACATACAAAAATTTTCATTTATAAATACGTTTCATTTTTACACTAATTTTATCAATAGTTTAATCATAAAACACACGAAAAAAACTCCATATTTAAAAAAGAATTTTAGGCGGACATAGTAAGTTTTCGAGCTGAAATGTTATTATAGCAGATTTTTATCCACAATAAAGTAAAAAGTTCTGCTCTGTTTAGAATCATTTTTTTTCCTTTATCATTAATTTAGGTTTAATAAAAATATTGTCATATGAAATAATGCATTTTAAAAAAATTCGGAACTGTACATTGAAGCTTAACAATAGATTAATCTATCCGTCAGAATTTCAATCAATTTACCTGTCGAAAAAGTACCATAAATGTACTTTAAATGTACCATAAATGTAATGCAACGATCAAACAAATCAAAAAACGCTGATTCAAATAACAAAATTAAATATCAGCGCAAATACTCAAAAATTTGGTAGATTGTTTATGGGACTGCCCTCTACTTACCTGAAACAAAACACTGCTTCCCAGAAAACATAAAATTTCTACAAACTACTTTTTAACTGTCCTTAAAAAGGATGCTAAGCACTAATGTGTAAATACAGTTAATTGAAATGAACTAAACTGCTGTTCAAGAAACACTGAAATCATAAAGACGAATTAAAACTGGATATATATTATATACGCATGCACAAGTATGTAAATACATTTATATGCCTAAGCATAATGATATTAGCGAGAAAGATATTTCTGGATGAAATCTGACCGTACACATCATTATATTGTGTAATGATCTTTCAACTCTCACTATTCTTTTTCTTCGAAAAAAAAAAATATCAGCAGAATTCAAAATTCAAGTCGACTAACTAGATTGAAGACTAACAAGACACTGTTTCCTGGCGAATAAAATGAGGAGGAGGAATGGCATTGTGTGCCGGATCCATTAAAATAAATTAGCGGGCTATTTTCAATAGACACTAATGAGCTCACAAGATGAAAAATAACTATCCAGTTACTATGAAGGCGGAGCAATTGGAGCAACTTCAGAGTCGATTTGAATCTGTTGATGAGGAACAATGTTAAAATCTGCGGCCTGTATAAAAGGGCAGGAAGCTCGCCACCTTATACAGATGCTGTTTCAATTCAGATTTTTGTCCTGCGATTGCGCTTTATTAGATTCTTCTTTCACACGTTTAAAAGCTCCTTTGCCTAAGAATAGTCTGACTTTTTGTTGAAGAGACATTATGGTATGCGTCTATTAGAATATCAATATGTCTGCGGCTTTTGTTTTTAGTGAATCCAGCCTGGATTTATTAAAAAAAACTACACTGAAAAATGAAAACTTTATTCTCTAACACAAAGGGCACTAAATTTTAAAATATGCATTTATTGTACCATGTAATATTAGAGAATGTTATCATTTTAACTTTTTTTTAAGTTTTAATCCTTTTGAATAATGTTATAACAAATACAACGGTATCAAATCTACAGTTTAATTTTCTTCACTCCGTATTAAATCTACATCAGTGGTTACCAAATTTTATTCCTACGACTTACTTCTCGTAACCTTGTCATAAACTCCCAAGTAAAGTAACTCTATACAACTATGCAACAACGATGTTTATAATAGTAAAAATAAAAAACGAATAAAACATTTTGATATTTAAATTAATAAGCCATGAAAGAAATTATTACCTTGTAACTTAAATTTTAAAGGGTTTTTCAATTCAAAGATGTCTGGTCTTGATATGGCTGTCTCAACGAGAACTAAGTTTAACTTTTTTTCGTGATACGGCTCAAATCTGCTCTAAATCCACGAACTACTATGTATAGAAGGCAAGAAACTGTTTCTGTACAGCCACACATAACGCAGTATTTAAAATCTATTTTTGTAACCAGAATTTGTATTATCCTTGTCCAAACACCTCCCCTTTTTAAATAATTCAATATGATGTCCTTGTGGATTCATCTTAGTATGCGGATTTAGTTGCTGCAAGCGGCCAAACACCAAATTGGGCATAATCCAGTGAAGAATGTATCGATATTTTTTAGTCAGAATAATAAGACATTAAGTGTTGACAATAAACAAGCAAATCTTCAACTCGATTTAAGTGAACGTCCAAGAGAATGTCAACCAAAAGTAAAATCAATCGTAATTTTACTTTAGATTAAATCTTTCGTCGACCCTCAAACGTTGTTTACGCACCCCGAAATTAATTTTTATGTACCATATACACCTTCAGCGGTGGCAGGGACTCCTGGGGGTTCGTAGAAACGACTGATCTACATCATGAGACAAGCAACCAAAATCTCGAACCGCTACTATTTAGAACCTGATTACGCAAATATTGCAGAGGGGATTACGTTGCAAAAAGGTAATAGCCCACAGATATAACGTAAACCTAACTATTTATCATGAATTTCCTTGGAATGTGCATCATTTACCATTTGAACCATGAAGTATAAAACCAGAAAATGCCATGATTACATGAAAAAAAATAACTTAAGAAGTAATCTTATAGCTTTCTAACTTTTGTAAGAGAAATATAACTTAGAATGAGCAGTCACAAAGTTATTTTCTGTAAAAAGATGTTAAGATTACTTGAGAATATTAATCTTTTTAGAATATTAATAAGAATTAGAATGATACACTGAAAATAAATCATTTCTCCCGTTACAATATTTAAGGGTTTTCTTATTTAGCAATATTAAGGGACGGACACCGTCCTAATCTGAGACAAAGGGAATATTTGTAATTTATGTAAGGACCAACCAAATACATTTCGTTTGTTGTATAGAAATAAATACATAAACTGCATAAATAACACACAGTTCGTCGAATATTTTTTTATGAAATAATCGCATTAAAGATAAATTTCATTGCATGATTTATTCCAATCGTCTTATAAATACATCAGACACTACACAGGGCAGTGAGCATTTAACTGAAAATTGTACGGTATAAGATGATTTTGGCCTTGCATTAACTGTGATATCACACCACCTGAAATACTTACTTGCAAAATGGGGACTACACTAAACTATATTGCAGTTAAGTATATAGATACTTTTAACAAATTCTGTAATTTGTTTTTCAAAGAAACAAAAAGTGTATTTTTATGGACTAAGTAAATAGTTTTGCACGATAACATAACGAATTCTATAAACAAGGATCCGATGCGTACTTAAAGTGGATTATTAGATTGTTTAAGTACAAGGATTACCTATTATTTTAAAACATTATCTATTTATAGTTTTAAATTTTGAGAAAATTATTAATGTTTGCAGTACAAACATTTTCAGTTTAATCAATCAGTCATAATTTTGTAAATTCTTGCAGAAAATGAGTACTTTTTAAATATTTCAAAGTACAAAAACAAATACGAGCCCAAAACGTATAAAAAGTGCAATTATAACCTCATAATAGCCTTTAAACGTAAGCATTGAAAATAAGAGTTCTATTAAGGAAACTATTAAAGAAAACATCTTTCGAGAAATGCATTATTTCAGAGAAACGTGTCTAATTAATAGCTCATCAGACAGAACATAATACATGATTACCGAGTATGAAATCGTATATGGAACATGCAAGGCCATATGTTGCTTTCCCTAAACTGTTAAAGAAATTGTAAATTACTCTTGTTTAGGTAGTTCCAGATTTTACAAGTGCATTTATGTCCAAGATTTTTAAAAATAAATGTATTTATCTTATGTGCGCTCACTTCCACGTTATCTATATATTGAAAATTATATCTACCACTATTGGGGTAACTTTATTTAACGAGACAAGCTTAAAACATTATTTAATTTCCATTTCGTGTTCAATTTTCAGTATATTTAGTGTGCTTGCATTTCGAGCATTTAAGTTTTCGTCTATTTAATCTACCATTTTGCTTCATAACTGTTCATTGCTTGTTTATCCATTTATTTATTTTTTATATTTATCATTCCGTATTAGTCGCTTTGCTATGCATGCTACCAAAGCGAAAAATATTTATCTAAAATTGCTGATACCAGGAAATGAAATTGGTGTTTCCTAACTATTTTTATTATAGTGATTTTGCATCATTAACGAACAGTTTTTTTTAAGAAATTAAAACCAAATTCTTTAACAGTGAATTTGTGTTTTAAGAGAACCTTCATTTTTAATATCCATCACCTCTTTTTACGCAACAAACGTTCACAGAAAGAAAAGGAAATACCTAAGGTTAGTTAAAGTTAATCTTTAAAATTCCATTGCTCCCTAAAATAATATCACCACCCAATTACTCGTTCACGTTTAGCATCGTGAGACTGATATGAAGCATGTAAAGTCCTCCAATCATATCTTTGATTACCTGCATCTATAAAAGGCAACATCACGTCATTCACAGCCGGCGCTACGTAGAATAAAATTTAGACTGAAGTCACGTTTGTGGCCACCCAGATAGCTTGAGGGGTGGTCCCTGTAGCATTCTAACATATGTGGCGATTATACAATTGGGTTCCCTGCAAGGCCATCCGGCCCCCTTGACAGTTGATAGCCAGCAGAGATGTCAGTATGGCAGTAAATTGTAGTTCCACAATTGCACTTCATAGCTTTGGAAACACCAGAAAGTCTCTGTTTTTGGCATTTGAAACAGGGCATACAGTCTAAAGAATATATAGGTCAAACCCCATGCGGAAGAAGAGAACAAACTTTCAAGTAATTTAAAATATATAAATATATCAAGTGATGCTATTTTATGTTATTTTATGTTTTCGGTAAAGCTTAAAAGGCAGAAAATGAAGAAAATTAGTGAGATTTAAACAAATAAATATTCTCACTTCGAATAAGTTATAATCCGCAGGTAGATTAAACGATTCCTCATATGCTATGGTTAAAATGGGAACACTAACATTTTCACATTGCGATTTATATTCTTTTCTTTCAATTGAGGGAGATTTCTGTCATAATACAATAACAAGAAATTTTAATTTCTGGGGTGTGATTGCGGGGGATTTGACCTTACTCTTGCAGATTCGTGAATATGCAGAGATGAATAATCATTTTATCTGCAGTTAGATAATAGATTTTAAAACCTTTTCGCAAACTCTCACTTCAAGCCAAATTACTTGGATAATGCAAAAGAAAACCAAAGTTTACCAAAGAGAAAACGCAGCTTCAAGCAAAATAACAAGAAATATGAATAGCCACCGGAACCTTATTTTTAAATAATTTAACAGCTTATTACAAAAGTTTTTTAGTTATAATTTGCCAATGGCCTGTGCCAACTACAAAAAATAGTTAAGGATAATACACACAAAACCACCAAATGTGCAATATAAATATTAAAGAAACTAAAAGAAACAAGAAAAATAGCAGTAAATATGTTTTAGTGAATATTTCCGAATATTATAAAAGAAAAAATAAAATATGAAATTACAACCAAGATGTTGAAGTCTAAAACACATTAACTTTACCGGGTTTCTCTATTATGTTAACAAGAAATAATATAAATGTATAATAACAAATGTTAAATTTATAGGTTATGTTATGTTTATGCTTACAATCTGCGTGTGAACTTTGCTATCAAAAGATTTTCTACGTGTAGAGTAATTAAAGCCCGAGATCACAAGCCCAAAACGGATTTTGAATAGCTACGAAATAACGGCATTTGGATACATCTCAGAATTAAATAGCAACACCTCACCAATACAGTCATAAATGGACTTTAAAAAAACAAAAGAAGTAGATAAAATTTGAGCCGATAGAAATACAAGTGTAAATGCAAAAAATGCCGTGTAAATGCCGTGACAAAGTTGTAAAAGGTTCAGATTTAAAAAAAACAAAACTGATTTTAGAAAGTAAGGCTAAATACCTTTGAAATATTATTTTTAAACCGAAAATGTCATCAGTTTTGTCTGAACATGATTCTTATTAAAATCCTATGTAAAAACGTAGCTACGTAACTACAAACGCACAGTTCCACCAGAAATTTCCCAGTGAACTCAAAATCCAAAATAATTGCATAGTAATATTCAAATTTAGTGAGGTGAATAAAATTTTATACATACGAGATTTGACTACGCATTATCATTTTGTTAAGAGTGTCAGATTTTATAACCATGAAATTGAAACATATTTCTAATGTATCAGCCTCCTGATGAAAAAGAATTCTTTCGACATTTAGCTTAAAGGTGAAAGGTTTCTGTTAACACATCAAACACAATTTCATCCTTTTATTATTCTTCCATTTAAAATGGGAGAAGACGCGTACAAAGAAACAGAAGAAAAATGGCTTCTTCCCTTAAAATTGCTACGGGGAGAAAATCGAAGACCGTGCAGCTGTTAAGGGCGAAAAAGATGAAAAAAAAAATTGATTTACTTAAGAAAACCTAAATTTTACAGTAGCTGATAAGAGGATAACAGTAAAGAGGATCAAAATGTGAAAGCGTTGCTTTCACCTTCGTTTATTCAGACGACAGTTTTCAGAAATAAAAATGTTAAACAAGATTTTTAAAAAGGAAGAAAAATTCTTACCTGGTTAGAGACATGTGACTTTTGATTTCTCGCATCAGATGGCAGAGAAGAATCACTAGAGGAAGATTCAGGATTTTTTACGCTAGATGTGTGCCTTTTTTGTCTTAAAAGAACAGGTGCAGATACAGATTTTAGATTTAATTCGTTGATAATTAATACTGTAGGCTCGATAGGTTGAGCTGGACTCGATGTCGATTTACTTTTCCTTGTGACCTTAAGAGTAGATGGAAAGGAAGCAGACTGTTCAAGGCACTCAACACCATTACCATTGGAATCAGTAAGAGACGGGTTGCTTACAGTCGATTTAATGGAAACTGTTTCGCTAGTCACTTGTTCCTCGGATATATCCCCCAATGTAGAGCCTCGAAGTGTAGTTTCACTACTTCGAAGTGGTCGACGACTAGTTGATGCCAAATCGCTATCTAGGGGGTCTTCATTGTCGTTCTGAGTATCTCCAGTTTCCTCGATTACGAGACTAGTTTCTTCGAAGGAGTCACTTGATCCAGAACATGCAGACAGGTATAAGCTGCTGCTACCTGATCCTGGAGTTGCAGGCGCAAATTCCTCGTCCGATGATATTTCTAGTGAAGAAGACGAAGATTTACGATTTCTTTTCTCAGCTTTACAGTTAGAGCAACTCTCCATAAGATTGTCATCTGATCCACTATTTAAATTCGGCAACTCCCAGTCACTGCAGTCACATTCTGTTACCCACGTGAAGCTTGAGCTGAAATGACAAGTAACAAATATATTTACACCGGTGACTGATTGATCAATCTAATACTCCTCCTAACAAACATCCCCTCCGAAAGAAATCTTATTAGGAGGTTTGAAAATTTGCCGCCTTATGAATGATGATGAGAGCCTGGAGCGAAATGTTGATGAACGCTGCTTTCATATTCAGATCTCGGACAAATATTAAATAATTTGATTAATAGCTACTTCAAGACATATTCTATATACATCTTTTTTGACATAGTTTTTGACATTTAATGCCTATGGCACAGAACCATTTTGAAGATCTATTCCTTTCCCCTATCCTTTAATGATCTCGTACAAGCTTTCAATTCACGTTCTTTAGGAGTAGCAATAGAGCTGGGCGTGTGGAAAGTCACGAACTCATCATCTCCTCTGGATATATACACTGAAGATGTTACGAATTAACATTTAAAGAAGCTCACCACTACATATAGCGATAAATAATGACTTATTGGATGTGACAGTGTAACATTTATAGGGTAATTACATTTAAATTTTAAAAATAATTGCATGCACTGAGGAAACTGTACTTTGTGAAAGATACGTGTTTGTTATTCTCTCTTATGTGTGTATACATACATGAGTCAGTGAAAAAAAATTCACAGATTGAAATAAAACTATGTCCCTTAGTGCGCGAATACTCGATAAAGGATGAGATCTTTATATAATAAAACTGGCATGTAAGCCTTGTAAATCAATCGATTTTTAAAAAAATTAATTTATAAGAGTGAAAATTCATAAAAATAACTATCATATTTGTACACATTAACTACATGCAAAATTATTTTTACAGTCTATGTAAAGTTTGTCAATAAAATAAAAATTTTAACTAGTACAATAAATAATTTACAAACTAAATTGGCAGTTTAAAGATAGTTTCTAAAAAACATTTGTACGCCACTGGTTGAAACTTCTAAACAAATTAGTTTCATTTTCATGATATAAATTTCCTACCAAGTTACGTCAACTCAAAATTTTTGTCCCACGCTCAATATTAAAAAAAAAAAAAAAAAAAAAAAAAAAAAAGTATACATAAAGAAATCCCTTGATTTCATAAATTATGAAAGTACTATCAAAATTTAAAAAGAAAATTTCAGAGATTTTTCATACGGTTTACTAACAGTAAATAGAAAATTAATATATACCGTTGCGTTCAGAAAATCTGCAACTGCTCTCTAAAATACATGACGCACATTAAAGTACAGTATACATACATAAATATTGATATCTTTTACACGTTCTTCGAATTAATCAACTCTAAGCATTTTAGTCTGGAGCTTAATGCAGTAAAACAGCCTAAAACTATCTTTTCTGTATGAATTGCACATCATCATCGTTTAAGATAAAATTTAAAATTAAATTCAATTTACAAAGTTCTTTGCATTTTTGTGGAAAGCCAGTTGTCTTAACAATACTTATATTTAATGCTACTTTTTTCTATTCAGCGTAAAGCATTGGAAATGCATTAAGCATATAAAAGTAACATTTCTCTGAAAAATATAAGCATAGCGCAAAACTTCAAGATCTTTTTGGACAATTATGACGTTATTAAACCATTCAAGTCACAAATCCAAAAAATTACCTATGGGAATCCTCAATTAGAAAACAAAAATTTCTCAACTTCTTTTGCTCTCAAACCAATAATATAAAACACAATTGCGGAAATCATATTTCATTAATACAAAAATATAATCATAAAATTAACTGAATAGATACCCAATAAACGCTAAAAATTAATAAAAAGGATAATATTGTTTTTAAAAATAAAGAAGGTTATGCTACGTTATTACATTCGGTTACATTCGGAGAAAACAGTAAAAATAACATATTTAAAGATATCAAAAACGACTGCTTTCACCAAATTATCGTCTATTTATAGGGTACGTTTTCAGCTTGAACACATGAAACAATAAATGAAATAATCTTAGAGTTAAAAGGCTTAATAATTATCTATCACTCCCCCTTAAATACAGAACACTTTAGTCATGAAATTTAATAGTTTTCGTTAGAAGGTGGGGGGAAAAGCCTTCATACAAGTACTTGAAGAGCAGTAAAGAGAAGCCAAAGCGGTAGATAAAAGTGAAATTCATTTAGGAAACTGCAGCTTTTAAGTAATAACATTACCTCCTACTAAGTGGCACTGGAGTAGTCTGAGTGACTGCATCTTTATTTTCATTGTCATCTTTCACATCAGTCGATACATCGGCACAAGTCGGGGGTTGGAAAGTAGCACTTTGCATTCTCCTCATAAAAGCAGTCAGCTCACTTATGCTCTGAAACAGAATTTTAAATAGCATATTAAATACGAAAATCCATTCCAAAAATCGAAATACCAAAAGAAAAGAGGATTTTTTAATCGCGCGATGACTCCAGCATAGACTGTTCTTTTTAAGAAAAGAATCCGGGAATGCAGTTCGAAAAAGTCCAGAATATTCGATCATTAAATTCTGAAGCCTTCATTGCGTTCTTAAACTCAGTAAACACATTTCCGAAATCTATGTAATGATGGAAAAAGGAGATTCTAATTATTCTTTAATCTCTGTTTATTTTTGTTTTGTGATAAGATCTTGAAAACATTTTCACTACCCTGACCTTTGACATCATAATATGATGCTAATTCTACCAACTACACATGTATATCGGGTAAATATCACTTACAGGGATTTAATATCTTATGCGGTGTATAGTCATCGTTCTGAAAGAAAAAAAAAAGAACAAAGATAATCAAAACCGATCTTGGTTAGATAGTTTTCTTCAATGTAAAATAACAGTTGTAATTTTGTTTTTATCAATAATTGAAACTTAAAAAAATTCTTGGAATTTTTCATAGACTACAGTTATTTTATTTAATTTTATTTCTTGTGTGTGTGTGTGTGTGTGTGTGTGTGTGTGATACTCAACTTTAACAGAATAAAGGACATTGTTTAAACATTTAATCTATCTTTTAAGCACCTGGATGCTTTTAGAATTAGACTAGCTCTTGCTATGAATATTAAATTTTTTTATATTTGTTTGATGAAATATACAAAAAAAAATATCCACAGAGACCAAAATAAAGTTCATGATGGTAAATTTTAAGATGCTGATAATTTCAGAACAAACTGCAACTAAAATGTTTAACAGATTCAGCACAAAGAAACAGACATTGTCTTCAATATCTATGAAAATTCCTCCTGTTAGCATAATCCAGTATATATCTATTTTTTTAACAATTACGACATAAGCAATACTTTTCTTTTAAAATAAAAAAATAATCGAAATATACTGATAGATCAAAACTTTAGCTGTATATCTTTTTCAAAAAATGATTTCAGAAACTACCAAATGTCCATTATCCATTATTAAAAACAAGCAATACAACTTTATAGTCAAAACAAATTCCTTATTAATATAAACATTGGACCAAAATGATTAATAAATGGTCTAATATCCTTAAACTATACACACTGAGCTTGAAAAATGTGCATTTTAATAAGATAATAAATTATACTTCTGTTTTAGGGATAAGGCAAACATGGAAACTCAAAATTAACTTTTATTGTTTATAATATATGTGCTTGAAAATTTAATGTCATTGGAAATACATTTATGAAAGAGTGGTTAAAATTAGAAAGCAAATTGTTAAATGATGAAGATATTTTTTAACTGTTTAAAGCCAACTTTACTGAAAATTCTCCATGAGCACTCCTTTAGTAAAAATTGACATTTGAGGGCTTCACAACCAAAGCGAACTAAGTCCATTTACTTCTTTTCAAAATGAAATGGTTTACTTGGGTTAAAATCTTGCTATTTCCTATGAATATATATAACCATGTGTTAGAACCCTAGTTATTAAGCATTTTATAAAACAAATTTAAATTTCGAGGAGTTAGTTATGATCAGTGTTCCCCACGATCATATTCTGGAGTGCTGAAAATATCCCTATTATTGATATTATAAAATGTTGGCGAAGAATTTCGTAGACTATGTTGCAATAGCAGCCCTAAGGAGTACAGCTTTAAAATTCCTCTGGATAAATTCGTTTGATCGATAACTGTGCACTTTCCTGATAGTTCTTATAGCCTCTTTTTTTGAATAATCTGCAATCACTATAGATATGAGAGCTGAATCTTATACCGGGACTGCATAACGTAGTACAAGACGGAATACAGTTTTATTTGGAGTAATTTATTGCTCAGACTCGCATGCTTTTTATACAGGAAATGAGTAATATATTTTCAGGCATTATAAAATTTTTAATAAATTCAATATATTTCTCCATGTTAAATGTTTAGGAATTTACCTAAAAAGTAAGTTAACCTCCTAAGGGCCGGATCCTGACTGCAACACTTGCGTCCACAAAGTTGCGTCCACAACTTCCGAAACTTGCGTGTGGATACTCAATTTGGATCCTGACTGGAACGCTTGTAGCGTCCACACACAACCGGTCCACAACTAGGAGTTGTGAAGGGCGGGATTTTTAATATCGATAATCGTTTGCGTTAAACCAATCAGAGTACAGATAGATGAAAATAAACAGATCCACGTGAATGAAAAATATTAGCTTTGAAGCCTTGCATTGCTGAAACAGCTACTTATTTGAACAGCAATATCCATTAAAAAAAAAAAAGAGAGATTGAAATGATTATTACATTGAAAAATACCAACTGTATTATCGCAGCTGGAAACTTAAATTTATCGAACTTGTATATTAATGCACTCTGCGATATTAGTTATCTTCATGATATCAAAGAATGTCGCCTTAGTTTGCATTCGATTTTAGAATCCAACAGGGATGTATCCTGAAACGCTCAGCAACAAGTATGTAGTCGAATGTTGGGCCCTGAAACTAAACTGTGAAACGTTAATGATGTTGACAGCGTTGAGAAAATTATCAATCCTAAGATACAGAACGTGCTTAACCAGTTTACTAAAAAAAGTAAGCAGGCTGATGGTCTATAATGTTTGGACATCTCTGGGTCGTTCCCTGATTTAAATAGTGGAATATGGCGGCTGTTTTCCAGAAGGTTGGGGAATATTTAAATTTAAAGATTTTATAAATAAGAATGGCATTTTAGGTGGATGTTTTTAACTGCCTAGTGAGTCAAAATAAAGAATTTTTTTTATTTGGCAGGTTATCATAATCTCCTGGCTATTAATTGAGACTATTGATTCGTTATTAATGCAGTCCAATGAGTTGGCCTGGACGTCATACGTTTTATTTATATATAGTCTCCTGACAGAAAATACTAGAGTTGTGGATGAATTGGTTTTTTTGAAAATCTACAATAATAATTTTTTTCTTGTTCTTCTTGTGTAACTGAACGAAGGCGTTTCATATTCTAAGCGTACTAACTGTTACGCGCAGGAAAATAACCAGAGATCTGAAAATAAATAACCGATTAAGAGATTTTTCTGTGAGATTTTTTTTGTGCACTATTCTCTTTTACAAGCAAGAATGTAGCTGCATTTACCATTTGGTGAGAAAAATGCGATTCATAAATTGTGACTCAGTTTCTCGGAACGAACAGGTAGTAGAGAGTAGAGTAATCAATAATAAAATAAAAAGTGCCAAAAAAAATTTTTTTTTCTGTGCTCTTCAAGCAATTTCTGCTTTTGTTCAATCCGCCCCTGAACTCAGGTTCAAAAGGTTGGACAAAATCCGGATGAAGATGGACGAGAGATAAACGACTAAAGCTGACATTTAAAAGGTTCTGAGGCTAGCGACACTGTCTATTGAGACAATTAAACACGGTGTCTTGACAAAAGGTCGGATTTACAGATTTATAGAGCGAAGACAAAGAGCAAATGCTTTCCATTTTTCTTTTTGAGAGATATATAATGGCGTAATGCAGACTTAAGACTACAGTGCTTCCCTGTCTTAAACACATATTTTGGACACGTTTGAGACGGCAAGTTGAAAGCTACCATCATCTAGTGAGTTTTTTTTTCTTTTAATCCCTGAAAGTCTTTATTTATAACAATCTTCGACACAATTGAAAACGTAAAAGTGTCTATAATTTAGGCCTTAAAGTCATTCCCTCGTGTAATAAATTTGTTATTTGTGGTATATTGTATATTGCCATTGAAGACCTTTTTTTTTTAAATCACATCGAACGCATATAACACAAATTATAATTGTTAAAAAGATCTTTTCTGTTCTGTGAAAGCTGCAAAGGTAAATTATCATTCAAAATTCATTACTGTAACTGGGGTTTTACAATGAAAAAAATATAAGAAAAATTTTTAAAAAAATTGTAGGTGTATCATAAAGAACAGGAACAAAGATGAATCAGTCGATTGCAAGATAAAAATGGATAGAAAACCAGCTTCGTCAAAAGAGAGTTTAAAGCTTTTTGAGCCTGAGAATGATTTAAAAAAAAAAAAAAAAAAAAAAGATTAACAATAAATGAGGGTTTAAACCTGAATGGCTGTCCAAATTTAACGTGCAAAAGCGATCATTTTCAATACTGCAACAAATCATCTAAACTATCAGAGTGCATGATAATGTGTAGATAGATTGAAAAGTTTTTGACTTATTTTTGGTATCAAATAAGTTTATTATTTAAAAAAAAGTAATATTGCGAGATTTTAAACTGTCATTGTGGTTAACTGTGTCATTGTAAAACAAGTTATAAAAACTGATTTTATCATCCTATATAATTTAATATCTGGTAAAATGGTCTTATATACAAGCGTTGGATGCTATTCTGACTATATAGCTAAAAGTGAAGGTATTCTGTCAAAGATATTTTCTTTATCGGAAAACATTTTTACATTGTTAATGCAGACTATTTAAAACCTCGAAACCTTGTTGCTATCAGATTGATAGGATAATCACAAAGAATAATATAAACTATTTAGTATGTTAAAATTTTTGGAGAAAATAATGTTTTGCTGTTTAAATCATAGATAATCAGAAGAAAGTAGCAATAAACACCTAAATCTTAAAATAGTTCAAAATCATAATTTTACATTAAAAATAGGCCAACAAGGATTCTATAACATTACGTTAATTATAACAATTTTTTTTAATTTCGTTAATATTTTGAATTTAAAGGAAGGTTTAAAACATTCTTATCAGCAACAGAGTACCTGTTCTGATCATGCTACAGAATTATAACGCTAGTCTTGTACAGCAGACGGCGTGCTCGGAATCTCTGGAAAGCTTTAATAAATGCAGTTCAATGCAGTGCATCAGATAACGTTGAACAGAAGTCATTCATCTCACATTATACACACCTGCTCTCCGCACGCTTCCGTGTGTATGAAGCATTCCTTAAGTGAAATCAAAGATTTCAGTACATTGAATTTGCGTATCTTATCACAATCCTTTGCATGCTTTATTTCTTTGGCTGATTTGGTTGTGTTTTAAAATATGCTAATTGGTTCTTGGCTTTTTCGTCAGTCAGAAACATACACGATCTAAAAGTAATTTTTGTGTACTCACCCTGTCCCCGTTTTTATAAGATTTAAATTTTAGTTGGTGAAGTGAGATTGCTCAAAATTTATTCGAGTAAAACCCGGTTTAGAAACGGTGTTAATCATATGAAACGTATCAGTTGTTATAAAGAAACATCAAATACCTATAAAATGATAGCTAGTACAGGAAACAGGGCCAATATTAACTTTTTTTTCTCTTTTACATTACCTCCCATGATAGCAATAATTTCATTTATTTAAACCAAAACTGCATTCCTATTCAATAATTCTTTTTTAGCTATTTCACTTACTTTAAAACAGAAGTATAGGATATCTATACCTCTGTTTTATTACCATTAAGGTCCACATTTAAATTAAACAGTAATCAAGTAGGCCGCATAAGTTGATATAACTATAAATGAGATTTTTTAAATTATTAAAGTTTTTGTTATAGTTTATAAGTGTTATAATTTTAACAATTTCTTTAGATACTATAAAATTATTGCATTATATAAGCTTATTGCATTTATATAACACAAAATTATTTATTGTATTTATATAATACAAAATCATTTACATCATCATATATAATGCAATAAATAATTTTGTAATTTATTACAAAATTATTTATTGCATTATATATTACAAAATTATTTATTGCATTATATATTACAAAATTATTTATTGCATTATATATTACAAAATTATTTATTGCATTATATGTTACAAAATTATTTATTGCATTATATGTTACAAAATTATTTATTGCATTATATGTTACAAAATTATTTATTGCATTATATACTACAAAATTATTTATTGAATTATATAATACAAAATTATTTATTGCATTATATAATACAAAAGAACATTAAGTCAAAATACAAAAAAAGTTTAATATTAAAAGTTACAACATAAATTATTTTTGTTATTCCCATAAAAGGTAATAACTTTTTATAATATTAATATTTAATTATTTTTAATAAACAGTTACATATTTAAATAGCTCTTCAAATAAAAAAATAATAAAGTAGATGTATTTTTAAATAAATTTATTAAATTATAAAGAAATACAATAGAAAACTAATAATATTAAGTTATAAAATATTAACACAGTAACAGAAAGTAAAATAGTTTTAAAACCCGATGTTTTAAAATTAAAATTTTAAGTTCTTAGGATATTTGCATTTGTTTCTTCCTTGAAAGTAACAACTACCCAATACCACTAGTAGTCACTGAACTTATACCAGGACTTTATTTAACATTATTAATCCAAATTGTTGTAATAAGTGCTCATTTTTATAAATATTCTCTAACTGCGCTTAACCTTTGCGTATACGTAGGCCTTTCTGCCAATATATAATAAAAATCGGCTTAGTTTTGCCCTAGACACTAAGTTATCCTTCTCTCAACACTGAAGTGGCTTGATTTTGTTGGCTAGAAAGAGTGGTTTGTTTTTAATTTTCATTTAATTTCGGCCTTATTTCTAATGGCTTTGCTTTTATGCTTTTTACCTAAAATATAAATATTAAACTAACTTTAGCAGTGGAGCTCCACGGTCACGTTTTCTGTACATAAGGGAGGGTTTTTTTCTCTTCCTTACAATAATGCGTGCATATTTTTCGACAGAACTTATTTGGGGTGTTTATTTCATCACCGTTCATTGGTCCTGTGAATTCATTTTTTTTTTCTTAGTACAAATAGAATAAATATCTCCCATAGAATAATAAAGAAAGTAAATATGCGCTTCTAAAAATATAAATAAGAGCTTAAAATATTGATTCTGTAAAATGAAATTTAACATGCTTTATTGCATCATTCCTTGAGCTAGAACATAAAATCAAGTAATGTTAATAAGTTCCCGTAATTTTTATAAACAATATATTCGGCTTACCAATGTTACGTGCTTAAGTATTAAAAGTGTCAAATATTTATTTACTACTTCAAAATGTCAGAGGTTTTTTTTTTTATTTACCTTATTAAAGCAGTTTTTTTTTTTTTTTTAAGCAGAGAGTTTCTTACAATAGATTATATCACTAAAGATGCCAAATTATTCCTCACATATATAAAAATTGCACAATCACAATCAAGCTAGTTCAAATTATGCGTAACCCCATAAAATAACCTAAAGAGAAAATATGATTTCTATTACATTCTCTAAATATTGCAGCTAAATTAATCTGGAAATCCATACATAATTTAAGTTATGGTGATTTATTATCTTAGGCTTAAAATCTATAAAAGAGATCCCAAAGTTAAATTTGAAATATCTAGAGAAATTTGAAAATACGCTAGAAATTAAAAAAAAAAAAATGTATATATAAACTCAAAAAGTAAAAAGTAATTAAAGCTGTACCATCCCCCCTTTTTTTGCTTACTTTTTATTATTAAAAGGGAAATTGTTTACATTTAATCTTTTGATAAATTAAAGTTTTAAAGAGAATATCTTGTATATTACGGACGGCGATGCGAACATCTAAGGAATAAAACTAGTTTCGAAATGAGATTCGAAAAATAACAAGGAGAGAGAAATAATCTGTCGCTTGAAGAGGAAGCAAATATGTGCTGCCATCTACACTCTATTTTCCTTATCAGAAACTCCACAGAAGATTTATTTAGGAAGACCTCCATAAATTAATGAACTGTGTTCCCAAAATATTGTACTTCATAAAAGAAAAAAAAAGTCAGATCAAAACATTCCTAAGTTTTTTTAAAAATAAATCAACAAGTTCAACTAACTATTAATAATTTATACATATTTAAAATGTTAAATTCATAAATTGTGTTGTGAAACAAAAACGACTTAAATAATAATTTTACATACTTCACCCTTATAAATACAAAAGGACTGCAAAAAAGTATATTTTACAATTTAAAAAAAAATAAAATAAAAGCAATAAGTAAAAAGCTGAAAATGATTTTATATCAAAAGAAAAAATTAATGCTCCTTACAGAAGGGCCCCCCTTCTCGGGGGGGGGGTAATTTAAAGAACCGCGGAATTAATTTTTTTATCATTTTATTTACAATAAGTAATATTGGAAAATGCATCTTCAGAGCTGCCGAGAACCATAAATAATATATCGTAGCAATTACATACTTTTGAAATAAAAATAAATATGAATTAATGTTAATGCGCATAATTTGCTATAAGACAATGTCCACTAGGCGATATATTTTATAATATACATATTTTATAATATGTTTTTACATAGTTTAACTTTCCTTAACAAAAATTAACGAATTTTATTTTTTAAGAATCTATATAGCTAACGATATCATTAAAAATAGAATTTCTAATTTAAATCGTAATATGTTGTTAAATATAAAATACTTTAAAAGATTTTATTTCACTTTCTGTTTACATTCCTTCCTACTATCACGCAGATGTACCTCAAATTTATATAAATTTATTCTTAAATATACTTGAACTTAGCAAGTTCGATGAAAAGTAGCATTTACTTTTTCTAAAAGAAATATTTTTTACTGTAACTCCACTTCGTTTTGTACTGGCAGAAAAACTTTTTTACATTTGTCTTTTAACATAAAAAAATAAATAAAAATAAAAAATGATAATGATAAGTTCAATCTTAAGTATCATGAAACACCAATCATTTTACTTTGTATTTAGAGCGGTTCATAAGACTTATAACAAGTAAAACACCAGTTGTGAAGATATCGAAACCTAAGGAAAATTTTGTATTTTCAAAGAAAAAAGTATAATCTTATTGGGCTTCAACATTAATATAAAACAGTGAATAAAAAATGTGGAAAATAAAGACATAATTGTAAGAAATTAAGTTGTTCAGAGCAAACACACTGGTTCTGCTAAATCCTGTTGAACCGTTATTATATACTTAACTGCCCAGTAACAAGAGAAATTTTTCAAAGTTTAATGAAAATTAATCATTTTTATGAGTCTATTTCAAGTGAGATTAAGAATTTTTAAAAAATATATAACAGAATAGACGTTTCCAACTGACGATACGCGGGCCGCATATTATCCGAGAGACGAATTTTGCGGCCCGCAAAAGTTTTTGGTAAAAGAAAATCCTTGCTCAGTAATTTTTTCTTATTTGAAATTCTCATTGCATATCAGTGCACTTGTCGATACGCCATTGCTTTATCTCCTGAGATTAACATTAATAGAGCTAGTGGTAGTAATTCGCTCTTTGGTCCATGGGAATGATCATGCCCAATGCTCACAAAATTATCTTTTAACATTTTTTATAAATATATTAATTTTAATCGTGTTTAGGTCATTTTTCCCTTCTTGTCATTTGTCAATATTACTTCAAATAGACTATTGAGTAATCGCCTTCGTGATTCAACTCTTTGGGTTATGTTTATTTTTTATTGCATACTTTTATGCACTTGTAAAGTAATTAGTGTTATAAAAACTTCAATAACTTTTCTTAAATTTTTAACAACAAATGTTAAAGAATATGATATTAACTATATTATAAAAAACTATAGATTTTTAAATTTTTTTAACATATGGATCGCAAATAAACAACAATTTTTTTATTCGCCCTGTCAATTCCTTACTTTTGCAGAAGTTTAATATTGATATATTTTCGTGCACAGTTAGAAATCATTGAGCTAAAACATGAAAGATTAAAACATGCGGATGCTACAACTTAATCCTCTATCATCGTTAATTCTGTAATTACTACGTAACAGAAACTGGGGTCACAAAAATGTTGTACACAGTTTCCAAATCACCGGGAAAATACATCAGCTGCAGCAACAAACGCTTTAAGAGCGCTTCTCGGAGAAAAAAAAGAGTACACGAAAACAAAACAAATAGTGCTTAAAACAAGGAAGTAATCAGATTTCACAGGCGTCAATATATTTTAAAAGATAGGAGTAAAGTGAAGCGGATTAATGTCACTAAGTCTGGAATATTACTCTGGTGTTAATATTGAGTGAATTTACATTTTGTGAAACTTTTTTTTGCTTTACTTGCCCTTCTTTAGTTTCGCTGCAGGTTCTCAAAACGCACGAGTTCCGTCAAATATGTCAAATCACGTTGTTTTAAAGACAAATGTACGAAATTCACAAAATAAATAGTAAGTTAAATTTCTAGACTGAACAAATGTACATACGAGTACTCAAATCAATTTTCTCTTAAATAAATTTCAAAATTAAATAACTTTGACATGATTTCGTTTACCGGTGGAAATGAAATAGAATTGATAATATACGAAAATTCACCAATAGTTAACGGTTTGAGTACCAAAGGTTTAAAAAAGAAAAAAAAAACAGTCGAAAAAAGCCAAACAGGGCGATAGTATAACTTTAATTTATATCGAGAGGAGTGAAGGTGTGCGATCGAGATTGTCACTATTTCATTACATTTTATGTATACCATTAATTTGTAATAAGTAACAACGGAATACAAAATATTTTTTCTGGATTTACTTTTAAAAAAAAAAAGGGGGGGGATGCCAGTATCGTTCGTTTAAGCTTCGTTTTTCCGACAAATCGGATGTTTTTTGGTTTGGAGTGCTATGGTCTACTTTTTGCAATACGAGGGCTAATAAGACAGGGACCTACAGCTTAAAGCCGATTCCGAACGGCTACGAACATCCATGCCACAGTGGGATTCGAACCCACGAACTCCGGTACCGAAGGCCAGCACACTAAGCAATCCGCCATTGTTCGGCGACAAATCGGATGAGTACGCAAGACTCGAACTGTTAATTGTACCTGCCGTTTGTTAACCTCTCCTTCCATGTTAACCTACGGGAAAAATCAAATTTCCTCTGGCGTCTCATATTTTAAGAATTCTTTCAACTAATTATACCATCTGATAAAACAGCAAATTCTCTTAAATACTATCTTTTCCTTTCTTCAAAAAACCACGACAAAAAAATTATTCAAATTATTTGTGATTTCGGCATAATATTTTTAGAACGAAAATAAGAAAAAATTAACAGATATAAAATTTTAAAAAATAAAAAAATATACCATCTTAAAATCTGATTATTACGTGGAGTAATATTTTTAAAGAATTCTTAAAAAGCGATCCGATAACATGGAAATTTATCCCCCCTCCCTCCTTTTATTAGGTTATCATCGAGGAAGAGGAATTCAATATAACGGGTGCAAGCGCACCTTTAGATGCCACGGTAACAACTTCGGTGAATTGTTAGTAAGTGTTATGTTAGTGAGTTGTTGTTAGTTTGTGAGTAATTTCTGCATAATATTTTTAGAACGAAAATAAGAAAATATTAACAGATAAAGTTTTAAAAAATAAAAAAAGATACCATCTTAAAATCTGATTGTTACGTGGAGTAATATTTTTAAACAATTCTTAAAAGCGATCCGATGAGATATAGATTTATCTCCCCCCCCCTCCTCTTATTAGGTTATCATCGAGGAAGAGGAATTCAATATAGCAGGTGCAAGCGCACCTTCAGGTGCCACGGTAACAACTTCGGAGGAGGATCGAAATCCTAGGATCAGATGATGAACAGTAAAATGCTACCATTCCTTACCTTAATGAGCTCAAATCTCTCTCCATGCATGTATGTCTGTATTTGTACAGAATAGACTTTAAACAGAAGCTTCAAATCTAAATAGCTCTTTTATAACAAAATGTGCAAATTAAACCAACCAAATCCTACGTTCAGGTTGAAACTAACAGTCTGATGAACAATCGGTTATCGCGTAACAGGATTATTGTGCAAATAGTTACGATTTGGTGTGATTTTGAGCACCGTGGTCTAGCTTTTACCTACGCTAGGACTAATAGATAAGGACCTACTACTTAAAAACGTTTCCAAAATGTTAACGAATATTCATGAAAGCATCGGGATTCGAACTCACGTACTCCAGAACCGAAAAGCAGCTCTTTAGCCACGAATAGTTACATGAAATTTTTAAAAATTCTAAATTAAAGAAAAATCAGTGTTTTACTGATAATACGCTTTTATTTTTATATCGATTTGCAGTAAATTTACAAACTGAAAGGCACATAGAAAAATACTGGAGATATATTTAGAATATTTATCTATGATGAAGATTCAATTAAAAATACAGTAAACCCACAAAGCACAGTAGCAATCAAAAGACAGTCGTGACCAAACTAAAATCTTCTGGAAAAAGTGCTTTAGAAATTATATAAACCGTTTTTAAAACCAGAGGCGTTAAGCGCGTCATGGCGAAATCATAACCATGTACAAGCAAGAAAGAGGATTTTCACGGCATCACATATGCTTCCAAAAAGTGGTGACCGGTCTATACATCGCGTGTGTAAATATGCACGTTCGTAAGCTCGCAAGCAAAGTTGCGATATAAATTTGTGATAAAATGAAAGTGATCTTTGGGATCCTTTTTAAAACAGAAAAGTTGGAGAGTAGAAGCGTAAAACAAAGAAGCTGACAAGGGAAAGTTTGATTGTAATGTATACAAAAGAGAAATCTTCCAAATAGTGGACAGCGAAATATGCAAAATTTTTCAAAATAAGTCAACAGCGGGAGGGAGCAAGTTCTAAGTTGTAGCCTAGCGTGTTGGGATAGTGTGTAGTTCTGAAGATATTAAAAGGACCATGTCTAAGTACACTTGCTCAACCGTTCGCATCCATAAACCAACCTTTGAGTTGGATGTGGGCGTGGGTTAAGTACTGTACACAGGAAAGTTTCATAGCAGATCAGAAATAACTCTAGCTCAAACATTCAGTTAAAATAATCAAGTAAAAGAGATTCATATTAAGCGAGGAAGACTTTTTTTCCACTTGCCTCTATCGGTATCTACTCTTGTAACTCCGCGTGCTTGTTGATAACTTTATTAAGGAAGCACGATTAGTATAACTTAGCCTGGCACTATTGATGTAACGCACCCGGTAAATAAAATATTAATTAGCGAAGAGTTTGTATAAAATCCTTTTTTATACAACCATATGACACTTGAATCTATAGATAATTCTCAAAACTTACTACAATTGGAATAGAATTATTTGATAGCATTGAATCAAGTCTTGCATTACCATTGTTTTAAAAAGAAAATATATATTTCTTATTTTTATTTAGTCTATAAAAATTAATTATAAGGAACTCAAGAGGGAAAAATTAAAAGGGTGAGAATATATAGCGTTACATTTATTTCTGACAAACATGAAGTATTTAAAAGCCAAAGATGGAATTTATTAAAGCTGCTTAAGAACTAAGAAGTTCTAATTACAGTTACAACTAACGAATCGGTAATTTATTTGCACATAACGAATGTTAGGTGGAAACAAATACCACGATATATATTAAACCTTTTCTCCAAATATCAATATCAACTTTCAAAAAATTACTCTTGAATTGTTGATAGTCATAGATTTAAAACTTCTGGGTCAATAGTGTCAAATATAATGTACTTCAAATTTTCAATTTCGTTATTGGGACTTTCAGAAACGGGGTAAAAACCATAACTGATAAATATACAAGAATGAACAAATATAAATGACAAAAACCTTAAAAATGACAAAATATTTATGTGACTTGAAAAATGAAATGACTACATTGACAGCCAACAGGAGGACAAGTAAAAAAATTCTATTATTAACAGAAAAATGTTGGTCATTATAGTTTAAAGTTCGAACTAGCAAATTTAAGAACGTAATTTGTCACATAACGGAATAATCTTCGAATTATTGGGTACTTTAAAGATGCCAAGATCAGATAGCAAAAACCGGCTCATTAACAAAATTCTTTTTGGGTTTTATTTCGAAGACAATAAAAAATGGTTGCCATAAAAGACATGATTTATGTAGCTTAGGTGTAGATAATAGAATCCAAACGAGGGAAAAGTTCAGAGAAAGCCATCAGTTAAAGAACTAGGTGATGAGAAACAAGTTACTGAAACGAATCCAGATGAAGATATACATAAAACTGAAGAGCAATGTCATACCAGAGGGCAAATTATTAAGAGTACAGCAATGCCAATGAAAATTAAGCTGACAATGCGTGATTATTGAGGAAGACATAGATGGTTTTACAACCATCTATATCTGGAACCATGAAAGATGAAGATGAAGAATACAATGTTACAACTAAGAAGATATTATTTCGAAAGATTACATGTTAAAGAGAAGATATCCAAAATAACATGATGCATTAACAGAAAATGTACCACTGAATACAAATCAATAGTTGAATAATGGAAAAAGAAAAAATAGATCATCCTCAATTATATTTGTTTTCTTGTAATATTTTATAATACAGTTCTTATTTACTTTATTGTAAAAATACTTTTGGGGTATATCTTGGTGCTTCTATTTTTCATACTAAGTTAAATTTACTTAGAACCTTATATTATTTTCTTATAATTGAAAAAAATTGTACATAAATCGTACTCAACTATTATTTTACTTATCTATACATTATTAGACATAAAGAAGTACACTCCAATAAATTTTCAATTTTATGAAGTATTTCATAACTTCAGGTATTTTGCTTCAGCGGATAAGCCTAACAACACATTCTAAAATTACTTGTTTAAAAAATATTTTTAAAAACTTAAGTCTTTTAAATTCTTTAAATCTTTTAAGAAATTTTGCAAATATTTCAAATAAGCAAGTAATTTCTGAAACTAATACATTTTTTTTCCAAAAGCAACTACGAAATTTCTGCCATGTGTATAAAAACAGTAGATGTTCACTATTCTTTACTGACAAGTTCTTGTTTGCATTCTTACCATGCTACTAAGAGAGAATCATTTTGTAGTGTGGGAAATAAAAAGGGAAAGTAAAAACTTATTTACAAAATGGTTAATAATAAAAGTAATAAGAATATTAATAAATAGACTAATGAAAAATCACGTCTGAATAAAAAAAAGCCAATTATCAAGTGTCATACATCCTAACAATCTTCGCTGTAGGAAATTAATAGAAGTACATATTTATATTTAGTTTATATTCTTGTATTTTCAACTGCAGACATAGACAGTTGGTAGTCAGGATTTTCAACCATTTTCTAAAACAACTTTGTGTAATGCTTATTTAACCTACCTACTGCCTTTAATGAAAAAAAATAACCGAGTAAAAATGAGGTTTTTTTTTTTCTTTTTGGGAAGAACATTCAATAAAACACTTCTTTCTAACAATTTAAGAACAATGAAATGTATATGGTAGAATATTTTATCTATTATAAAACCGACTAAAAATTTTGAGGTTAAATATATGAAATGGCATTCATTTTATGCTAATCATCAGCACACGCATACACGCACAAACTCTTGGTACAAACATAACTGTTTGTTTGGAATCTTGTCTAAATTTATTCATCTTGTAGCAAAAGCTAGAAGAGCTGAAACTATTATCCCACTCTAAGAGACAATTAGCATACAAATTTATTAATTCTACTGCTAGGATTATGCAGGAAAAACATGTCCTGTTACTCGGCACGTCGTTCATTAGATTTTGGACCAACCACGTTCTCAAAGAACCGAATTTATAGGCATTAGGCGCTAATCCGTAAACATATCTCATGAGTGACCTGCTAATCTAAGAGCATGCGCTAGCGACCTTTTAAGGGAAATCGGAATCTTGCACTAGACGACTCATTATTCAACGTGGATTACGCCTTAATACTGAATAATGTTGCAAATGGTCGATTAGCTGTAGGGCAAATCCAGTTTCCGACGAAACAGGGATTCTTCTCAGTTAAATGTAAGTTCAAAAAATGGCTTCAATTTCCGTAATGAGATTAGATGGCCCCTCTATTATAATAAAGGGAGGCTTAGGTTTGAAAAGTCTAACACAGATTTTGAAAAATGAGTATTTCCAAAAGAGATTATCCATGAAATGTGACAAAAAAAATTAGCCGCATTCAACGAAATGGTTTATATTTGATAAATTGGAAACTCCTCATTTGGCAGATAACTTCATCGATTATCTCTCTACCCCTGGGGAAGTAGGGGGTTGGGGAATACTTCTGAAGGGAAATAAAGAAAAATAGGCGTTACATTTCATATGTATCAGTCCTATCAATTTTTTTATATCTATATTCATTTAACTTACCGCGATACAATTTAATGCTATTAGAACTCAACTAATCATTAGTTATTTCTAAACCAGGAATGGCAAACCCATGACAAGCGTGCCATGATTGGCCTATTAGGTAATATTTATAGCACTCTAAAAATATTAAATATATATATATATATATATATATATATATATATATATATATATATATATATATTAAAAATATTTTATTCTACCCGTTAATTATCTTTTACGAATAAAAATAATGTAGAATTACTACATATACAAATGGTACTGGTATTTGAAAAAAATTTGCATTTCAGCAAGATGGGTTGATTTAAATCAGCTCGACATAAATCACGATATAAATCCTGATTTAAATCAGTGGATTTGAAAAAATTGATTTAAATCAAGAATATTTAATTTCCCACAGATTTTTTATGCATACATTTTTATTGATGAACAGTGGTTACCACCAGCAGCGTTTGAATGCATAATAGCTCATATCTTAGTATTTGTCAAAGAAAATTAAGATTTATGAGGTTAATATGAAAAATCAAGTGAAATCAGATTCCTTTCAGCATTTCCTTTGTGATTCTGACATCAAATCAGTAATATTGTCAATTATACCTGCTTCTGTGTTTATTTAAATACTAATACTTTAAAAACTGATTTGATAAATAGTTTGCTATTGTAAACAATAAAAAAAATTGTGAACACTTTGCAGCAGGCATAACAAAAAGCATATTTCAAGTATTCAATATAACATTTTGTAATATGTAGATAATATTACGCGTATTATAAATTAAGAAAAATTAGATAACGAACATTTAATCATTAATCATAATAAATTTAATCCTACCTTAAATAATTTTATTTCTAATGTCTAATTGCATAAATTGAAAAAAAAAATAAAAAATTAGATTTAAATCTAAAAAGCTGATTTAAAATTAAAAATCCTACTGATATAATTAAATATAAGGTTAAGATGTTTATCAACCCTGTATTTAAATTAACTTTGATTTCCTCAATTTGAAAAACATATCCCAAATAGAAAAAAAAATAATACATTTACCCGAAAGATAGCTTTTGAATGTGTGTAACCGAAACTAAATTTTTATACCAAATTAATGTAAAATATCTTTTTTTCTTACGTAAACGAATTTTTTAAAGTACAGCATTTTAAAATTAAAATTAAATACTGCTAAAGAATTAACTTTTTATATAAAGTTAGCGTTTATCATACTGCAATTTAAAATATGTGGCTCGTGATAATATATTTGAGGTTAACAGAGTAACCAAAAAAAAAAAAAAAAAAAAAGATAATTAGCTTCAATATATAAAACTAGTTTTTAATTTAAAAATATCAAAAGCAATTTCACGAGTAAGTAGATTTCGGTATTTGACTCTTTCTAATTACATATCTTAGGGTTTTTTTTATGTGTTGCTTCCTACAGCCAAACTAATTAATTTTTATTAAGGTACACGCTTCTCATTTACCTATAAAATTTTTTATTCTACACTGGCCATAACATGTATTTTGCTTATAATCAAAAATAGGCTGTTTATAATGAAGATTTTTCAGCTCGAAAAGTACTATGTCGTTCTCTTAACCGCATTATCGGAAAGTGACTCAAATGTTGCAACACTGATTTAATATAGTTCGTTCCTGGTTAATATGAGAAAAAAAAGCAAGCCTATAATATTTCAACAAGTAATTCAGGAATCTCAAAATATATCCATAGAATTAAAGAACTGCTTTCTTTATTTTATTACCAGAATTAGAGAACTAATGACTTGCTGGTACACTTTGAAGCACTACGGTTAATACTTTGCTTACAAAGAATTATATATATATATATATATATATATATATATATATATATATATATGCACGCACACACACACAAACTACTAGACAGTGATTAAATGATTATGTATACTAGCCTAAATCATTATTTTTTTTCTTTATTTTGCTTCCGGTATAATTAGTTACGAATTCAGGATTATCTCAACTGAAATATAAAAAGTTCGCAGAAACATTATTATTCTTAAGTTCTTTAAACGCATTCTTTAAACAAGCAGTTTAAAGAACGAGAAATATTTCATGACACTTTAGTGCCTATTGTGTAGACACCGCGAATGCTTTTAAAAAAATTAAGCTATAAATACAGTCACTTAGAAAATGGCAGAAGATATAGGACATTCAGGATCTATAACACGTGGAAATATTTATATTTTATCCTAGCGAGAACACATTCGCGGAAGAAGGAAGATGAATGGAATCCACGCAATGATAACAATATGAAATGTCAAAACTAGGTTTAGTTTAGACAATACCAACAAGAATAAAGATATCTCATCTATACGTCAACTAAATCACCCGACAAAGATAAATGATCTACATGCTGAAGTAAAATTACTCACCACAGGATCCACAGTCGAAACAGCAGAATGGGATACTGATCGCTGGAAAAGAACTGCGTCTGAATTCTTTTCCGAATCTCTGGGAAGAGTACAACTCCATTTGTCACTACCATTTGAAGCTATCTTTTCAGATTTCGGCATACAAGAAATAGTATGATAACCCCTTTCTGAACTTAGGGAGGAACTGCACCGACCCTCACTTGACAGTTTGTCAGTATGTTGTTGAAAACCAAGTGATATATCGTTTAAGGCACATGTTGTTCTTGAAATGGTACAATCGTTAAGTTCAACAGTTTTAGGTGCTATTACACGAGCTAATGATTTGACATCTTCAGGGGAGTCTTGCAAAACCTCCGATGTTTCCTCAACTTCGCAAACAGGGACTGCAGCACAAAACTTTACAGAGCCATTTGTAATTTTTTCATTAAGATCCTTTGAAACATTTAAAGTGGTATTGCACTGAGCAATAGCTTCTTGGAATTTATTTGTTTCATCACCAAATTCCGGAGGAGGAGGAGTGATATGATCATGATTAGGAATGATTAAATCACAATTTAACTCTTCTAATTTACATTTCAAGCCAGATGATGAATCACATTCATCGATCATATCCGGTGTTTCACACGATAACTGTTCTATACCACTATCTGGAGACATAGAGATCAACTTAAGACTTCGCCCAGGTATGGACATTTGACAAGCATCCACCGTATCCGTCACTGCCACATGCAATCCATTGAAATGTGAAATAGCATTATTATTTGTTTCCAGAGCATCGTCTGCTTTAGTTGGACTTAAACTATAATCCGAAGAAGGACTGCAACTGGATGTAGAAAAGAATTCTCCAGAGAAGCTCTTATCTAGTTCTAAAACTAAGTTATTGGCCCATATAGAAAGAAGATTAACGTCCCCACTTGGGGGTCTGGGAATGACAAAAGTATCATCTGTGCCATCAGAGGATGCAGGTTGTTCAGAAGTATCCGAATTGGAACGTTGCCGAATTTTTCTGTATTGTGAATCTAACGTTAATGACTTGCCGCTGTGGTCAAAAGAATTCCTTAAACAACCATTAGTGACAGAACCATTGCACTTTGTAATATAAGAAAAATCTAAATCCTTTCCCAACAATTGCAAATCTTTTGATGTTTCTGGGAAAGAAATAGATGGGTGCATTTGCCATAGCCGGCGCCGTGTGTTCGGAGAGTAAGTCGTCTTTCCGTAACGGCCTAAGGACCCCGGGCTTAAAGAAGAGGAGAATGATGTCCTGCTTGAACAAGATTTGTCAGTTAAAGATCGTTTATATGAAGGCTTTTCGATATTCACAAGATTGCCATCATGACACACCCGATTAACAGTTGATAATGACGAGCTATTAACACATGACGTCTCAATATTTGTTTTTTCTTGGGGATTCGAAGAGCGGAATGCTTGGGGTGGAGGGAGAAGAGTGTCATTGGAATCATTCCACGAGACTGAATCTGATTGTTGATCTGATAACGGTGAATCTTCGAGCCGTTCAAGTTCTTTGATTGCTTTGCCGATCTCTTCCTAAGAGAGAAAAATGTTTTCATTAATTAGAATATAAATACAGAACATTTTGCTTAAGCATCATGTACAGTAACTGAATTTTACACAAAAGAATTAAAAAAGGGCTATACTTTAAAAATTAAAAATAAATATATAAATAATGTTAACTTCGATAATATTTTTTTTATCGAATATCGATAAAAATTTGATATATTTTTGTTTCTCGATCCTAATCGGGGATTAATTTAGTCATTCCTAAGTAACTAATAAGTTTGGTCTTTCTGCTTTCCGCAATGGCAACATTAAATAAAAAAGATAATGTTAGTGTTGTTCGCTTTACGTGTTATTAGGTTTTCGTTAGTGTTACTAGTCTGTTGATGTTCGACAGCATCTTAATTCTTTTGATATATTTAATAGGCTTTTCGTAATAAATCTTGTGACCTTGTAATTAAGTACATTTTGTCAAAACTTCCTTTTAAGAATATCAGTTCATCAAATAGAACTACAATTAAATGACAAAATAAAATAAAGATAATATAACTACCAACCAAAGGTGACCTCTGCCTCGAACGCCAATTTCTGAGGGATTGCAAAAATCATTGAAACAATATTAGGAAGATCAGAAGCAATCTCTTTCCTCAAAAGCAGAGAAGCAACAATACTTTGCGTAATCCAACTTTTAAGGGCCACTCTCGACTTATGTATGATTGTGGGCAGCATTCTCATAATTTTCCAATATTCATTAAATTCTGTAGAATGACAGAGCTAAAGGTATGAAATAACCTGCATAGTTTAATTAAAAGATTTAGTCAATTCAGTTACTCAAAACAGTTAGAAGCTCACTTGTTATAAAATACATTTGTGGGTCTCATGACTTTGTATATTTTAAATATATGAATAAACACGAGAAAGTAGAAAATAAAAATAAAAAATACTTTTAGCTTAAGAAACATAATTAAAAGCCTATATCACTCATTATTTTACAATTGCATAAAAGAGTTAAATTAAAAATAAACAAAGAGCTATTAACAGCCTAAACAATTGAAGTTCGAAGACAATCATTCAATGGCAGTTTTTTAATAGATATAGACAAATGACAAGAAAGAAAAATTAACTAAAGAAGGATTAAAATTAATAATATTATCAAAATAAAAATTAAAACGATATTTTACTGGAGTATTGAGGGAGGTTGCCTAGACCAATGAACGGATGTTCATCGCCAGTTCTGTTACTGTTAATCAAAGAAGATAAAGAATAGATTTCGTCGACTAATTTTAATGAATTTTACTGAAGATAAAATTATTATGAACATTTTTTTTTTGTTTTTTAAAATGGTTTCGTGGCTTCACGAAACTGGCCTTACGAATCACCCATCGCACACCTCTGGTATAGCTATTGCGCAAGTTTATGCCCCACTGTTTTCCATACACTCTTATCTTTTAATAATACATGCAGAACTGATTGCGTATTGTTTTTAGATTATAGTGTATTATTATTAGAATTAAACACATGTTTTAAAAGCAAAACTATATTTTCTAATTTGTCATAATTTAAAATTTTGGAGCACATTTGTAGATTAAAAAAGCATCTTTGTAGTTTAATACTTTCTTTGCTCCATACAATTTTATTTTTATAATACTTTATTTTGAAGCGGTTGGGGGACGGCAAATTTAACCTCTGCGAGGACAAGCAGAAACCTATATTATACACCACCACAGTAGATACATATCTCATAACCGATATAGGGATTTCAAACAAAGGCCCCGGCTCCTCGTCTTTCATATAATGAAACATAACGCTCCAAATCAAAACCTTCTTAAAATTGTTAAGTGTGATATCGACCAGCCGAAAGTATGAAAATGAGTTAAATTAACATTAAACGTTCTAACTATAAAAATATTTTCTGAATAGAAGACAATCCTCTGCATTAATAAAGAATCAAAATATAAAATTTGAACCATCATAAGTAAAATCAAATAACAATAGTACTTCATATAAGAATGATCCTATTTCTGTAAAACAATAATTATTTGATGTTTAAAAATGATTGAAAAAATAATATGGCACACGAAATCAGAAAAGCGGTCGAATAATGACTCCGCCCCCCAAATAAGAGACGAACAAAATTATAGCAATTATTTGAATGGTTAACCACTTTGGTTAATATAAGATTTATTATTTCTTTTCGTACATCTAAAAGCTCCAAATTTCTTAGAAAATAATTTCGAAAGTTATTATTAGTAAGATAATTTAAATTCCTGAACTTCAAATTGTGTCAGTTCTAAAATGGAAATGATAGTAGGGGGGGGGGAGAACAACTTTGATCTTATTCTAAGAATGAAAAAAAAAAAAACCTCACCACGACAATTAAAAAAAATATAGTTATTATAGTCATTAGAAGAAGTAATGACAGACGTTATTTTACAAATAGAAGTAGAAAGAATGGTCAACTTTTGCTAGAAAGTTTTTGCTTCTTTTTTTTTTTTTTCATATTTAAACTTTATTATCTCCTCTTATACTGAGTTAACACCTTCCTGGTAGGGCCGAACGATGACCGAATGGTTAGAGTGGTGATTTTCTGTAAATCAAATCAAATCAAATTTCATTTAATTCTGACGATTTCTTCATGGTATTGAATTAACAAACAGGCGTTTAATTAATACAGATATTTTTAACTTAGCGAAAAAAAATCTTGATTATTAGAATATAAAACATCTTTAACACTCATAATTCGTATAAATTCTCACAAATATTTTCCTGCCTGGGGGGGAAAATTCAAAAAAGGCATAGCACAAAGCATGCCACGGATCACCAGTACTTAGTATCTTCTCTTAACCTTTCTAAAATAGGCTGAACGGTGGTCGAATGGTTAGACCGCTGATCTTCGGTTCTGAAGTTCGCGGATTCAAATCCCACAGTGGCATGGATGTTCGGAATCGTTCTGTTTCGTTTGATTTGAAGCGCCACAGTCTACTTTTTTTTACAACACGAAGGCTAATGAGACCGGAATCTAGTGCTTAAAGCCGATTCCGAAAGGCTACGAATATGCATACCACAGTAGGATTCGAACTCCGGTACCAAAGACCAGCGCCCTTACCACTGGCTATCGTTCGGCTCGTATCCTTTTCGGAATCGTCTTAGCTGTATCTTTAAGCAGTTAGTCCCGGTCTCATTAGCCCTAGAGTTGCAAAAAAGTAGGCTGTATTGCTCCAAACCAAACCTTTTAGTGTAATGTAAAAATTAAAAGAACAGAATGAAACATGTAAATAGTGGTGAATCCACTGTCAACAATGTAGTTTTCTCCCCGTCGTATGACATGGAATGCCAACTGTAGAGGAACAATAAAGACGAATGTATGAAGCCGTCCAAGTAGGAAAACAGTCATAAAAAAGTAAATTAGTATGAAACTTCCACCAATTTCTAACAAATCTGAGTCTAACGTAAACATTTTGCAATACCGTATTGAAGAACCACAACATACCCAAATATTGATGCCATTTTAAAAAGGTGTGCTTTAAAAGTTGATTTTGTTAATTGTTGCTGTCTACAACACTGCAACAATAATTAAATTTACTTATAGAATTTCTGTCAAATTGCGTTGCAAATATTGATTTTCGTGTCAAAGTTTCATTTATCATTTGATCAAATAATTTGCCAAAAATTTTTTTAACTTTAAATATATATATATTGGAAACAATAAAAGTAGATTTCTCATAAAGACCCGTTTCAAATTATTTTTATAAATATAACCTTTGTACAAAGTAATTTACATTATTTATAAGAAATACATAATTTATGTTTATACAAAATACATTCTCTTGTCAATACATTTTTATGATTTAAATTTTTTTAGTTATTTTTTATATGTTAGAAATGATGCATTCTCTAACATTTGAGAGAATATTTTTCAATTCGGGATTGTTGAGGTACTAAGGGTTAAGATAAAAATTATAAAATTCCTATATTTTGTTCATATAAATTTATCACATACTACGTTTTATTCCAGACATGAAGATTTTGGGTATAACACAATATTAAAAATACGTCATAAAAGAAAGCGAGAAACTACATTTGTTTTACAATTTTTTCCACCATTTATTTTCTTTTTACAATTTACAAACAGGCTTTAATACATATCTGTGCGTGAGTGTAACTTACTGTAGTCGATGTATTAACACTTGTCATGCGGGTATACTTCACCGCCAACTTACGCGTGCAGCGGGCGTTTTTTCGCGAATCGCGCGATAGTTTAGTTATTCAGAAAAATCACAGTAAATCGAAAACTACTTTGTTTTTATGAACGAAACATTTTTTATTTTACAATTTAATATATACTGTATAATTGACAAAAAAAAAAACAATATTTTTACGAAATCACAAAAATAAACGATTTTTAAAATTAAAGTCCGATCATCTGTCAGCGAATATTTCTTCACCACTATCTTTGTCACAACGGCTCATTCTATCAATTTTGTATTCAATAAAAAGCCAAGCTTCAAACTGACAAAACACGACTTGTACGTTCTGGAGTTAGAAATTCGATTGAAGACGAAATAACACAACGAAAGAGAAAGACCGAGTAACTCGACAATCATAACTTGTGGAAAGAAAAAATGCAAAGCGTTGCATAGAAACGCAAACAACACGCATATAATATCACACATACATATAATTATACGTATTTAGTAGATATGTGGTGGTTAGTCGGTATCCACCACAAATCTACTAAATACGTATTTTTACGTGACCCGATCTTCAGTGACATACTACATAAAACGTAAAAATACGTTGCCCGCACACGAAGTGTTAACTACTTGGTAATGCGTACTTGCGTACACGCATGCGTTAACTATTGCATAAGTGAGCGTGCTTATAGACAAACAAAATATTTCTAAAAATCATACAGCAAGAAAGCTTAAATATAATCACAAAGCAGTTAAAGCATTGATTGCGCTAGGCTTATACTCGTATATTCGCCCGGGTAGGTTAAATGGGTAAATCCTAGAAGAATGTTATGAAAACAATTTTTCAAATGTAGAATTATTATGTCATAAATATTAATCTTTTTCACAGCTTTCATACACAAAACTTCAATTAATGTTAACATTAACTTTCGACATCTAACTAGTATTTAAATCAACAAGTGCTCATGAATCACGTTTCCCGCTTCGAAATGAGGAAATAAGTGAATGTAATTTCATGAAAATCTAATGAAGTAACGGCTTAAAATATTTTCTCGTCTCAATCTTAAGTTCTTCATCAATGAAACTCTGATTTCTCGAGGGCACTAAAAAAGAAGTAAAAGGTTGAGAGTAAAAGCAGCTTAAAACTAGTTTACTAGAGTATCCCTCCAATAGAATGACTGAATCCCCCTAATGACACTATTTTTTTCCACTCGATCAACTTGACGTCGTACAATCCGACGATGTTTTCGTTTTTTCTTCCCTTTTCTTCCTTCCTTTCTTTTTTTATTGTAAGCTATGTTTTTGCAAGAGGGGTATCCTTCACATGTGGAAAATCCGGATGGATTACAAACATTTAGTCAACCAGGATGCAGGGCAATTTTTTTCGCCACCAAATCCAGAAATGTATCATTTAGGATTTCTACGAGAGAATCATCTTCTTGCGACTTGCCTTTCAATCTCAATCCTGACGAACAGTGTATTAAAATGCATACCCTTTTGAAATAATTCAAAATACAGCCGCTGATATATTACGAGCTTAGAACGAAAATTATTAGAATAGTAGTCGAGATTATCTGCGCTGCGTTTTTACTATATGTTACTGAATCTTTCCTTAACAATTTAAACAGAAATAGCTACAGTTGGATACATAGATAATAACTAAAAAGATTGTAAACAAATATTCAATTTTATTATCAGATGGAATTTCTTGTTTAGCTACTACAAATATAGTGTGCAAACATATGCCAAAAGTTTTAAACTGTTTTTTGAAGTGTAAGGGGTATTTGAAGAAAATTTAACTTGAGACCAAAACTTTGAAGAAAACTTACAAAAAGACCAAAACGTTTTTGTTGGGACTGCTACGGTCAATGATCTGATATTCTAGAGAGCTAAGACCACGGCTTATATATACAAATGTATTTCATCTTATCATCCACGGCATCATAAATTTAAGTACTCCTTACATTACGAACTATTCACTTAACGACTAGGCATATTTACGATCAATCGAGTTTCGACTTCTAGTGCCTTAAAAACATTAATAAATCGGCTTGGGTCGAAGTGTACTCAAGGCATGTGGAAAAAATGTATACAAACCTTCACGAACAGTATCGAGTCAATTGCCAATCTTGAACAAAATAATAAAATCCAAGGATTCCAAAGCTAGCTAATTAATTTTGATGTTCAAGTATTTTGCTGCATTAGTAAATAATGGTGGAGAGAACAAATGAGGATCTAATATTTAGAATTATAGTAAGAAGTGTAAAAGAAATTCATGGAACAGGGGTAAGCTGGTGTATTCTCCAAAATCAATGCAGTTGTGTTGTAACTTAAGGCTAAATACTGAAGCTTTTATGAAGTTGAACGTAGTATGAGTAAACTTTATAAGTGCTATAGAGAAATTTATCAAGAAAAAAAGGAAGACTTTCCGACTGTCTCCTATAGGACTTCTACTTTTTGAAGATACAACTTCTGTTTCATGGTAGTCATTTTATTTACCTCGACCCTCTAAAGCTCCAGATAACCAAATAAATAATATTGATAATATACTCATGCATGCTTATTGTGAATAAATTTTAAATTTGGCACACAATTTTTGTAATTTTATGACGTTTCTATATTCCCGGTGTAATTTCTTCGCTTATCGACCAATTCGCCAAAAGACATAGTCCTCGGCGCGGAACTCGATCACGAAGAGAAAGGAGTACCTGCAATACATCAGCCAATTCTGAATTTGTGAATAGATACATCCTTCACGTGCAGCAACGATTCCAGTACGCCTGCAAACATTACCCTCTTGCAGTCGTACTTTGCATTTTAGGTCACAAGTTCCTATATCTAGCTCGTCATGATATGACAGACCAACAAATCAAATGTGCCGCTACATTTTACAGATACCCTGTGTAGTGAAATCAAAATACTTATATATAAGTATTTAACTATTTCAAGAGTTCAGTTTGACAAAAAGTCATATTTAAAAGTTATTTGTGTTTCTTATTAATTATTACTCTCCAATTATTAACTTTGGTACTTATATATAGATTTTAATGATTTCAACATTTTTCAAAGCACGACATTGCAATTTTGCGCAATTTATGATAATACAACAAGCTTACTTAAGTATAAAGAATCCAAGTAACGAGTCTAGATTCTACACCGCAATGCAGTGTCTTAAGTCGAAAGCTATTTACAACTTATCCTTTTTCCACTGCGTACAGTAATACAGCTATATTGCTACATTATCTTACACAAACTTCCTGTAATCTTACATTCTATCACTATAATAGACCACCTTCTCTATTATCTCACTCGCTCACTCAGCTATATTATCATCATTATAGTAATGAGTTCTCCCACACGATCAGAAACAAAAACTAAACTCCCAGACAATTCATATTTTAAGTATATTTAGAAGCTTAGATTAACTTGATAATTAGAATTATTTGACTGAAATATCTTTCCTTTCATCACTTAGGGAAAAAGAATCTGTTTTTTTCTTCAACTTCTGATTTTTTTCTCATTAAGGTTTTAGGCTATTATTTTTTTTAAAGAAAAATAAGCGGTGAATTACTTTATAGATGACAATTAAACAACTTGTGATATAGCTCCCAGTTACTTTTAAGTTTTATTTAACGTTTACCGTGGAGGGATTAAAATCTCAAGGGCAAAAGAAATTAAGAATTTTTATCCAAAGCATATTCTTAAAACATATTTTGATAAATAATTTAAACCTATCGTATAGACAATTTTTTAATCCTTTTTAGCATTAAAACTCGAAATGCTTCGTTGTGGGGATATGTATTAAAGTAGGGACGGCACACTGTCTCCTTGCGAAAACGTGAATAATTTAGATTTTGACCACCTTCCTATCAGGGATACCATACATTTACCAATTATTATTTTCTTCTGCAAATGTATACGTAAACATTAATTGAAGAAGAAAGTTTAGCAGACATGAAACCTTTAAAGTTACAGTATTAGACTAAAATAAGATTTTTTTTTCTCTTTAAAAATTACAGCTATACAAACAGTCCATAGCTGAATTAATTTTATTCTGGTATTTCCTCGTTTTAAAGCTTAGAAAAATAATTTTTTTCCAAATGATATCTTTATACGTCACTGGTAACTTTGAAATGGCGTAAGTGCGTTAGTGTTTTCTCAATTCATTTCAAATTTTTGGACATTGCCTAATGTGTTTGTTTTTCCAACCTGCTTTGCTTTTGCAAATCATTAACTAATCTAACGAGTTATCAAGTGTTCAATATAATGAATCAGCGAAAACAATTGCTAAAACGGTGTATAATTTAAAATACGTGTGTCATATAAGTTGTGCTTAATGTAAATAAGATTTGACACCCAGTTTTGTATAGATATAAACACTAAATGTACAGTAAACATATTTAACCCGCGAGGATGCATCGGGCCTCTGAAACCCGAGCGTTATAAAAACATTCCACACAAAATCATCCAATAGAAATAAACTTCCCAAATTTTCCGTAGCTGTCTTATAGGTCTTCTAGACCCCAATAACATGCTGTTCCGCAATTTTCTCTGAATACTTTTCTCAGAAAGATATTTTAATTTATTCTGGCTCCATAGACCCAGTGCAAGCGCGTACACTTTTGCATTTTTATTTAGCTGTTGGGGTCGGAAGAGAGATGCTGTCTCAATATATAGTTATTTGATTAAAATGGGGAAATATAAAGATGTTTAAGTTTCTAACTTGTGTAAGTCTTATGTTTGTGCTCTCGGAATGTTAATAAAAGAGATCTACAGTCCAAAATACTTTTAAAAATTAATATTTTAAATAATCCGAAATATAATTTAAACTTTTTATAAAGTATATTTGGCAATACAGATTTTCTATTCATCATCAAAAGCAATTTTGTTTGTATTTTGCACAGAAAAGTTGCACCGGGCCTCCGAGGTCCGACGCGCGTTCTCGCATAACTCTGGGAAGAGCTAGTCCTCGCGGGTTCCCTTCAGGTAAAATGACAAGTCTAGCTCGTCATTAGTTTTTCATTCCATACCGCACAATGACGAGCTAAACTCGTCATGTGATTAAAGTTACTGTTAAATATGATAATTTAGTTTAAAATTTCTAGTGTGCTGAATTTGGCAACACTTTTATCACTTGTGAAAATCACAAGTCACTATTGCATATTGTTTACTTGGTACAAGTCATTGCCAAATTAATGAGTCAGAATAAAAGAAAACCTACTAAGAAATGCCGTGTGTGTTACAAGAATCAAATTAAAAGTGAGACTATTTGGCGCTGTAAACAATTAAGAATTCCTTTGCACTTTGTTTTGAAAAGTACCACTAGCTTGAAGACTATTATCTGTATACCTTATTAATGTTTTGCTTTGATATTTTCTTAATTTTACTGTTTCTGATATTATTTAACACCATGTAAAAAGTGGATTTTAATTAAGAATATGTAAGAATTGTAAAATGAAACAAGTTTTTTAAATGAAAATTAAATGGTTATTTCATGCACAGTTTTTCATTATTAAATCATACCGGAAGGGGTTAACCCTTTAAAGATCACTATTACAAATTCTTTGGGTTTGTTTTGGTTTGGAGCGCTACTGTCTACTGTTTTGCACACGAGGGCTAACCTTTGGGATTTAATGAAATTAGTTCATAAATGGTATCTATGAACTTTATAAATGTAAATGCATTTTTTTTTTTACATTTATTGAGGGTTTGGAATTTAAGGGGTGGTTACAATGCAAAATCCAGCCCCTTTTACGGAGTGAAAATGCTTTTTTAAAGGTTTAATTATGCTGCGGGAACATGATTATTATTTAAAAGGGTATGATAAAGAAAAATAACCAATTTACAGCCGAACGATGTCATATAGTACAGCACTTCTTTTGGGTACTGGAATTCATGGGTTAAAATCTCACTGCAGGTATGTATGGTCGTAGCAATTCGGAATCGGCCTTAAACTTTTAGTCTCTGTCTTATTCACACTCGTGTTGAAAGGCAGTTGACCGTACCAAATATAAACTATTTAAAAGTGTGGTTTGGATAGACATTTATTTGGGCTTATAAGTAAAAAAAATCATATTACTGACTTTTCCACGGAAAGTAAGTTTAACCACGCATATTTCAAATGAAGTATAGAGTTCTTGTATATTCTCTGTTGTGAGTTGGAAATTTTATAAGCACAGAGAACCTAAAAGCCCATCCTATGTCTTTCAAATGCAGAGAAACAATTTAACAGGTGGTTTTGCTCCGAAACCACTGTCTGTTAAAGGATTAAAGCAATAGACTAATATTCAATGTACTTGTTAAAACTTCAATAAATCTTGTTGGATGATTCAATTTTTATGAAAAAGTTTATAAAAATTTTAGATTCTTTAAAAATTGCTATGAAACATTTAATATTTTACCAAACAGTTTTTCTTGTAGATTTTACAGTCTTATACTTGGATATATTTTCAATATATACTATAATTTAAAAGATTTTATTAAGTTTTGTAATATTTTATATTGGCACTTAAAAACTTTCCTCCCATTTTTAGTTCGCTTCTACCCATCACTGGTCTATGATACATGTTAAACACTTGGAGATTCAAAGCTTGAATGTATATGCAAACATACAATATGTGTCCGATTCTACACTTTTGGAAACAAAACTGTCTTTACAAAGTTCTTATGGGCAAATAAATAGCTACTTTTTATTTCAGACTTATACCGCGTGGTTTAAAGCAAATTCGGAGTTGAAATTAAATAACCTATTCTATTAAATATTCAAAGGAAAAAAATTAAAATACAAGTGTATTTATATTTAAAATCATGGCTCAAGAAGGGGAGTTAATAGCTCTGTGTCTGGACAGTTATTTTATAATACATAACTAGAGTGTGTATGTGGGGGAAGGACTGTCTTTTCATGGAAAAGAGAACTATTTTTTATACTTTTACACTATCATAAACAACTTAAGTGGATTTTATTTAGGTCTACTTTTGGTATATTAGGGCTAATAAGACCGCTGTAATATTTTTTATGTTGGTAATTGGTTCAGTAAAAATTAAAGTGTTGTTCAATAAAAGTAACAATAAGTAGCATTCTTAAATCTGTAGAACAAAACTTGAGACAAAGAACAAAATCAAATTTCATAACACTTTAAATTAGCTAAATTTGACTGAACGTAATCCATATTAATCTAGCTACTGACAAGTACTTCAGAATCTCTGGCATTAAGAATACGAAAAATATACTAACAATTATCGCAACTACATCGAGACCATATGAGAAAACATTTAAGTAAAAATGTAAATAATTTACAAAGATCATTTAATATTAATTTAAACTGGAATAACGAAAAATTAAAAACATTGCTGTCTGGACAGCAATATCTGCAGTTTAGGAAATCTATTTACAAAATTGAAACAAATTTTATTTATTTTTATTTGCACTCTACCTTTCTAAATGAAAACGTAGTCAACTATTGCATGTTGGAAGTCAATGCACTTATCTGCTGGGTATTGAATTACCCGAAAATCCGGAACTTAGCCGAAAGATGGCTGTGAGCTGAAGGAAGAGAATTCTCGGTAAGAATCAATTTATTATTCTTTGCAGTGAGAGAATTGTGACTTGACAGCTAACAGGGAGATGACGCATTTTGGGGCAATCATGACTGCCAAAGAGATTCTTTTTTGAATCTCGCTCGTTCGAGCGCGATTCTCAAAAGAATCTTTCAAAAGAATCAAGAACTTCAGAATGCGAGAACGGGGTTAAAGTGACAGTGGAATTTGTTTCCAATATGTATAATTGAACATTTATTATGATGTTAGTAACATATTTATGTATGTGTGATTAGAATTTAGAGGTTAACTCATTACGCCTGGCGTTCCTGGAGGACAGTTACAAAATAGTTTGTAGATGTTTTATGTTTTCTCAAAACAATTTTTTAGTTTTAGTGAGGTAGTTGGCTATAAAAAATACTATACTAGAAAAAAACTCCCAAATTTTCGTGTATCTGCTATTATTTACAGCTTTATCTTAATTGAATCGACATTTAATATTTTTTCTAACTTCACATAAAAATTTCCTGTTTTTGCAAGTGCATCGACTGAAATTATGTCAAATAGTTATATTTTAAACTTCACTTTCATATGATAGTAAATAAATCGTATGACGAAGTTTCTTTTTTATAAACAGTATCCAAGGGTATTTGAAATTACTGCTCTTCATTAATGAAGACAGCTTGTAATAGTCACAGTTATTTAAATTTCATATTCTTTTCCCTTTAACTCCCAGAAGTCCATGATAACTTCATCAATATATTTTCAGCAGCAATGATTTGGGTTTTAATGAAAACCCGAACGTTATTAATTACTTTAATAGTTCATAAATATTAATTATTTCCCTTGTAGCTCATTTCGGAAGTGCTCCATACGCATTTCTTTTAAGCCCAATATAGCCCTTTTTATTTTATAGACCACATTTTAATCATTAGAATAAAAATTAGTAGTTATTGTAAAAAGCCAAGAAAAACATAAGAGAAAAAAAATAAATATTTAAAAAAATCCATCCGTCCTGTATAAAACGTCTTTGTTAGTTTTTAAATTCAGAGAAGACATTTTAAATTTCGAAACATAACAATTAAGACTAATTTTTACTTTATACGACATAAGATATATAGTTTGTATATATTAAATGGGTATTCAATGAAACAATCCACCTGAAACATTTTAAACATTCATATCCATTATTAGCAGTAAAAATTGAATGTTATAGTAATAATTTGCTTATAACCATGGTAATAATCACTGTGTACTGACCCTTTTGTCTGGGTTTATATAACCGATAATGTCACGTGTTCTTTTAAGAACGTTTTTGTACACTATTTTCATTTCTGATAAACTATAAAGATCAACGTACTTATTGTTTAAGAAAGGATGTGAAAATAATTTTCCGTTTAACGAATCCAAAACTGACTAAATTTAGAAAATATTTTAATAATTTTGTGATAGGCTTTACAAATTTTCGAAAACATTTAGAAAGACTCAAAGAAAACGTCCCACTTTTAGGAAAACTACCTCTAGATAGTAAGATTTTTACACAATACTAGTGATGTAATGTATTAGCAACATGAAAAATATCACATAAATATTTATTTTAAAAACAATTTGAATTTTGGAGAAAAAATAGCCGAGAGTGATAGGAAACTATTATTAAGAAATATTTAAAAAAATCTCAATCCGTTGAATAGTTTTCGAGTGATACGTGCATAATTTTATAAATGATAAAATTTAAAAAAAATTTCTAATTTTTAATTATATTTTAAATTCAATAACAATCATAGAATTTCAAGTCAAATTTTAGCCAAATGGAAGTCTTATAGCAGTATTTCTTTAACACTCAGTTATGGCGACAGTGGATAAAATTTGAATGAAAATTCGATATTTCTATCTCCTTAAACTGTGAAATATGACGAAAAGATAGAATCAGTTTTTTCATATTTAACGTCCTGAAAAGAATATAATTGTTATCCACAGCATACGATAGTTATTACTAATAATAAGTATGAAATATACGCATGGGGATCAAGATTAACTTGCACATATGTGGATGTAAAAACATGCATGAGAAAGTAGGAAATAAAAAAAAGAAAACTAGCGTTTATGAATTTTAAGCAAAATAATTGAAGTTCCTATAGCACTAATCATTTTACAATTGTATAAAAGAATGTAATTAAAAATAAACTAAAAGTTCTTTTAACTTAAACAATTCAATTTGAAAACGATCACAACAAAGTATCAATTTATTATTTGAATTAATATTGGCAAATGGAAAGACAAAATATAGACAAACTAACATTAGTAATCTAATCAAAATAAAACTAAAGAGAGAATAATTTAGTAGGAGTATTGTGGATGGTGCATCCACCAGTAACGGATGTCCACCTCCAGCTCTGTTGAGACCTCTCAGAAGATGAAGAAACGATGAATTTGGAAATCGAGTTCTGTACTGATTTTTATGAATTTCACAGAAGTAAAACACAACACTGTTTGGATAAGAAATATATTTTGTAATCAAAAAATTTTCGCGGGAACCCCTGATTTAGTTGCTGATTCAACAAGTGTGCAACAGGTCCCTCTCTCCCGGAATTACCCAACAGGAGGCAAAAAATTCAGCTGATAAGTCTTAAAAATTTAATTAGCAAAAAAATTCAATTTCTACTCATTTCTCGACACGTCAACAGTCCTACAAAAGATATTCCAAACTGCTGAAATCATCAGTGTATTCAGAAAGAAGTCGAACCCACGAATTCCGGTACTGAAAAGACAGAGCCCTTATTATTCGGTCTTCCTTAACGCTTAAGCATAATTAGTGCAAAGTAAAAAGTACACTCAAACCTATTTTTAAGAGATTTTTCGCGAGTTTTTTTCTGGGATGTATACACAAAAAAATCCATCAAACGTCTAGAACAGTACATTGAAAATGTGTCAGACCATTTACAAGCAAAGGTAATTTTCACATAACTTTTTAAGCAACTTGAATTCCCCAAAATATTCACACAAAAGAGTTTTAGAACAAAACGTGAAACACCGCTAGAGTACGTCATAAAATTTAGCAGTAAATCATTTAAAAGAAAAGTTCATGGAAGTCCTTTTAAAAGTAAATATCGCATACGGCAGAACACCACATGTTAGAAAGGATTTCAACATTTAGCAGCACTTGTAGGCGGTTAAGTGTTGTCAAGACGTTACCTCATCACTCACCTACATAGTTAACTACACACCATAAGTTCATGAACATATGTTGACATAGTTTATTTTGTTATGTTGAAGTGTAAGTTGAATGTTTAATACTTTCAAAGGCGGATAACCATCTTTTAATAGAGTATAATTATCGCGTAAAATTTAAATATGCATACAAAAACATTTCCCATATGGTATATTAAATGCCTTCTCTGCCTCCTTTGTACAATTCTGGGAAACCTCAAAACCAACAGCTTTACGATTGTGTGATACTTCCTTTATATGATTATGATAATTTTAAACAAGGCAGCTGTGTCCGCAAAGCGAAGTCAACATAAGTAACACAAGTAACAGTTCAATATGCATAATTAAGTACGTCTTTTAAGTTGCTATAACACAAGCTTTAAAATAAAACGGCAAACACATTAAATAAACTAAAGAAGGAAAACGGTTTTTACAGCTTCTCAGAGACGCGTGTATGTACAAAACTAATCAAAACGCTGATACTTTATAAAATTATCTCAAATATTATTAAAATGAAAAAAGTTTCTTTCAAAAGTCTTACTTAATGTTCTGTGTTTTTACATTACATTATGATCAATGATAACTGGTCACTTGCTATTTTAGACGTTTTACTGAATATCTAGAAAAAATGGGAAACCATCATTTTTGCGAAGATTTATTCCCGTAACCTCAAAGGGAATCTCCAAGAAATCGAAAAAAATATTTTAGATAATCCTGTAAAAACGAATACATGAAAGTACTGAAACTTTAGTACATGATAGAAAGCCTTCTTTTAGTAATCAGTGTTCATTTTTAAGAAAATAGCATGTATACTTAATGTTTTTATATTAGCAATCTGAAATTTCCCCCAATTGTTTTGGATATAATTTACAGAGTTGTCTACTTAAAAGAATGCTATTTTTAGGAAGCATAACAAAGGACATACTCTGCAATCAATACTCTGCATACAATACTCTGCAATCAGAGATAAAAATAATAAATATTGGATGAAAGATGAGTAGATGTACTACAATAATGCTCAATGCGCATGCAAAAGTTCAAGTAAAATAAATTAATTTTTTTATATAAATGCATGCATCAATATTTGGGAAAGTCACCAAAACATAGATTGAAAGTACTGAAAGTAATCGTTTATAGATTAACCTCGAATTCCGTTGGATCTCAAAAGATGAGGGGGTGTATTGAAGTATAGTACAGTATTTTATGTAAATGTAAAACATACATACTGTATATTGCGCACTTCAGTATCAATATTTTTTCTGCAGCCTGAACAAACTATGCTTACTTCACAACAATGCGCAACCTCATACAAACCAGAAGACCATCACGACGTTGAAGCAGCTTTGCTACTGGCAGATTATCGACTATCTCCCTACAGCTCTGACCTCGCTCAAAGTGATTTTCACATCTTTCCTTACTTGGAGAAGCACCTAGGAAGCTACGATTTACTTCAGACGAAAAGGTGAAACAGCTCCCGACAAGATGGCTGAACACGAAAGGACAGGATTTTTAACAGAAGAGAATATTTAAGCTCTCCTGTCAATTTAATTAAGCTCATTCCACGAAACGACAAATGCCTAAACTGATATGTAGACTACGTTGAAAAATAAATTCATATCTATACAGTCTACCAAAAAACTTATCTAATCACCGAGTGAATTTAAAAATTCTAGTTTTCTTTTATTAGAGATTTTAAATTCACTTTAAAAACTTATATTATTACCATCATTTAAACTATTTTATCATTACTTGTGACGATATTTAAATGTTAAATTTGATACGGTTCTGTGTTAATTAAATTTGATTGCATAAAATTAAAATATTATTCACTCTAAAGAGAAAATATTCTAGAGTAAATACGTTTTTCTATAGAAAATATTTTCTTTAGAAAGAGTGTTTTTTCTGAATAATGTTTTTCGTTACAGGGAAAATGTTTTTAATTTGTGTAACCAATAAAATTCTTCAATTTAATTAACACAAGACTATCAAATTTAGAAATTAAACATCAAAATAATCAATGAAATTTCAAACACTTTTTCAAAATGAGATAAAAACTAAACTGATGAAAAGTTTCTTAGAATTAAAAAACTCCAAAAATATTAAAAAACTACAGTTGTTAAATTTTGAGATTTTTATGAGACTATAAGTAGTATCAGTTGAGTGTATTGGTTCTATGGAATAAAAAGAACAGGTTTCAGCAATGTTATTCCTTTTCCTAATATTACAAAAAATATACATTAACAAAAATATGTTTGGAAGCAAAGGCGGGGAAGAACTGTGTTGTTAACTTATTAAGACTGAAAACTGCCATTTTGGCGGTATAATAAAAGTCACAAAACCATAAAGAAATTGCTACGAATATGACAAAATCCCAATAATAATAATATATCAGTACAGTAAAAACTGTGTAAACGAGTACTTCTGTGTACCATCTTTTACAAAAAAGGTGTATTGAATATTTCATATTCTTGATGTTATTACTACTAGTAAAAATCATCGTTTTAGTTAGGAAAAATTCTCCTTCTAGTGTTAAGATGATTTAGACAGAAAAAAAAACCATACCGTATCATTATACTATGAAATAAGATGTTAGTGAAATATATTAGCTTTAATTTTGTAAAGATCATTTTTACCTAAAACCTTTTCAATATTAAATCGTAGCGTACGCTATTAATGTAATTTGAATAATATGAGCTAATCGTTAATTCCTTTTTTTTTTTTTTGTTACAAAAATTTGTACAAGAAAACTAGTACTTAAGATCTCCCTATTGACTATATACCAACGCACCACATTCATGGACGTAAGTTAACGATGAAAAGTGAAAAGACAGAATGATAATCTATATCAGCCCAACAAAGTCGAGGATGAAAAGGAAATGTCTGCGAATTTCCTTATTCGCTCTATGCATTGCAAAATTCCATGGTTTAGTGAGCTATGATTTAAGAGAACCAACCCCCTGTCGATATCACGGCAGCCGATGATGATGAACTAGATGATCGTGACCTGACGTGAGAAGTCACAGGTGAGTCACGAACAGAGCTTTGGAGTAACCTGTCCTCCAGACCATTTGTGAGCAGAAATATATATGCGGATGGGATAATACGCAGAATTACAATGAAAGAAAAATATTTGTCACGATTACGATAAAAAAAAGTTTGAATTAATGAAATTCCAGCCATTGTTCAAATAAAAGCTTCCAAATCATGGGGAAAAAAAGCAGTCAACATTTTTAACAACTGTAACAAGAGTAGAGTAGACCCGGTTTAGTTGGCCCTTTTTTCGTCTAAGAATTAAAAAATTACATTTCATTTGAATGCTTTTTGCAGCTAACACTTCCAGTGCACCTCTGGGAGGAAGTATCCAAATATATACATCAGTAATATTTGAAAAATATCAACTGTCAGTGTTAGCAAAAGCTCAAACTGATACAATGTCGCTGCGAATGCGGAGCAGGATCGCCTGCAATGTTCAGATAACAGTGCTCATGAAATCATGAATTTTTATCAATTTTTATTTAATCCCTAATTTTTATTTAATATAATTTATAATTTTAATTTAATTTATTTAAAATTTTTATTTAATTAATTAATTAATTTTATTTTATTTAATAATATTAACGTGCACGCTCGAGTTAACTCGAGTGAGCTAAACTGGCCAAACTATGTACACTCGAGATAATTCGAGCGGTGTTGTACTTTATGTTGCTATAATTTTTCACACTCTTATGCAATCGAGAATTGAAAATAATGTGAAAGGAAAAAAAAACCACAATCGCTTTATTGATATTTATCCTTTACACGGGATTGTAAGCTATTAACACTTATTCAAGTATAAAATATTTTTTTTCTACTTATCACTGACGACTTATCTCTTCCTTGTGAGCTACTTTCTGACAGCGTATTCATATTCGGACTCGCTCATTTTTCAATATATATTTTACTAAAATATAATGTAAAATAAAATATAATTGTTAACTATTTTATTATTAAGCTCTGGCTGTAAAGACATCCTTGACTCGAGGCGTCACTTTATATACATTATTCTTGAGATATGAAACATAAGGGTTTCATATTTGATACCTAAGCATCAAGGGCTGACACATCATACTGTCAAGGGGTAGATGGCCTACCAATTGAACAATATAATCTTTCGACAATAATAATAATAAAAATCTAAAAATTATACCAATTGTATAAATATACAATACTCAAATTTTGATTATTTTAATATTTTTGCAATTTTCTTGGCTAGACAACGTTCTATATTGTGTTTTTTACATTAAAAAAATGGATTTTTTTTTGGGCGGCCTTAAAAAAAAAAAAAAAAAACTGTGCAATAAGGGGTTAATACTTCGAAAGAACGAAAGCACAAGCTAATCTGAACGAAGATCTCTTTCAAGCGCCATTATTTTACGAAGCAAAATTATAGAAATGTAAACCTTATTTGTAGAAACAAAATAAAGCTACAAAATTATTCAATGTTAAGTTAGAAATTAGCACATTCCTGCTGTTTCTATAACGAATTCAGCTTTTACGATGAAACTGAAGTCAAAGAATGGCAAGATAAAATAATTTGACATATGCCGCTATTTTCCTGGAAGTTTTAAAAATCTATTAACCGTCCCAACCTTCCCCTACATTTAGCCTGAATCATTCAAGTTAGCAAGAGTCGAATTCTTCCACTAATAAAGCATTTAGGACTAAAGCCATGAATTGGTGCATTTTATTTACCAAAGATTAGAATGCATCTCTAGTAAAAGAAAAACAATTCTCCCAAAATAAAATATAAAAGACATAAAAATTGATTTGTAACTTCTAATTACAACACATTGCAAAACAAAATTTTATTTAATAATGACTTCAGTATTTTAAATGAAAAATATAAACGAAATAATGACTGCAAGAATAGAAATATTTATTTCACGAATCGTACAAAACATAATATAAAACGAGTAGAAAGATCTACAAGCTAACATGTCTAGAAATTCTTGAAAGCAAAATAAACATTAAGAACTTGTATTATTAAGTGAAGAGAAATTAAAATCCAAAGTAAACATTCAATAATAGTACAAATAAAACTTCCGATCTTGTAAAAATTTTTTAGAAAAAAAATTGAAGAACTGGAGAACTACTAACTTTTTATCTTTAAATATCTTCATTAGATTATTATTAAGCATAGAAGTAATTTAAGAGAAAGTTTTCTTGTTCTGCCATTTTTCCTGTTAGTGTTCTTATCACGAACTGCACGTTGAAAATAATGACCTAGAAATAAATCTATTTTAATATAACTTTATAGAATCGGTGTTTATATTTCGTAGAATATAAATGCCAACACTTATTTTAATGTTTAAAAATAAATCCCAAAAATATCGCTGCATATATCATGTATCATGTGTCATTGAGTTGGGTTGGGAGAACTAAGGCTAACCGTTTTGCTACACGAGGGCTAAAGAGACCTACTGCTTAAAGCCTATTTCGAATAAGTACGAAAACCCATGCCAGCAGTGGGATTAGTAGCCACGAACTTCGTTATGAAGAGCAGTGCCAAACCCATTCGACGATCGTTTGTCGTCATTGAGATGGGAGAAGTTACCATAATGCTATTTTCTCATGAAAGTTATTTTCTTCTTCCTACAATATGGCCTATGTTAGACTGCTGCAAGCCATCACCACTGTGTAAAGGGAAAATGGCTTGTAATGGTCCATGGAGGTGGATGGTGAAATGATGGCGAAGGATTACTTTGGGAGTTTTGCGTTGGGAGCATAATAAAGTGGCCAGCAAGAACAACTAAAAAGCGCAGTAGATAGCCCATTCGAAGACATTAGTCGCTATCATGGGGACGACTGCAGAGATCTAAAATGGGTCAATGTGGAGAAGCCATTGAATATAAAGCTTTTATTTATTTGTGTAAAAATTGAAATATTTAGTTAGATTAATCAGAAGTAAAACAATATTATGTTCTAGTGTCTTCTCCCAGAAGAAAATTAAAACTAAATAAAAATTTCTAATCCAAAAACACTTTCAATCATTATTGGAACAGAAACGTATGGCGCATTCAATACTAGGGACTAAAAGGCCTTTCGATGTTGTCGTATAAGACTATTATATTCTTCATAAAATAACATGTTCTGTTCCTTTTAAAATGAATTTTTTTATAAGTTCTTTAGCTTTAAAAAAATTTAGTTTTATCCTTTTAAGTAGTACGCTTTTTTACAATAACATAAAAAATTTTTAGTTGAACAATTCTATTTATTAATTTTATTTTTTAATTAAAAAAATAATGAAAACAATTCACTTACTCTGAATACAACTTTTGAATCATGTATATTAGAAATTCAATTTTTATATGATATCAAAGTTAAATATGTTTTATTCTATGAACCTAAAACATTAAAAAGGTGTGACAGTTCAAAATTAAAAAAAATAAATAAATAAATAAATAAAAAACAGCCTTTATATAAACTATAATATATTTTGTTCATATTATAATTCACAGAATAAAAAGGTTATTAGTTTTTCTAATTAACTTTTGTTTCTAATTCACAAATTTGAAATGTTATAAGTAAGTGGATTTTTATTTTCTTCATTTGGTGTACATATTTAAGTTTTAGTAATGTATTGCTTCTTATATGAAAATTAAACTACATTTATGTTAGAGCCTTATTAATGGTCTACGAAAATTTTCATCCAAGTGGAGCAGATCTTCATTGAATTTTAAATCATAAATAACCTATTTTAAAGAAAACTGACTTTTCAGTCCAAAAAGTACTACCTAGTCTTAAATAAAATGATAAAATCTATTTAAGAATTAAAATCAATATCTGGTGACGGACTTCCTTACAACATCTCTAATAGCCAAGCACTCGAAAAAAGAAAAGCTAATGTCACTTTTAATGGGAACGTCACATGTAAGATATTAACATCCATTTAGTTATTTCTGAAAGTGTAGGCATTTTTTGAATGCAGGTAACATTGTCTTTTTGATACATACTCACAATACTCTTACAAAGACTAGTGAAAGCTTTAAGAAATCCTAACAAGTATTTTCTAAACCATATTATAAAAGTTATTCAAAAGTAGAAAAAAATTATAAAAATAGAGCTTCTAAACAATGTCTGGAGCGATATGGAGGGGGGGGGGCACTAGGATTGGGCTGTTATGTACAGCTTTTTGTATTTACCCCACCCACAAAGAGCCCTAAACACCTCTTAAAATAAATGTTTCCTTTACGTAGATGGAAGAAAGCGCCATGTTATGCGATGATTCCAGTAGAAAAAGAGACGCCCGCACGATAATGAAGCTAGATAGTGCGGTGACACCTTATAATTTCCTGCCATTCGACATCAGTGAAGAGACCATTAGCTGAAGAGTGAGCTCTAGGGGCAAAGAAAACGAGAGCAAAGAGAGAGAGAAATGAGGGGAGAAGTTCTTGAAGGTCATAAGATAGCAACAGGCGTAAGCCGAAACATAGTGTTTCTCCACCCAAGTTCATTGTCGAGACCATTTCACCAGCAATGATACACTTTGCAGGTTATCAGAAAAAAATTCGGTCGAAAAAAATATCCCCACTTACCGACATAACAAGATCATGAAGCTCTTCCGTAACGCTAAACTAGCTGCTAAGACGGATATTCATAGACATTCTTTGATGATCATCATTGGCAGAGCCGGCTTAAGGGTATTTGTGCCCCTGGGACTCAATAGAAATAGCATCTCGTCAAAAAAAAAAATCCCATTTCAAAATAATCAATAAAGTTTTATTATTAAAAACTAAGTATGAAATATTAGGAGAATAAAGAATTTCAAGAACTAGATATGAAAAACTGTAACAGAATTACAGTTTATAAAAAAAATGACTTATGAAATATTGGTGATTATTAATTTCACCATTTGAGTTTAGAATTACTGATAGCAAAGTTTTCAAAACTTAAAATTAAAATAAACAAATTTTAATGCTGAATTGTAACAGCAACTAATGAATATATTGCGTAAAAAATATTTTAAAAATAAAATAAAATAATTAAAAATAGAATAAATTTATAGATGTGAGATGACAGCAGAAACGGCGCATTTGCAATTAAAAGTGCCTAAAACACATTGACTGCTCATCTTTTGGCTATTTCAGTAGTAAAAAAAGAAAATAACACATTAAATATTCTACAAATAAATTCCTAATGAAATAAAACCCACACGCACAGCGAAGTAAAAATATTAAGACCAATTTGATATTTAAGACTTTTTAAATATTAAACAAAAAATATTCGGGGATTTGCTTACTATTGTTATACGTATAAAGAAATACTTAAATTTACACTTTTCAGTGTGAGTGTCAGAACAAGTTTCGGGGACACCTCCACACATTAAAAAATAAATCACTTTTCATCCCCCTGTATCATAAATTGCTCGAAATAACATGTAATTTTTGCAGAATATTTATTTGACTATTTGTAAATATTTAATTATTTTTTAAAAATATAGCTCATGTATTTATGGAGATAATAAGGAACGCTTCTTTAAAATATTTCAATTTCTTTTTACAAGTGTATTCTTCATAATTCTCAAAGTTTATTACAGTAAGAACTTACAAAAATTTGCAGTTTGAAAGAAAAATATAATGGTGCGAATAAAATTCTAAAAAACTGAATTGATGACGAGATTTAACTACGTAAAGGAAATACTCTATTACTGTACATACGTGAAATATAACCAAACCTTTATTATATAATTTTGTAGCCAATACTACATGAGAACTTTAGAATAAAAAAAAAATTTAAAAACCCCAAAGTGCATATTATGAAAATTTAAGAAGATATCAGGGTTATATTGAGCCGCTTTTCAGTCTCTTTCTTTAAGTAGCTTCAAAAAAAGGAGAGGACTTGGAAATGGCAAAATAAAGATTTTGAAAAACATTGAGAAATTAATTTATAAGAGCGAAAAACTAAAACCGGTTTTCACGAAGTTTTGGTTCTTCAATGAGTAAATGAGTACATACTTGCCAAATTTCAAATATTGGCGTCAATAAAAATTTTCGCGAAATATTGGTTGGCTGATTGGTTAATTTTTAGTGTCACAAGTAATTGTAATAATTAAAATATTTATGCGTTTATTTAATATAATAAAACATTAGATAATTTTTCAATAAAATTTGATTTAAAAAAAAACACAAAATTAACCTAACTTTGAAACTTAATATCTATTTAGCAAAATCAATACATAAGATATTTACGGCATTTCATTAATAATTTTCAAATTTCCGATTAAAAATAAAGCATTTCAACAGCAAAATACAAAAATAAATACACAACTTAAAAAAAAAATATTTCATCAAGTAGGGTTGTATAAAAAAAAGTCCTAAAACGTTATTACAAAATTCACAAAAGACAAAAAAAAATTAAATTTTCCTAATACCAAAGGATTTTTAAAAAATTTTCCCAAAAATTCGATAATTTTCAAAGGTTTAATTGCAAATGATCTCACCAGGCTAAACATAATAAAGTTTGTCACATAATTCAGAAAATTCAAAAACCATAGGGCACAGCGAAACCTACCTACCCTGAACTATAAAACTTCTAAAAAGAACGTAGTAGTAAACAACCGTCTCCGAATATTTCCAAATATGAACTTTTCAGCCCACTTCGACCGGAAAACAATAAAAAACCCATTCCCTTTTTTTTAATAGACGAGTTGGTTCAAATAATCCTACGTAACTTTATTAAATCACTTCCAGCAACGAGTAGGAGAAGGTAGGCGACGCATTTGCCCACCATCTGGAGATGCAGATACAGCCATTTCGGGCTACAGAGGTGGTCAAAATAATATTACGACATTACTTGTTGGTCCACAAATTTAAAGTTATGTATTGGTGAAATTCATCTGCGACAGAAGTTTCTTCAGAGACTCTGTTCAAGGCCTTAAGGTGACAGCGGACTTTCAGCTGGATGAAATTGGGGTGAAAAGCTGATCTTTCTATACAACTGAATTGCGAAATATAACTAAGAATCAGAGTCAGTAAATTACCTAAATTCAATTACTAGTAAACTGGTAAATGGAAATTCATATGTCAGTATTTTTGTTCACAAAAAATAACATTACAAAATACCTAAACTTTTTGTTTCATCATTTTTATTTTAAAGACAAAATAATGAATATTAATTAATGCAAAATGGAATCCTTTGAAAAAATATTCAATGATATTTAAAGAAGAATTTATAAAAAATGTTAATGAAAAATATACACCCAAACTGTAAGCGTGGGAAGAATAATGCAGATATAAATAAAAATATATATACTTTTAACTTCAAATGAGATTAATTATTTATAGTTAGTGATTAATTCACAATTTATTTGAAGATGTGAGGCAGAGAGACTTGTTTCGAGATTGAGTTTATATATGTAAAGCATTCTTTGCGGATGCAACTATAAAGAACGTACATAGCCAAAAACCCCTCTGCTGCGAAAAAGTTTTATTCTTAGTGCATGGAAAATAAACGTGCCCTCCAACATAAATACGAGTTCCTGAGTTCGAATCCCATTATGGCATGGATGTGCGTAGCCGTTCGGAATCGGCTTTAAGCAGTAAGTCCCGGTGCCATTAGCCCTCGTAATGCAAAAATGTAGACCATAGGGCTCCAAACCAACTAAATTACCTGCATGCTACAAATCTAATGACCTGCGGCAAGTCAACAGGTAACCAGAAAATAATGTTATATCAAAGCATACGAATAGGCAATACTATACAAATATTGTGCGTAAAAATTTTAATGCAGATTTTCTATTTAGAAATTATCGGTAAGATTTTTGAAGGTAAATTAGGTAATTTACCTATCAATCGGATCAGCGTTATTACAAACCTTACTGATACACAATTTTTTTAACTATATATATCCCAAACACCAGACGTTATCTTGTTTTTAAAATCTTCCAATACCAGTTAATCCACTCTGCATTTACTTGTAATAGTTAAATCAATGTGTAATGGGTACGTTGTAGACTCCAAGAATTCTTCAAAGGTTTGGATTGTTTTGAAGTGCTAAGATCTACTGTTTGCTTACAAGACGTAAAAAGGGGCAGGGGGTCCTTGTCAAAAAAAGAGGGCATATTTTAGAATGAAAAGGCGTGTTTTATGCAAAAAGGCACTTTCTCAGTTTTAAATTGATTTCAGAATTTATATAAGTTTGAAAAGGAAAAATTAGGGTAGAGTACGTCAACTTTGAATAAAAAAGGGCAGGGCGCAGCGACCTTCAAACACCGCGACCTAATGTTTAAAGCCGTTTCCGAACGACTACGAACATCCATGCCACTAGCGGAAGAGTTCTTCGAAGGAGCACCTAAAATGCAACAATTCAGTTCACATTCAGCTTATATTAATTTATAGCACAACTCAAAATAATAATATTAAATTATTACAGGCAAAAGACTTTTAAAAGTCGATAAACATCATTTGATGCCATAAATTTATCATTTCCAAGATCTTGACATGCCAACTAAACTTGCATTTCGAGAATGAATTTCGCGTAGTTAAAAATTAAAAACATCTTTCGGCCGATTAAAAATTTTTTTTTTCCTAGTAAAAGTGGGCTAATAACACAATTTGCAAAAATTTAAAATAATATAAATTTAATCAATTAACACACTGTATATTTCAGTACACCGCTCAGTCTCAGGGGTTTACTTTAAAATACATGTTAGGTGGAATTTCAGTGGCAAAATTAATTTTAAAAGTTCATTGTGGCCTTAATACGGTAATGGTTTTCCAGCCTGGAGAAATTTTCCCGAATATTCAGTATTTTTATTATAATACATTTTGCAATATAACTAAGAATGGGTATGAAAAACGGTTTCATAATATTCCTCATGTGAAGTATTTAACTATTACTACTAATAAAAATCTTTTAAAAACAAATTTTAGTTCTTTGATTACTTCAAACCTTCCAGGTATATTACTAAACGTCGTGTTCTCATAAAACTTATTCTATACCTTGTTAGGTAAGTCGAAAACATTTAAAATTAATGTTTTTCGAAACGCAAAAAGTCCATTCTGCAAATATTCATAAAAAGAACCTTTATAGTGATTGCATACAAGAAAAATAAATATTTTCCACATTTCTTTTCTCTCTTAAAATTAGCATAAAGAAAGAAAAAAATACATTAGAAAAATTATAGCTAGGTGTTTCGAAAACAATGCCTTAAAATATTTAATATAAAAATCATTACTGACACCAAAAGATAAAAATAAACTACAACATCAGCTTCACCAGACTAATAGTTGCTTAATAATCAGAACACTAATCAACAACGTATAATACATTTTTTTAAAGTGTGATCATTTTTACCATAGTAGCTAAAATATTTTAGATTTCTAATTGTATTTCCCTTGAAAGACTTTTTAATGCTATTACATTAAACAGAAATGCATAAGCTAATATAAGTATTATAGCTATTTTATATAGTAATTTAATAGTAATACCAATTACTATTTTTAATAGTAATACTAATTACTGTCTTCTCTGTCAACAAAGAAAAGTGAGAGCAAAGGAGGATGGGACAGGGTGCACTAAAAGCTTCAAAATGGAAAATTAGCAAACTAGTTTTTTTAAAACCCAGGAAATTTTACATAACGCGAATTAACAAATATTTTGGAGATAAATAAGTTTTAGGACCATAAACAGAATGATACATTCCCATGTACATCCCCTATATAATAACAGCCTAAGTTATCTGTCCGTCTGTCCTCGAATTTATGAAGAGGTTATACCTGGAATGGATAGAGGCACCCATATTGAATTCTTGATGAGTTAGGGTTAGCAATGTTCGAAATCCACCCCTTCCTCCCTTTTCTACCCTTTAATGCCATTATTTCAAGCCCTATTTTCCCCGGTTAAGGGTAGTCGAATAAATTTATCACATAATAATAGGTAAAAATAACTTTTTTCTAGCATTATGATGTCATTTCCTTAACCATCTCATATAATCATTTCTTATTTTAAATTATTTAAATATCGTCTGCATTATTTTATACGTTTTATCACTGAACTCAGATATTACGTAAATAATTTTCTTTTATATTTGGCTTAAACAATAGATTAGGTACATATGTGATAATTTTAAATTTAATCATCGATTATTTTTTGTTGCAGTGAAAATTTTATCACCGGTATATTAACAACTAATTCTATCTACCTCCAGGGTGTATTGGAAATGATAGTTTCATTCCTTTACTTCAATTAATTACTGTGAAAAAAATTGGGAAGAACTTAACGTTAATTTAGACGTAGCTAAGAAAACTTTGAATTATCTTTCTAAATGAATTCAACGTGATTCTAAACTGCCTTCACAGTATTGGGAGACTTTAGAGGTTTGATTTGGTTTGGAGTGCTACGGTCTACTGTTTTGCACACGAGGGCTAATGAGACCGGGACCTACAGCTTATAGCCGATTCCGAACGGCTACAAACATCCATGCCAGCATCGGAATTCGATCCCGCGAACTCCGGTTCCGAAGTGCAGCGCTCAACCATTCGGCCATCGTTCCGCTGGAGACTTTAGATTAGTAGGAAGATAAACAAATTATTGAGCATGTACCAGATGATTCCCCGCCAAAAAACAAACCATTTTTTTTAAAGCCTCATAGGGTACTTTACAATTCTGGAAAATTAAAAATTTTACTGATCCCGTCATATGACGGGCTATATGACAGTTGATTATAACTTGGATACATTATCCAGCGCCACAAAGTATATAAAAAAAAAACTAAAGATGACGTTTTATTACATGTACAATTATTACGCACTAATGTTTTTGTAACACCACAATACAATATTTATATGAATTATGACTTCTTTTCTGATACTGTATTTAAAAAGTAAATTTATTTCATAATATATGGCTATATAGTATAAAAAGGCATATTATGAATTCTACATCACATTAGCTTGATTGATATAATGTGAAATGTACATGTCACTACTATTAATTTACTTTTCCACGTCTGTATAGTACACTGTTGATAGCGGTAAGCTCTCTTTCCGGGACATCCTGCATATAAATTTTTTACAATTCAAACAGCTAAGTTTCTTCTTTAAGCACTTATCAAGTATTCACGCACGTTGTCAGACGCTCTCATAAATTTTTTTTGATTACCTGATACTCATATATAATCTTGAATTTCAAAGACTTGTATTCGTTACTCAAGGAAAGAGTCTAGAGGATTTGTTGATTGATTGAATTTTGGTTTCTGGAACGCAATAAGTGGGCGATGTGCTTGGCCATCGCAATTTTGTTCGTCCATTGGTGAGGCGACACTCCCAGATAGATGGCTAAACACGTGGCCTGAAGCTCCTAACCAGCCCACTGAGTGGCAGCTTAGGCTCTCAATGTATAGATTTTCAATAAAGCGAACTCACTTGCTTTATTATTTTTTTTTCTCCCCGCGTCTTGATGTATTGTTGAAGAATAAAAAAACTCATTAAGATTTATTCATTTGCGCGTATATGTCGTAATGAGAATGTATTTAAATGAGCACGATATATGCATTACACGCTGCGCGAAGGTAATAATTTAGAAACCTCAACTCTTTCATTTTAAGAATGCTCATCCTTGGTCAAAATTTAAATATAAAACTAATTCGCTATCGGCTTATCCCTTATTGCACAGTTTCAATTGCATAAACTTTGGGGAGTTATCGACTTTGATGAGATAGAAACTTTGATAATTATATATCATCACAAAACTAGCGAAAATCCCGGACAGAGATGAAATGTAAACCGCATAATTTAATCATAGTAATTCAAGGTTCATTCTCACTTTCAGATCAGAATTAGGAGTCCCAAGGACCTTTTAAGGATCTCAAAAATAACTTCATATGTGATAACAAATTTAATGACCTTACAATGGAAATATAGAAGCATTAAATGCCTTTTTCATTTTTAAACGAGAATGATCGTTTGCCAAGGACCGTTCAAATGATGTAATTTTTAAAAGATATGGATTTAGAAATCAAGTATTTTTATAGTAACTAAATCTAATAATGAATTAATGTATTTTAAAATTAATTGCTTAGTAACATTATAATTTAGTATTACTTCCCTATCATTATAAATAATATAAATATGAAACTTTTAAAAGTTAAGGTGTAAAACTAGAGAAGTATCAAAATATTATAATATAAACTAATAATATAACACTCAGATTTTTAGAATCGAGTTTCATTCGAAAATATGGTCTACGTAGTTGGTTGCCTGGTTTGGAACACTACAGTCTACTGGTTTGCTACATGAGAATTAATTTGACTGGGACCTACTGCTTAAAGCCAATTTCGAACTTTCATGCCACTATTAGGAAATAAACCCACGAAGTTCGGAACCAAAGTGCAGCATCTTACAGATTCGTCCATCGATCGGCATGTACACAGACAGAAAATACATTTTTTTAAATCACTAAGTCTAATTTTTTAGACCACAAGAGTTATTTATACCAACTTATAGTGGATTCCGAACTGATACAAACATCGACTTCACGAGGTTCAAACTCCCAAACTTTACTACAAAGCAGCACTCAACATGTTCAACAGAGAATTTAATGCATGCGTTAAAAAGTTACAGTATAAAAAATTTTTAAGTCTTAAAAATTAAAAGAAAATACTAGACAAAAATAAAAGATAATATTTGATATTTACTCAAGAATGTGCTTATTTCAAGTAATATTTTAACCCTCAAGCGTTAGCAGACTTGGTTATTTCAAAACAATTTATAATTGAATGTTTTTAAGAGAAATATATTTGTATAGTATGGTGTCTTACATGAATTAAGTCCTAAAATTACAGTATTGCAGGCAATCTCGCAAGCACATACTTCTGATGAATAAAACTCAAGTATACTACAGATATATGTCCAATTAAGATACATTTATTCTAATCTGTTAACATATGAAGATTATGTTAAATTCACCTTATGACCTATAAATTTCAATATGTAAACGATATATTAGTTTTCAAAACATGCCTTTGGTTTCGTTTGGCTTGGAGCGTTACGGTCTACTGTTTTGCTCACGAGGGCTTATGAGACCGGGACCTACTGATTAAAGTCGATTTCGAACGGCTACGAACATCCATGTCAGTAGCCCGATTCGAATCCACGAATTTCGGCACCAAAGAACAGTCCTCTATCATTTGGTTATCTTTCGGCTAAAACGTGCCTTTTAACTTGGGAAATTTAATAACATCGAGCCTGCTGGAAAAATTGAAGTGCGATTGATCAGCAGAAGGTTTTACTGCATAGTAAGATTTTTACACAAAACCTTATGGATCAACATACTAATTACTACTAGAATGCACTGAACAAGATTGATAAACAGTAATAGAAGATTGGAAAGCAGATAAGTCAGTAAAACCCTGATAAGGTCATAACTCAGAAAAAAACCTAGATTTAAAAACTTCACCACAGTTTGTCTTGCTGTTTCTTTTTATAACGATAAAAAATAAACTAGCTGAGAAGAATTAATATCTTTACTACATTTATAAGACACAATGAATTTTTTTAACCTATGCATTAAGAAACATGAAAATTAAAGCATAAAACAATGTTCAAGAATGTTTAAAAATATTTTAACTTACTTGTGCCTGTTCAAGGTACAATTCTAGTTCTTTATAAGGATCGTGGCAAGCTGTCATCTTGCTACTCAGAGAGTTATCGTGCATAGAGAGGCGATAAACGTACAGCTACCCCATAGATATCTAAAATGAAAATTACAAAATTTTATTATAAAATGAAAAGAAAATTGTGATTACATATATTTCCTCAAGTTTGAATTTCTGAGGATGAAAACAAATATATTATTATCCTAAATTCGTTATTAGTTTTCCTCGAGAAAGAGCTTGGATAAAATGATATAAAGCCCAAAGTTATTTTTGGTTGACTTAAATTAAAATAGATTTTACGAAATGAGTAAATGAGAAAAAAAAAAGGTGTAAGAATTTCTTTTTTAGCAAATTTATATTAATTATTACTTTTACAAACCCAGTAAAACTTTTACCGATGCTAAGCACTAAAATCAACTACTACTCGGAGGTTAACTATACGGAGACAAGTAATTCCTTTATACGAGACAAAGATAAGTACTGACAGCTGCTTCGTGCGACTTTTTCATATTGCAGTCGGGTGAAAATCGCCAGCTATTTTCACCAGACTGCTGTAAACAAATAAAAAATACGTAAAATAGTTTTCAGTGCTATCTTCGTCTGTGTGATACGGAGCTAAGACAACAGTGGATATTCAGCTACGCGAAATTGATTCAAAATTCAATATGTCTCTTTTTTTTTTACCGAATCATGAAATAAATATATAAAAATTTTTTTAATTTGAATTATCGTATAATAAATATAATTATAAAAGTATGCAATAAGTTTCCGTACTTTTCGCGAATGCTTATTATAAAAGCTAACTTATTCTGAAGTTTAAAAGGTGTCTGTCTGTAAGTAAAAATGACCAAATTCGTTGTAAATGGGGTGTTCCTGAAGTATTTTCTACGGAGGTACATTTAAAACAATTTATAACTAAACTTTTATAACCTTTAATAAAACATGGACACATTTTACTTAACCCTAGATTTACGGACCGAGCCAATTTGACTCATTAAAAATTTGATCACTATATAAAACTTCAATATCACTTTTCAATCACATACGTTGGTTTTTAGTTAAGTAATAAAATATATGTAAACTTTCAATCCTCTTCCCCGCAGACCCCTTCATTTCGCATTATCAAATGTGGTATACCTATTTTCACGGTTGTGAGCCAATTTGACTCAGAATGGTTTAACAGTTAATCGCATAACATGAAATTTATTGGTCCTATCAAGCCTGGGAAACAGTCAAGTCGCACGTGATTTGTTTCCCTTCTCATTTACCCTGATGGCCTCTACAAGTTTTCTACAACATTTTAGATTTAGCAGCTATCAATGCTTGGATTATGTATAAAGAGACAACTCAAGTAAATATTTCACGAAAAGATTTTATTTTCTAATTGGCTGAGGAGCTAAGAAATAAATATAGAGAAGTCGAGAACACTTCCATTCCAATGACAGAAATTCATGCTACTTACGCACGGAAAAATTGTCAAATTCAACAATCATGCAAAAGAAACAGACATAGAAACTATTGTGCTAAATGTAATAGAAATGTTTGCTGAAAATTTATTCCAGAAACAGATTTTATGTGTAAAAAATGTTTTCCATGAATTTTTTTGATAATAAACAATTCATTTAAATTAATTTGGAACTCTTTTCTTTGCAAAAAACTTCAATTTTCTTGTATGAGTCATATTGAACTTCAGTAAAAATAGGTATATGATCAACATCCGTAAATCTAGCGTTAAACATATTGCAAATAACATTTAATTGTCAAATAACCGCTACAAACAAAACAATACTGGAATTTCATCCCAGACTCCGGTACCACCGAGACTTATCTCAAATATCCCCTAGTTATATATAGGTTCAAATATTATATAATAGATTCATACATGCTGGTCAATATGTTTTTTAGTATGAATACATATTTCTAAATTTTCTTTAAATGAACATTTACATCATTCGGCTTTCGAAGTTTCGCCTTCTGTCTAAAAAGAAATTTTAATAGATTCACAGTAAGCATTCAGCACAGGAGATCCATAGAATAACTTTCAAACAGCTATAATTATAATTCAAGAATAGAGTGCATACAGCATCTTTTTTTTACAGTTATATGTTTGGGAAAATCAATAAATATTCTGTGATAACGTATACAAAACATAAAAGAAAAAGATCTTTATTTTTTTAGAATTCAAAATCAATTTGATTTAGATAGCTCTGATTGAAACGTGTTTGCAGCAAAATTATTAGGATTTTAATATCAATTAGAACAGAACAATCAAAATAAAATATCTACCTTAAAAATTTCGTGATTCACTATATAAAATGATTTATATAAAATGCTTCATTATTTTGAATGAAAACTAAAATTTCATATTTCATAGTATGCAATCGTCCTCATCATTTGATTCACTGAGTCAGAGTTAACAAAATGGGCAAACGGTTTGGAAAACAATGAGAATTTAAGAAAAAAAATTAGGAATAAAACCATTTACAGAGATTTTATCACAAACTTAAAGTTATTCTTGAACTGCAGTTAGTTGTGTAGAGTAAATACTTTTGAATATGGGTAAGAATTGTACAATGACTTTAACGAACATATAAATTTACGTTTTATATCCCCTTTCTGACAGAATGGGGAAAAATTAAACAGAAATTCCATCACCAAGGAAGTTGCTTCGAGATATTTCCTTCTCTTTATCACTTAAAATAGTTGTTTTTCTTTGGAATATTTATAGTTTATTCTTAATGGTCCCACGTCGTTTTAGCGGACTACTCATAACAACAATATATGAACTAAATTGGTAGACTGGATTTGCCATTGCCAAATTTTTGCAACTGCTAAGCTAATTCAACAGGCTTGAACTAAAAATACATTTCAGACATCCAGAAACAGTCAAATCAAAGGTGGAACTCGATCTCACAAGCTCTTGATATGAGTCCTAGCTATTTGATCATCAGTTTGATTATCCTTATATTACCTCAAAACTGTTCAAAAAAAAAAAAAAAAAAAAAAAAAAAAAAAAAAAAAGGGGGGGGGGGTATGAGTCAAAGTAAATTCCATTCCCCACATAACTCATATGCATCAAATAATACAGATCTGAGAAAACATTTCTAAAATTCTTAATTGTTTTGTAAAATATATAAAGTAATAAAATATTTAAGGACTTATTACAATATGATTCTAACGATGAAATTAACTCTTGAAGTTCTTTTCCTCTCACTATTCAATTGATGAATATCAAACCCATAACACCCCTGGCCACTTTTTTTTAACCATCTAACAATGGCACGGGATACAAACATTACAAATTAAACTGAGTACACTAAACATTTAGCCCTTCAACTTTACAGCTAATAAGACAAATTAATATTTAATGTATCATGATACATTGTTCCAAAGAGAAATGTTTGCACCTTACAAAAATATCTCCACAGTTAAATAATACAAATATAAATTTAAAGAGAAAGAGGGTGTCAATAAGTAATGAGATTTTGTAAATTATAATAAGCACACTGAGTTATATGAATTCATTAGAATCTTTTAGTACAATAAAAGTCAGGTTTAAACCCATCTACACCTGGAATTTCTCACCATACGTAACCCTACAAAATAGAATGAATACCTAAAACTATTCAAGTAACCATCGAAAAGGTCAATAAATAGGACGAGACCTATAACCTTCTACTTGGATCAACTTTAACTTTCCCACGCTGAGGTATAATCCTAGAAGAGAACTGCAAATGTTTCAAACTACATCCAGGCATAATCACGACCGATGGCATTCCTTGAATATCCACTGGAAGCGAGGGGAAAAACTAGAAAGCTGAGGGGAGGCGCAAAAAATTAGATCGCTTTTTATGGCCATCCTGAGGTTTCAAACTATTGAATAGCACACACCATTCAATGAATTCCAATGACGTAACGGGGTCGGCCCTTATGATCGAGAGGCATAATAAAATGATTGACCTGCAAGGTGAATAGATTTGAAGTACATTTTATCCGAGATGATCATTTTGAAGACGTCGGCATCTTTCAAATGCACCGCCCGCTACCTTATGGTGACAAAATCATGGTGATACTATAAAGGAATTTTGAAAAATAAAATAAGAGGTAGCGTCATATCTCTTGGGAGAACCCGCATTCCCTTTGCTAGTGTCACAGTGAAAATTAATCTTTTGCGATATAACCCGCATCAAAACAAAGACACAAGTCATTAATTAAAATCATGGAACTTTCTTTTCTTTCAAAAGGTAAACGCTCCGATTTGAACTGCAGTTGCGAAAAACGGGCTTTAAACACAAAAAGATAATTCATATCATGCGTAATTTCTCACTGTGTCGTCAGTGTAGAAGAACACCTGATAATGATTCACCTGTTATTTAAATTATTTCAGTAAGTCTTGTGCTTTCCTCATTCCCAAAAATACATTTAAATATTTCGTTTGAATAATGTAGTAACGTACTTAATTGCAATTATAAATATTCAATTACGAGACTAACTAAATACATTTCATTCCCAGAAAAAATGTAAATATTCCATTGTCAGGAAATATCTGCATTTTTTTCCAGCTTGTGCATTGAATATGCCATCCCTGGTTATCAAAATCCACCGTGTTTCTTAATGTGTTTAGATGCCAATTGGTGATTATTTTAAAGAGATCAAATGGTAGTCATCTATGATTTAATTAGATAAATACCTGATCAACCAATGGAGTCATAACAATAATACTACGTCATGTGCATCTCACTCTACAGTTCTAAATAAGTAATTTAAATTAAAACAGTTATATAACCTTTAACGAAAGTTAATGGGTAAAGAAGTTGCATAAACTGTAAAGCTAATGAACAACTACAAACCAAATTAAGTACTCATATCTTTTGCTCATGCATAAAATCGTCTTATTCCATTGCGTCTTTATCATTTTCATTACAACTTGCTATATCAAACTGCAGTTAATGCGACCTTTTACCATCAATAGAAAAATGAGAATGTATTTAATAAAATTCTATTTGATATTATCAGTAATTAAGATACTTTAATAAAGATGCAGGCCAACATATTATTGTAGTTTAATTTTTAGAAAACATCTTGAAATATTTAGATATCCAGAAAGATGTGTGTGTGTGGTTATATATATATATATATATATATATATATATATATATATATATATATATATATAGAGAGAGAGAGAGAGAGAGAGAGAGAGGAGTGTGTGTCCGTTTTTGGGTGCTTTATACAAATCTACACCTTTTGACGTACAGTTGCCAAATTTTTATCAGACATTCTTTAATATGTCTGAGTTAAACACAGTTAGCTGTGTCACAGTTAAAGGTCACAGTTAGTATTAAAACCTCTTCCGCACATTATATCACTTGACATAACAACATGACTGATATTAATGTTGCCGGTTGCAGATAGATGGTAGTAAATGACATGATTTTTTGCATTTTACCGCATAAAAAAAAGGTCAGCTAATTCGTAACTTAGCAACGAGAAATTTATTGAAAGAAAACAATTTACAGAGTTTTGAAATTTTTATGGCATTAATATATAAATAAATTAAAGAATAAAGATGTTATTTATAAGCGTAAAGTTATAAAAATTGTGCGAAGTGAGCTCCTTAAATGGAAGTTTGGTTGGCTCATTAGTTCCCTGTAATTATTTGAAGTTTTCGTTTCTTTATTCTGGAGACGCTTTCGCATCTTTTTGTGTCTTGGCATCAACCTGGGTTATTCTTTTAGTTTTGTGAAAATATCATGAGAATTAAATGAGTTTATAACAAAAAAAAATTAGGTTTTTCCGATATGAAAAATTACCAAATGTTGTCATTTTATTGGCCATAATTTAGCTTAAAAAAAAATAGTTCTTATGAGTGTTTTCAAAAAAGCACTTGACATCACTAATTACTTATACCCAGACCAAAAAATGGGAGCGAAGTGGATAGTAATTTGTCAATTTAATCCTACACCAAATCAAATATAAAAATATTGAACAGATAAAAAGTCACACAAACAGTAAACCCAAAATAAAATAAATGCCGAAATGTCCAATACATATATCAATGAGCAGATCATATATAACTACACAGGAGTCGTGTGTAACAACATACTTGTGTCACACACGTAGATAATCCCCAAATACAACTAATTAATTACATTATCCTTATCCAAGAAACATTAGTTAATGTCTCCAGCTCGTGTTATCTTTTTGTGGAAGGTCAACCCAAAGCAGTCGACAAGAAATAAGCAAAGCAAATTATTAAAAATATTACATAGATTAAGGCTCACCACCGTTAAGAAATATCTCCCATGCACTGCTTTTCTGATTACGCTAATTCATTATTATACAAACTTTTGCCAGGAAAAAGTCGCAAGACTTCCTTGTAGAAATGTCTCTAAAGTTTTGACGTTAGATCTTGAAAACATCGCTTAGTTGGGGTCACGACCTAACTTCCCTCTCCCTCACCAGATGACATTGGACGATAATTTTACAACGGAATTCGGGTGCTTATCACACTAAGCACAGCAATTATGTCTCTATTTGAACACAGGATGACTTAATAACCATTTTTACCTGTGACAGAGGGTTGGGCTAAACGAAATAATCGATAGTTATCGTCAGAAGAATGACAAGTAGATTATAAAAAGACATCCAAGTCTTTCCCTCCCACCCGACCTATGGACTACTTTGAATCCTCATTTACTTGAATCTTTTATTGGTCTATCATAGTTAACAAGTATAAAGGGAGAATGATAAGAACATATAATCTCTCTAAACATCCAGCAAGAATAAAATTAACAAATAATGCTCTTGCATATTTTGAAAAATAAAATTTCCTATCATACAGTTAAAGCAATGAGAAGTTTTATGTTTACTTACTGATCATTCTTTGTACTTTAACATTTTTAAAATCAGTAAGATCATAAGAATCATAAAAACAGTAAGACCATAAGAATCATAAGCAAAATTATTAGATATTCTTAGTCACTGAACTTTATAATGCAGAAAAACACATTAAGTAAAAAGCAGAGAAATATTTGGTCACTATTAATAGTCCGATGCCTTTATTAAATTTCCCTATTAAGACACGGCCAACTAAAACAATAATGAATTTTCCCTACAGTGTGTTAAAAATAACAAAATGAAATGTAATATTATAAATGTTAAAAATAATTTAAAATGTAATATTACTTTAATTAATTTTAAATATTTTTTTTCAAGTCTGATTTTAAAAGAAATTCTTAAAGCCCAAAAAATATATCGAACTGAGGAATATACGCTTAGACCGTGCATTACTAAAATTAACCCCTTCCGGTAAAATGACGAGTCTAGCTCGTCATTAGTTTTTCATTCCATACCGTACAATGACGAGCTACACTCGTCATGCGATTAAAGTTACTGTTAAATATGATAATTTAGTTTAAAATTTCTAGTGTACTGAATTTGGCAACACTTTTATCACTTGTGAAAATCACAAGTCACTATTGCATATTGTTTACTTAGAATTTCTTGGTACAAGTCATTGCCAAATTAATGAGTCAGAATAAAAGAAAACCTACTAAGAAATGCCGTGTGTGTTACAAGAATCAAATTAAAAGTGAGACTAACAATTAAGAATTCCTTTGCACTTTGTTTTGAAAAGTACCACTAGCTTGAAGACTATTATCTGTATACCTTATTAATGTTTTGCTTTGATATTTTCTTAATTTTACTGTTTCTGATAATATTTAACACTATGTAAAAAGTGGATTTTAATTAAGAATATGTAAGAATTGTAAAATGAAACAAGTTTTTTAAATAAAAATTAAATGGTTATTTCATGCACAGTTTTTCATTATTAAATCATACCGGAAGGGGTTAAAGAATGATATTTTATTATGTTTAATAACGCTGTAATTTAAGAATTATGATTTAGTTCGCCATTTCAAATAGTAAAAATGTTAAACTTAATTTAAAAAAAATATATATTCAGAATGAAAAAAAAATGAAATTTACTTTCCCACAAAATTTTGAAACATATATATTAGAAACTATTTTTTTAATTTTAAATAGAAGTAGAATATCTGTACTATTTTGTAAACCAAATCTTTAAAAGATTTTATTTTAAAATTTTAAAAATAAACCGATAAGAAATTAAAATTTTATAAAAAAATTTGAATTTCTTAACTGCTTTCTATTCTACTATAACCTCTATTATGTAATAAAATAAATCTGTCGTATTAATATAATGGACGTTAATGATATTATGATAATTAGCTTCTATTTTTATACAAAATTAGTTTCTAATTTACAAATCATTTTGCAGGTAAGTGGAGCTAACACCATTTTGCAGGTAAGTGAATTTCTACTTTTACTTGATGCAAGTACTTGTTTTTATTAAAAAAGAGAGGTCTTGTTTCCCAAAACAACACTAAGTAACTTTTATAAAGTTAGAACCTCATTTATGACCTAGGGAGACATTTATTCTAAATAGAAAACTTTTTATTTAATATTAAAAAAATAGACTTATCAATTTTCAGCTCGAAAGCTACTATATTCTCCTAAATAACTTAATTTATAGATTATAATTATCAAATTATAATCTATAATCATTTATAAATTATCAAAAGTTTCATCAAAACACCACTCATTTTAAATATTTTGAATTAAATCTCGAAGTAAAATTTTACGATTATCTGTAGACCTCACTTTAGTAAGCAAAGCAGTGCATCAAATTAAATATAACTAACAAAGGAAAACTTAAAGGAAAAAAATTGAAAACAAAAGGGATGGATATGCTTTAATTAACTCATGAACATGTATTATGCGAAGATAATTCTGTTAGATATGGATCTACGAGAGAAAAAAGAACTTAATTAGTTTCAGCTGAAATGCTTGTAACTCGGCCATTGTAAAACAAACACAAACTGCCCTTAATATGATACAATCTCATCGTTAGCACAATTTAGCTAATAGTAATTAACATGTCAACAATCATTTATTAGTTATTACTTGAGGCTTTGCTCACTGCAAACTGAATGCTCTTTAATTAAAAGTATTTAACAGTAGATAGAGTAAATTATATAATCGTACATTATTAGGGTGCAACAAAGTGAGTCAATTAATTATACCTGTTAAAATTAATTCCTTAACACTCGGCTTTGAGTGATCAGAAAAGATAAAAATTCTGCCACATGATGTTGAATGCGGTACGGACTTAGGGGCCAGACAATTTGGAACAATCCGAATTTTTTGGGATTTGGGCTCGAATTCGTAAAATACTTTTCATTAGAAAAAAAAATTATAAAAATAACTTACAAAATATAATTTTTTATAGCTTTGAAACCTGGAATATTTAAATAACCTTTTTTATTAGATTGAGTTTAAACGTCCAACAATTTTTAATTTGGGGAGATTGAGCATCATTTCACATTTTTGTCTAGAGCGCTAAAACTGCTATAGCCTCAAGGGTTGAATTATCATAAACATATTATATGCATACATAAACTAGGTTTGTTTTAATAAGTTGAAATAAATACTGTCTAGAGTCAATTGTAAATTATATACTTATACAGTTATATTAAAGGAAGAAAATTATCTCAAAGCAAAAGTTATTTGATAATTATCAGCAACACATTGTATTGTGTGCATTCAAAAGTTCATGTTTGGTTTGGAATGCTAGTCTCTTGTTTTGTACAAGGGTGAAAAGTTTCAAAAAATAAAATATTTAGTATACTGTTATTAATTAAAGGTGCAGTTTTGCTACCCTGAATAGTTTTGAATTTTTCATAAGTATAGAAATCCTTAAAAGATAAATATAGTATAGACCTCGGAATTACGTTTTATAATGTATCCCTTTAATTCAAAAATATAGTCCATTGACAAAATAATATCAGGATTTACAAATGCATCCATGTATGTCATATAACTCATTAAAAGCAAACAATATTTAGGAATTTATATATCTTTCATTCCTTATTGTAATTTGTCTCTCAAAGTTCTGTGAGAACATCACCGCTTTTTTTAAAGGGGGGGGGGAGGAACACATAAGTTTCACAATTTATTCAGTAATAAAAATTGAAAATAAATGAATAATAAAACCACTAAATTGATCTAAATCAACAATGACAAAAAATTATTTCATAATATTTTTTGTTAAAGATTAAATAATCAAAAAATTTATTCTAAATTTTTTTATATTTAACTATAATACACTAAACAATAACCACAAAAAATCTCAAATGATTTATTCGAATTTCTTTCAAAAGAAGAAGTTTTAATTGCTAATTCTGCTATATCTTTATAACAGCAGTACATAAATCCCTACCTTAGTCCGGTTTCACTTATTGATGACCCCACTATAACGCTAATGATAATTTGAGTAATGAATTTCAATTAATACCGATTTATTTACTACTATGAGGTTTGGGAACAAATACATTTACAGGTAGTTAAAGCAATACCACGTTAAAACACTATCACATTTTGGAAAAATCACAACACAAGAAATGCTATAGAGATCCGGTTAAAAGTGAATCGTTATGACCTACTGTTTTGTTACAATAACACTAATGAGACCGGGACCTGCTGCTAAAAGCCGATTCCGAGCGGCTGCGGAACATCTGTGCCAGCAATCTGATTCGAACACACGAACTCCAGTTCGGAAGCGCAGCCATCTACCCATTCGGTCATCATTAGGGTAAATGTTATTGAAAATACCAGACATAAATGATGAAGTAGGCGAACATATGTAATCCGCTTGGAAATATGTTTTGCCTTCTTGCGTTACTTATTTTTGCGGTTTTCATCCTCGAATCCAATCTCGCATACGTTATGAAGCTTGGACATGATTTATTCTTTAACTCATTGGTTACTGCCAATGCCATAGAGTTGTACTCAAGCGGTCTCTCAGCATCTAGGTAACGCACGAATTTTCAAAATAGAAAAACGGGTTTATATAGAAAGTTAGGTGTTTGGTTTGGAGAGCAAAGGTCTATTTTTTGCTACACGAGGATAATGAGACCAGAACCTACTGCCTAAATCTGATATGGAAAGGTTACGAAAATCCATGCCAGTAGTGGAATTCGAACCTACAAAAAATATACTAACGAACTGTGTTCTACCCATTAGGCCATCGTTCGGCGGTTTAAATAGAAGAAATTGAAATAGATGAAAATGTGAAAACAGGAAAAAGAAAAAAACCTTCCACTCAATGTTTAATAATCTGGAAAAATTATATGATACCACTGGAAGAGCCTGGGAATTAATTTTAAAAAATTATATCCAAAAGGACCTTGAAACTAGACAAAAATTAGAAAATGATATTCTGTGTTGTTATGATGCACGATAACATGGGGAGGGTGGATATTAAAAAAACTGGCAAATTTTTTTGTCAAAAATTAATGTTTTTGTTTCTTGTTTTGTTTACATTAAACAATAAAAGTCATCTTTTGCTTTTCTCCATTTGATTATTTTTTATTAATTTTAGCTAAATTACTTTTTTTTAGTTTTATAAAATTCAACAGGGAAGTATTTATTTTCTTATAGAAATAATGTTTCGCTCAGTGAGGAAACATTTAATACGGCCTTGCCAACCTCACATACCCAGTGCGTTAAATTATACATAGAGATGTAAAAATTTAAATAAATGACTTATTATTTATGCACTAACAATAGAACAATTAACTATAAATATTTATAATAAATCAATCGAACCATTTATTTGTTATAATAATAGCGATATTTGTTTCATTAATAAAATTCGTAAAGTCCGCATGAGGTCGACAAATTTTACTGCTGACCGCTGCTTGGCCACCTCTATTTTAGAAAAACCACTGAACATAAAAAAAAAAATTAAAATATCTTTTATACAAATGTTCAGAATAAAATTCGTGTATTAACGAAACCTTTTATCATCTAACATGAGAACAGCAAACATTTAAAAGGAGATAATATAAAAGTGCTATAATGAAAGGCTTTGTTGTATTATTTATACTTATTCTGGCTTTTGCATCAATAAACCCTTTTATAAATAATGAATATGGCTCGTAAAGGGGAAAAAGTTTCTTAAATTTACTTTTTAATCCAGAGACCACAATCAACAGATTTTACTTTTACAGGGCGAATTCAAACTGTAGTTTATAAATTATGTTAAAAATACCAGGAATTACAAAGAGCTTTATTCAAAAAGCAAAAACAAAGAAGTTTTTGCATTCGAAACAGACATATTTTAATGCTATCGTCGAAATATATATCTTCAGTTTTTCCAGTAATGCATTTTTAGATCATAAGGTCTGAAATTGTCAGTAATATACTATAAGCAGCAAGGCATTGATTAAAAAAAAAAACAAATTTATTGATTTAAAATGTATGAAGGCTTTCTATTTTCAAATATCGAACACCAAACTGTTGATTCAAACATTCAGTGCTAAGGTTAAGAAAAGTGATTATATACAAAGTAAAATGACTACTTAGTATTTAGAGAATACAGAATAAAAAAATTAGGTCATACATACCGTTAATAATTTTTCCGATTCCGTTGCTGAAAGTGTAAAAAGGGAAACTAATAACATTAGGAGTTGCTGATAATTATTTCAATTTGATGCATGCCTAATGTTACAAAGTATAACAATTTATATTTTGAAAAATGGTAGACTTCTTTCTAGTAATACAAAAATTTAAGCTTTTAATGGTAGCAAGAGAACTTCAAAATTTAAAAGAGCATCAGCTGAACAAATATTAAATGTTACCATTTAAAGGACCGCAAAATACCGAAGAGGACACAAGTGGTGGTCTGATAGCACTGTGAACTAGTTGAGCGGCAATGTTTCTACAGGGGGGCGGGGTCCTGGAGGGGGGAGAGGGAAATTTACAACGTCATGATTCACCCCCCATCCTTCGTCATTCCCCTATCAACAATGTACAACCTTTTTTTTTCTTTTTTTCGGCAGCTACTACCAAATTTATTTTTTTCTTGCCAGTTGAGGAAAATATAGACCCAAAGAATGCGCCCAGCGTGACCTGGACGATTTTGGTGGAAACATAAAAATGTATGTGAATGTGACACGTAAACTACATAAAATGTAGAACAAAACAATGAGACGTTTCAACACTGGATGAGTAATAAATACCTATGTGAACAAGGGGTGGGGAAGATAGAACTGTTCAAACAAACGTAATTTTACTGTGACATACTATATTTTTTCAGCTTCTGCTGTCAAGATGTTGCTTGAATAAGTTATTTATAAACGATTTTTACCCCTCGTCTTATATTAAAGCGTTTGACCGCCAGAAATAATTTTCAAATATCTTCACTCTTTTGATTTATTACATGATAACACATGTTTAAGCATCATAAATTTCTTCACGTGAGGAACTAAAGAATAACTCAACAGCAAATTTACGTTCAAGGCCTACCCAAAAGGGGTGATCGCAAGGGCCGGTACCCTCTCCCCCCACTCGAAATATATTTACACAGAAACGATCATCCCCTAATTAGTTGTATTTGAATAAATTATGGTATGTAACAATTATTATACATAATATTCTTCAACGTGTGAAAATACTCGTAGGCAATTTCAATCGGGACATTTATAACGAAATTTTAAATTTTCATATTGAATAAGTTGGACCCACACCGGAACTTTTTTGGGGTATGGGCTTGTTTTCTTTTAATCTAGAGGAAAGTAACTTTCCGATTTACGTAAGTATTAAAAGCATTTTTTTAGCCTGGAACAATTTTTACATTCTTCTTATCAGAGAAAATAAACATTTCAAACACCGAAAATACGCAAAACTACAATTAAATTTCATTCCACAATTAACGGTTCTCGTATTTTATTTCAACTCTTAACATACACTGCATTTCTAGTATGTAATTCTGTATTAAATAGTCATAACAAAACGTTTAATCGGTAGTTTAATTTCTGAGGTGAAATTATGTCTGAAAAAAAAAAATGAAATTTCAATATAATATGACAGGAAAACTGGAAATTTTATATTCTACAACTTGATAAACAAAGTCAAGCACAATTTTTACATGAACTCAGTAATAAATCCTATTTATACGTTTCCGAATTTAAGATATAAATTTTCTAGTAGAAATAAGTTTTTCCTCTAAAGCAATATTTTAAAATTTAGCAATCTAGAAAACTAAAACCCTTCAATTTCATCAAATATTAAAAGAAACAAATCATGCTTATACAATTGGATATGCAATTATAAACCATAAAGTTTTATGTGAATGAAGCAGTTCATTGCATAAGACTGCCCTGAAATAACATAAAAGATCTGAATCTGTTATGAATGAACTAGCATGTTCTTCAAAATGTGCAAGAGAACAAGAGGTTTATCAAATTTTTAGATATGAAGAAGATATTTACCATTTATCTGGAGATAAAATATATCTTTAGAAGGTCAAGTAAATGATACATCTACATTTAAAGGAATATGAATAAAAATAAACACGGGACAAGGAAAATCATTGCAACTATGACAACTCAAGGTACAGCGAAGACTGCTTATATCACTGAATGTGCTAGTAAATATCATGAAAAGAACTATTGTGGTTGCTTCTCTTGCGTACAATTGGCGTATGGGAGCAAACGACAAACGTAGATATTGTTTTGTATACTTTGATTGTGCACCTTCATTTAAAGTATTCTACTAGAGGAGGACGGTTGAGATAAAATGGCGACAATAGTGATACAGTATCGCAAGAACACAGAACGATACGCAAACACGGCTGGTTTTTTATTATTAGGTCAGAGATAAGTTGAAGGAAACAGAAATAAGCTGTAACTGTGAATGAATTTTCATTCACGGTTTCAATCTCATCATAATAGATCAATAACAATGAATGAAAACTAACTATCTTCACAGCGTATTAAACTGAGATTAGGTGATATCACCATTCTTATCAGATTGCGTGGATTCATTATTAATGAAGCGTAAACTCTACAAACATTAAACCTACAGTTAACAAAAATAATGGTTTAATAAATACTTGGATTAAGAAAAAGCTCAAGATTTAGGAAAATAAAGGCAAATAGCTATGAAAAATTGAAATCAGTTTTCTTGAAACGAAGATAGAAGTATGTGGAAATCATGGGTAATAAATGAAAGATGAATTTGGATGTAAACAATTAATGAAAAGGTCGCATATTAACATCGCACGATGCTTAATAACAATGAATTAATATTAAATCTTCATTTTAAAAGATATTAATGACAAAAGTACTAGATATTGTGGAAAATGTATGTTTTTGAACGTATATGTATTTAATACAAAACTTAAAGGGCCATTCTCCCACATTACTTCCAAAACCCAGGAACTAGCGCATCAGTGCAGAATGCACATTAGAACTTTTTAATAGAGGTACAAAATCTTTCTTATACAAGTCAGTTATCCGATTTAAAAATTAAGGTTATTATTCAATGAAGGAATACTGACGAATTAAGTAGCTATTTATCTATACTGTTAGCGTAAGGGGTAAACAAACTAGTATGTAAGTTACGAACACCCTTTTCGAGCGACTAGGAATTCATAAAATGAAATATGGCTTCTACGAATCATATAATAAAGTATGAGTATTCGACTGCCGAATATTTCTGTTGTTATTTAAAAGAAATGCATTGGAATTTAAATACCAAATACATAGCAGATAAAATATTATTCCAAAAGATTTTAAAATTTTTAAAGTTTTAAAATTTTATGCAATCTGGTTCCCAGTTTATGTTAATAATTATTGACTTAAGAACCAAACCTTAAATTGAACATGATAAAGTTACAGAGCAGAAGAACAGTATGCAACTGGAGTAATCCATTTCTATTAACCCCAAAATTAAAGAGTAAAATTTTATTTAAAAAGAGTGTACGATAGGAAAATTATCTGCTTACCAGGTTTGCTGTGCTTATGTAGAAAAAATAGCAATATCTAATTGAAAATTTAGTATTCCAGTAGTTAAAATGTGGTATTACTTCTATCACTTAACTGGCAAAAAATATTTCTCTTACACTATACGCATCCACAAAAGCATGAAAAATATTACAAGTACTGAATGCATTGAACATATATTTGATGTTTTGATACGTTTCCTTGCATTACATATCTGTCTGAGGAAATGCTCACTAAATCGTAACCTTCATTTTCTCTTAAAATACATAAAAACTTTATAATAATCTTCCTTAATATGAATTGGATTATTATAACCAGAGTTACAAAACAATAGCAAGGTCAGCATATAAAAATAAATTTCTAAAATAGCTTTCAAAACCAATGGTGGGTTTTTAACCGATAGCATCACAAATAAACAAGATGGCACTTGGAGATACTTTAAGACAGAAAATCGTCCGCAATGAAAAAGGCTTCCTTTCGAAAATTTTTTCCTTCATTAAAAACTTTCCTATACACACCGAAACTTGAAACTCAGAATAACTAAAAAAAAGAAACTTCTCTTTTATAAAAAAACTGCACTAACTTTTCTATGATGACTAACAAGAAATACTGGCTGTTACTTTTTGATTCTCTGATTTATTATCTTAGTTCCAAAGTGACTTTTTCAGATGGTCGAGTGCAGCTCATTTCTAAATTTATCACTTTTCCCCACATAACCCTGTTTTTTTAATTATGAGTCTTGAAATCAACAATCAAGTTCTTTGATTAAATAAGACCTGAGATGGAAGTCAACAGTTTGAACTCAGTGATTAAAAGATAGATAATATTACAGTGGAACCTGGATCTGTCATTTCCGCATTATTCATTTTCCCTTATTCTTCGACCGATTCATTTGCTCCCGAATTCGCTCCCATATTATCAATGTCATTTTTTTTCATGATGATCTTTCCAGGATTAATTGATTTGAAACGTTATGGTCTACTGTCTCCAGTTTGAACTCAGTGATTAAATGAGAGATAATATCACAGTGGAACCTGGATCTGTCATTTCCCCACTATTCATTTTCCTGCATTGATAGATCGATTCATTTGCTCCCGAATTCGCTCTCATATTATCAATGTGATTTTTTTCAGAATGATCTTTCCAGGATTAATTGATTTGGAACTTTACTGCTTACCGTTTTGCTAACCAGGGCAAACCCTCTCAACTCGCTCGCTTTCCTGCATCTATTGTCGAAAAAGTTCGATTGAGTTGCTTTGTTTTGTTTTTCTTGGAAGTATTGTTTTTGTGGAATTTATGGAAACGGGGGAAATGCAATAAATAACTATATAGTTAAATTGACTTTATTCTAATTTCCATGAAAATATTTTCAAATTTTTTGCTTAAAATATTATTTGACATATCTAGTATATTTTGACAATATTTTAAGAAATATATTAATTAGAAATGTATAAAAATATTTTTATCCTGGTTGTGCTCTTTTAAATAGTTTCTTTACAGGACTTTCATTATTTCAATTGGCTCAATGAGTTTTAAAAAAAGACTCTAAAAGAAGATAACGTAATATATAAACGTAAACGTTTGAATAAAGAAGGAGAAGGAAGTATTTACGTAGCTGGATACTTTCATAATAAAGTTCTCTGAACATGAAAAATATTTTTTAAATGATATTAATGTTCTAAATATATTTCCCTTAACCCCTTCCGGTATGATTTAATAATGAAAAACTGTGCATGAAATAACCATTTAATTTTTATTTAAAAAACTTGTTTCATTTTACAATTCTTACATATTCTTAATTAAAATCCACTTTTTACATAGTGTTAAATAATATCAGAAACAGTAAAATTAAGAAAATATCAAAGCAAAACATTAATAAGGTATACAGATAATAGTCTTCAAGCTAGTGGTACTTTTCAAAACAAAGTGCAAAGGAATTCTTAATTGTTTACACCGCCAAGTAGTCTCACTTTTAATTTGATTCTTGTAACACACACGGCATTTCTTAGTAGGTTTTCTTTTATTCTGACTCATTAATTTGGCAATGACTTGTACCAAGAAATTCTAAGTAAACAATATGCAATAGTGACTTGTGATTTTCACAAGTGTTAAAAGTGTTGCCAAATTCAGTACACTAGAAATTTTAAACTAAATTAATTATCATATTTAACAGTAACTTTAATCGCATGACGAGTGTAGCTCGTCATTGTAGGGTATGGAATGATAAACTAATGATGAGCTAGACTCGTCATTTTACCGGAAGGGGTTAATTATATTAAATTTCGCTATTTATGAATTTACAATTACTATAAATAATAATAGAATTAATTTAAGTAATTCTTAAATATGATAATATAAATATACATTTTATAAAATGCTCTGCCAATTTTTCTCAAGAAATCTGATTTCTTCCAGTTTATAAAAGATGTCAGAAATGAAATAATGAGCTAGATTTGTAAAAAAAAAAAAAGTTGCTACCATTACAAAATAGACAGAAAAATCTTTTAATCCGAAATGAGTACACATTTTAGAAAATACATAGGAAGGAAACATTAATAAAATCTCACTCTAAAGATTAATTATAAAAGGAAAAGTTATTTTTGGGATCACAATTTCAAATAAAATAAACGTTTATGATGAACATTTATGTTTAAATAAAGTTCAAACAATCATTTTTTTTTTTGTTTCAGTACATATCAATAACATTTTTTTTATACATTGAAGATTAAGATGTATGAGATTAAAATTAGTCTAAATTCAAGGTATTTCCACGTACTCATTCCATTTCTTTCTAAGCCTGGCATGGTTCTATGAAAAATAGCAAGTCGTCAGTTACGGCCATTAAAAGGTGTCGTAAAATACTAGCTTCAAATAGCATTTTAAAAAACAAAAAATTCAAAGCGGACTCTTTGAGATCATATCAAATATCTACTCATGGTCTGTACAGGAAACATAAATTGCCAACCAAACATATAAAATGTAGGGGAAATCCTCCAAAACGCAGAAAAAACTCAAAGCAATAACTGTCTACGCATTCAAGTCGTAAAAATATATTTATGAAAATACTAAAGGGAAAATTTTTTAAAAATGCTACTTTTTCCAAAGCAACCACTTTATAAACACGAAATAGATTTCAAATGAGATAAACTTTCAACGGAAAAACAAACTAAAGAAGTTGTAGAGAAATTTAAAAGCCTCAGGTGGTTTACAATGACAAATATTAGATTCATTTAGCTCAGTATTAATGTATGGAAAGAATTTTACAGACCCGATTAATGGTACTTTTTTTTTAAACTATACCTCGTAAAGAAAGAAAATATATATATTTAAATTAAGTATCGTGTTATTGAAGAGGGAAAATTGACGGTAATATTTTAAACTTTGAAAATTTGGGAAAATTATTTGGTCTTCTAAACAAAATTATTCTAGGAAAAAAAAAAGTTAAACAATTTTTTTTCCATTAACAACGCATTATTTTATTTCCCAACTTTAAAGATTTATGAAAGCAAAAAAAATTTTTTTTGTAGAAATTTAACGTCTAAATTAATAAGAATGCATCCCAATTAAATATTATCTGGGTTGATTAAAGATATCATTTTTTATATTGACTTTGTTATAGAGTAGATTTATATTGTTTAATTTGAGCATACAACACAACGCCTTAAATGTTTGATAAAAATTATATACGTAACAGAACAAGTAAGGTACATGACAGTAAGTCCTTGACATACAATGACGAGTTGGGATCGTCATTAATTTCAGGCACCATTGTAGACTTTGAAGAGTCTACCTCATCAAAGTACTGATTTTAGGCGGACGTCGTATGTTGTTCAGAGCTTCAAACCGAACTGAACTGGAAACTGGAAAAAACCGTTATTTTGGTCAGAACGGAAACTGGAAAAAAATAACGTTTTTTTTTTGTTTGTTTGTTTTGTTTTTTTCAGAACGATCTACTTTCAGTCATTTTGTTATTGTAACCAACTTATCAATATTTTCCAATTTAACGTCAACCATACAATTATTCTCATTACATCTACATTGTGCCGAACGATGGCCGAATGGTTAGGACGTCGATCTTCGGTACCGGAGTTCGTAGGTTCGAATCTCACGGTGACATAGATGCTCGTAGCCTTTCGGAATCGGCTTTAACCTCTTCGCAACCAACGTCTCGTATACACGACTCAGCGATTTCGCTCTTATCAGTCCAGTGTCGCCTCCAAGCGATGATCTACAATTGATATTGAGAGACCAACGTCGCGTATGCGTAATAGGAGATCTGAACGTTTTATTTTAATTTTTAAATGCTAGATTTAATTACTATATGGCGTAAACGGCAACGTTTTTCACAACGGTTGACTCGTATAGCACTTACGCGCTGGTCCTCAAGGGGTTAAGCAGTAGATACTAGTCTCATTAGTTCTCGTATTGCATAAAAGTAGACCGTATCGCTCCAAACCAAACTACACGTACACTGCTTATAGATTTCCTGTTTTGATGTTCACTAGTACTTTTCTCCTTCAGTTTCGCGTGAAACTACTTTTACTAGGCAGATTCATTTCAGTCATCAAATGCGAATTTGGTAATGAATAACAATGCGAAAGCTCGTCGTTCTCTGCTTGCTCACCGCTCGTACCCTATATATCAATTCACAAAGTTCACCAATTAAAGAAAAAAAAGGAAAATCTTCCAAATTTTGATAAATTACATTTTTGTTTATGATAAAATTGTATTTTTAATACAAATAATAATATACATAAAGTTATTCATTCAGGACTGAACCGAAAACCGAAACCTAAAAACCGTTATTTTGGGCGGAATGAAAACGCGAACTGGACCGATATATATATTTTTTTACCTGAACCAGAACGAAAAAATTCACAGTTCGGAATCCTGATGTTGTTAGACTCTCAATTTCTCCGCTCCTGCGTTGATTCTGGTTTGTTTGCAATATTCAATATGCACATTTTTAACAGTACCAATAATCAAGTTATAGCCACACATCAGGTTTGGTTTGGTTTGGAGTGCCACGGTCTACTTTTTTGCAACACGAGGGCTAATGAGACAGGGACCAACAGTTTAAAGCCGATTCCGAATGGTTACGAACATCCATGCCACAGTGATATTCGAACCCACGAACTCCGGTACCGAAGGCCAGCACCCTAATCAATCGGCCATCGTGCGGCAATCAGGAAATCAGAAAGAAGCTCATTGAAAGCAGTATACAATATAGCAGTAACCTCGTACATCTAATGTCATAATAGGCAATATTTTAGATTGACAGACTCAAATATTATGACAAATAGAAATGACAATGTTTGAGTCAAATCCCCTATATAATAATTGCCTAAGTTACCTGCCCGTCTGTCCTCGAATTTATGAAGCGGTTGGACCTAGAATAGATAGAGGCATCCATATTGGATTCTTGATGAGTTAGGGTTAGCAAAATTCAAAGCGAGTAAAGTTTTATCTTCTCCTAAACTATAGATTTGATTCTAAAATAAATGGATACAAATCGGCTTCATACCACAGCGAAAAATGCTGTCGTCTTTAAAATGTTCGAAATTCACCCCTTCCCTTTTTCCAGCCTTTCATGCCATTATTTCGAGCTCTATTTTCCCCGGTTAAGATCAGGCGATTAAATTTATCAACTTATCACATAATAAATAAGTAAAAATAGCATTTTTTTCTAGCATTATGACGTCATTCCTTTAACCCTGTCATCCTTTAAGTATTTCTTATTTTAAATTTTTAAATATCGTGTGCATTATTTTCATACGTTTTATCACTGAACTTACATATTACGTAAATAATTTTCTTTTATATTTGGATTAATAATAGATTAGATACATATGCGATAATTTTAAATTTAATAATTATTATTTTTTGTTGCAAGATAATTCTCATCCAAAAAACACCTTTTTTCACCAGCCTCATACGGTACTTTACAATTCTGGAAAATTAAAAATTTTACTGATCCCGTCATATGACGGGTTAAATGCTAGTATCTTATAACAATCCAAACATCAAAATAAAACGCTCTCAGACGGACAAAATACACATAATTCTCATTACTACCAGCACCTATATAATGTGACATCTATATTGCATTTATTTCCCTAGAAAGGTTCCGACAGAAGATCATACAGTTCCAAGGGTCTTAAATCTTAAAGATGTGAACGGGACAGTTGGAAAATTTATTTTGTCTAATTCAGTGATATTTAAAATTTTAGACTCTTGGATATCTATGATCTTTTGTCGAAACCCTATACCTTTCTAGGAAAATAAAAGCAGTTTAGATGTCGTGTTATATAGGTGCTGAGCGTAATGAGAATTATGTGTATTAAGTATTATCATTTATCATATTATATTATGTATTATTGAGAACATGAGTATTATCTCTATTAATGTAAAGGACTTAAAGGCTTTTAAAAATTAATAATTGGAAGTCCAAAGCCAAAGATAGGACTGCCTGGTCCCGAATTCTGGAGATGGCTAGAGCCCATCCAGGGCTGATTCATTTGATTTAAATGATTTAAATTTTAAATTTTGATTTTTAAAAAATAAAAGTAAAATGTATAAGACCCTATATAATAATAGCCTAAGTTATCTGTCCGTCTGTCCTCTATAAACACTCTTTCAGCTTCTCCTTCTGCATCTTCGTTTAGTTGAATCAAATTAAATAGTAATTTTCGAGCGCATCAAACTGTTTCATTTGTATGGTATACTTACATAATGAACACGTGGAATCAATAACAACAAAAAAAAAAATAGTAACATGGCATAATATTTCTTTTATTTGAAATTACTAAACCCTAAGGAGTTTATTTTGAAAAAAAAAATTGAAATGTTTTATGGAAATTCTTTTAAAGTAGGTGATGCTTATCTCGCAAATATTTTCACTGAAGAGAACATCTGATAATTCTGGATTATTTACTCTTAAAGAGATAACTTATATCTGCGCAATGTCACAGAAACTGCGGCAATCAAAACAATAATCGGTTGTGCAGACATTTCAGCTTTTTCTGCGATTAAAAGAAAATATTTATCCAGTCCACATCGAGTTTTCTAGAACTGCACAAAATATTTTTAAACATCGATCCATAAAATAGATGAGGAAATTGAAAAACAAATTAATATACAACTAGTTAATGTCGATGCTTGTTGTTTGACAAGTTTAACAGAACTGTAACTAGAAAAAAAGAAACACTGCATGATTTTTCATTTTACAATTATTTTTTAAACACACATATTTAGTCCCAGAAAATGTTAAAAAATATTAAGTTCTGATTTTAAACGAAAAACTTGTGTTTGATGCATATATGAGTCTAATATCAATTATAAATACCCCAGATAAACATGGAAAGCATTGATATAAAATGAAAACTAAATACCTTGTTTAACTAAAAAAAATATCTTTGGTTCAAGGGATAAAAAATAAAAGTAAAATGTATAATACCCTATATAATAATAGCCTAAGTTATCTGTCCGTCTGCCCTCGAATTTATGAAGCGGATGGACCTGGAATGGATAGATGCATCCATATTGGATTCTTGATGAGTTAGGGTTAGTAAAATTCAAAGCAAGTCTTTAAAACGTTCGAAATCCACCTCTTCCCCCCTTTTCGAGCGTTTAATATCATTATTTCAAGTTTTATTTTCCCCGGCTATTAAGTTTATCACATAATAAATAATAAAAAAAAATTCTAGCATTACGACGTCATTTCTTTAACCATCTCATCTAATCATTTCTTATTTTAAATTATTTAAATATCGTCTGCATTATTTTCATACGTTTCATCACTGAACTTGGATATTACGTAAATACTTTTCTTTGATATGTGGCATAAACAATAGATTAGGTACATATGTGATAATTTTAAATTTAATCATCGATTATTTTTTGTTGCAATGAACATTTTATCATCGGCATTAACAACGAATTGTTTTCCTAAAAGTCTATGAGTCAATTTCACAGACTAATAAATATCTAGCGTTTAAGTTAGATATCTTTGAAAACTAAGAAGCTTGTTTGTTTGTGTGTTTTTTATATATAACCACACAGTTTGACTAAATGAATTCAACGTAATTCTAAACTGCATTCACAGTATCGGGAGACTTTAGAGGAGTATGAAGATAAATTATTGAGCGTGTACCAGATAAATCTCAACCAAAGAACAAACCATTTTTTTTAACTGCCTCAAAGGGTACTTTACAATTTTGGAAAATTAAAAATTTTCCTAATCCTATCATATGACGGGCTATATGCTAGTTTTACTATAACAAAATGATGGGCTAATTAACTTTTGTTCTCAGAGATATAGCCCTCAAATGCTCCCATCTACAGAAGAAAACTAGAAAGAAATGGATATAAAAGGATTGATTGATATACAAACAAATGTGAAATAAATGTGAATTCCTTTTTCGCAGACATAGTATATAGGAAGATACTTTGATTCATATATACATCATTATGCAGTGTAGGGTTAAACATGATTTAACATGAAAAAGTTGAACTGAAAACTAACTCTAGGCGGTTTTATCAAAAAGTAAAACATAACCAACTGAATAGAATTCCATATCAAATATTTCTGTCTACCTCAGAATGAATTTCCGCTCTGACAGCCCAAGCGAAACTTTAACCGAGATATCTATTCTACAACCTTTAACATACAAACCAAATTTTAACCATTAAACTACCATATGATGTCCTTTGTCAACTATACAAAAGATTTCAGGAGATTAGTTCAAAAACCTTGACTGATAAAGTAAAAAGAAAAACGTATTCTGCATTAAAAAGGGAGGGAAAAAAATCAAAGTTGATAAAAATGAAAAGAACAACGTACCAGTGAATTTTCTGTTTTAACACTCAATGGTTAAAATAAAACTGCTTATAGTTCTAGATTAACTCGCATTCTATATTAATATGCAATTTTTTACACGCTACGGTTCCACTAAAACATGTTCTAATACTCATGGCTTTAAATAAATAAAAAAAGAATATTTTAACAACCTTAAGACATTTCTGTAACGTGTGCCTTAAACGCCCTTTTAACCCAACTTTATTTCTTTAGACAAGCTGACAGCGTGAAGAAAACCTTAATAAAGAGTGTGGGAAATTGAATTGCATTTGATATAACTGTCATATACATAATCAGGTAATATGTTTCACTGTTACTAGAAGAACATTTGACATCCTAGAGCTATTTTTAAGGGTTATTAAATAGTTGGCGAGAAAAAAAAAAAGATGGTTTGCTTTTTGCTGTACTGTCCTCAAAATAGGATCTCCAAAGCAAAATCTGACAGGGTGGCAAAGTTATGTGGGATTTAACCCCATAGACAATAAGTTAATATGTTACTTTTTGGCGAGATAATTGCAGTTTTTAAAACCCACATACATGTCTGATTAGACAGAGAAGTTTGTTGCAAAATTGGGAAATTCCAGAAATATTTTAAGCTATAAAAAATAATAAAAATTGCGGATTTGACAACCTTTAAGAATACAAAACCCACGATTTTTTTAAAACTATTCCAAATATTTCCCCAAGTTACTAAGATGAATTAAACATGCAATGGACTTTTACGTAAATATAATGACAAACGAATTATCATTTAAGTCTTAACTTTCCTCTAATGTGATTTTCGAACTACCATGAAAACTAAAAATTTGGAATATACTAAACTGCTTAATTGTTAAAACTCTAAAATGAGTAAAAGAAATAGTAATACTTTAAATAGAGAAGATTTTAGGTATATTTATTTTATTTTTCTGGCATACAAGGAGTAATGAAATATAAACTTATATTTTAAGATAGACTTGGCCAAACCTTTTCCAAACCATGCGCCTTTTGTTTTAAACAAGTTCAGATGCATTTTTTTCCTCGCCCTCTCCTACAAATATCAGTTAGACAGGCCATACAACTCAAATATCCATTTCTACATTTCCTACTTTATTAATTTCATGGTTGTGAAAATTTGGGGTAAGATTTTCTTCTCTTAGGCAAAGAAAAGTTATAAATCCCGCAACTACATGTAAGCAACTTCAAAAGATACACTTATTGGAATACCAATCTACTGTAGTTAAAAATAATTTCTTGAACTAGAGAGGGATTGCTGTCGTGGAGTCCGCTGATGGTGCTACAGCTGCCGAAGAGTCTCGCAGGGTGAAGATAATTTTGACCAAATTTGTTGGATGTGATGAGAAAGCTCAGAGCGAGGTTGGGTACTAAGAGCGAAATCAGCTTGGAACTTCGAGTTACCCCACTCACAGTCTCTCACACGCGGTGTGTTCACGTTCTACAGTTGTTAGCTATCAAAAAGGGGGGAGGGGGGACGAGATGAAGAGTAAGATGCATGCAAAGATGCAAAGAGCTTCGTAGTTATAAGATGCAATAACGCGATTTTGTCCTATGTATGATTTTTGATAAAATTAATTTTCCTTGCTAAACACCTCAACCCGAAAAAAGGTTGGTTTGGTTTGGAGCGCTACGGTCTACGGTTTTGCTGCACGAGGACTAATGAGACTGGAACCCACTGTTTAAAGCCGATTTCGAACGGCTTCGAACATCCATGCCACCAGCGTGATTCAACTCGAAAAAAAGAAAGTTATCACCGAAGCAATAAATCAGAAGTAGTACCCGTTTTCAGCTATATTCACTAAATATACAGCAGCACCTAAAGGGTTCATCGCCTTGCATCAGAGAACTTCTGTCAAGGAATTAAATTGCCACCAAATAAATAGAGACTGATATTTATGTAAAAATATTATCAAAACCTAAAAGTACTCAAAAACATTTTTTTTTTCAAAATTCGCAATCGAATTAATTAAAAGTGGATATTAGGTTGTTATATATTCATTTTCAGTTGAAAACCACAGATGAAGTGCAGCTACTAAACGTGCTGTTGTAATTACTAAAAATACCTGGTAGTCTAAGAAATAGAAGAAAAAAGCGTAGAAAAAAGCTTGCTTCCTTTTCTGTATTTCATCTTCGGCGCCATTCAAAAACAGATCTTGGGCCATTTTTCAATTTAGCGAAATCTGTGCGGGAGAGAAACGCTTTGGCGCAAGCTGCAGATAAATTTTGACAGGCTGAAGCGAAAAACTTGGTGATATTGATAAAAGCTCAATACTACCACCAATTTTCAGTCGTTGCAGAAAAAAAAATCTATATCTAAGGAGATTTTCGAGAACTTGGTGAACGAAATGACCTTTCAGAGGGAAAATTCCAGGTTAAACGAATAAGCCAGATAAAACTTGACATATTTGAGTTAAAAAGTAAAACAAAATCAGGGTGAATTAGATAATGCTTAATGCGGTTACCTATATTTCCCATAAAAGAAGGTGAAGGATAAAGATAAAAGGAAGAATATGAGAGTAAAAAAAAATTAAGCATACACTTTAAAGAACCAAGATGAATATGTTTTCAGAAAAGAATGCGATTTCGTTAGCTAGTTAGTTTATCATGATCTTTACAAGGTAAATTCTGCATACAAGATAGACCACAGGTGATCAAGCAACCTTTTGGCAACCTCTTGGCAGGAGGACTTTGAGTCGTACTTATTCAGAGGAATTTTCATGGGGAAAGGAGAGAAAATCATATTTTTCACCTTTAACACCACACCTTTAAGGGGTCATACGACTCTTAGAAGGCGAAAAAATATAAATTTATTATCATTTTCGACTTCTCATACATTGAAAAGTACCAATTTTACAAATATTTTTTAACATAGAACAAATTATTATTACACACATATCTCATTCCTTTTTTAAATAAATACTTTTCTTAGAAAGAATTAAATAACACTTCGTTGTTAACAAAAATGATATCGAGCCTAACCCGCACGAGTATTAAATGTATAATTAAGTTTAAGACAAACTTATTATTTTAAATCATACTACAACATCTCAAAATAATTTTGAACCTAAATTTGTATGCATTTAAGATACATATATATTTAAAAAAAATATTTGAAAAAGTGATTTGTTTTCTTAAAAATTAAAAATTTATAATTGCAATAAAAGACATGTTGGGGAAATATACATGCAAATTTACGTTCAAATTGGATGAAAATTATATACAACCTGTAAAAATTTTATGAAAAAATATTAAACATTTTTTTAGGTAACACGCGCGTTGCATTGAAAAAAAATTGAGAAAAATCAAGTTTTTTAAGTTTAAATTTGTTTATAGTCAACAGCTGACACATTTTTATTCATATTTCCTTTCAGTATTGTGTCTTATAACTACTTAAACCTTCAGAAATTTGAATTTTTTTATTTTTCCATTTTTAAAATATTTAGACATTTCTGAATAGTTTACAACAAATCCCATTGAAATATTAGAATTCGAACCTGTAGAACTATACAATCTTTGTATATCATCATTTCTATCTTTGTATATCATTTGTATACCTCAATATCATAGCGTTTAATAAAACTTTAAACTTTAAATGTGTTTCACTGAAAATGGAATTTTTTCAACTTGCGCGTACTGTCAATAAAAAACTATTGCATATATTAATTACAAATTCTCATAGTAAATACATTATTAACCTACGATGAAACTCGACCTACTTTATAAGCTGTTGTTCATTTCATTTATTATTTATAGCATTTGAAATGGGATTTTTAAACATTATTCTGGCATTTTAAAAAATTCAATCCACTGGCGTAATATTTCTAATACTTTTTAAAAAGTTATAAAATCATACCTAATAATTATTGCTTACGAAAATGAAAAAATTAATAAAACTCACGTTGCATTGTTATAAGTCTGCGCATAGTGTGTTAGAAAAATTTAAAAATTATTGAAACAAACTCTCACTTTTCACTTCGTATTAACCCCTTCCGGTAAAATGACGAGTCTAGCTCGTCATTAGTTTTTCATTCCATACCGCACAATGACGAGCTACACTCGTCATGCGAGTAAAGTTACTGTTAAATATGATAATTTAGTTTAAAATTTCTAGTGTACTGAATTTGGCAACACATTTATCACTTGTGAAAATCACAAGTCACTATTGCATATTGTTTACTTAGAGTTTCTTGGTACAAGTCATTTCAAAATTAATGAGTCAGAATAAAAGAAAACCTACTAAGAAATGCCGTGTGTGTTACAAGAATCAAATTAAAAGTGAGACTACTTGGCGGTGTAAACAATTAAGAATTCCTTTGCACTTTGTTTTGAAAAGTACCACTAGCTTGAAGACTATTATCTGTATATCTTATTAATGTTTTGCTTTGATATTTTCTTAATTTTACTGTTTCTGATATTATTTAACACTATGTAAAAAGTGGATTTTAATTAAGAATATGTAAGAATTGTAAAATGAAACAAGTTTTTAAATAAAAATTAAATGGTTATTTCATGTACAGTTTTTCATTATTAAATCATACCGGAAGGGGATAAGCTCTTATTTTTAGAAAAAAGTAAATTCAGGAAAACTAATTAACTAAGACTGGAGAACAAATGCTGAAAATCTCATATTTATGATAGCTAAAGAAGATATGGTAATAAAAAAAAAATTTAAAATATTCTATTTAACGTTGCTAAAAGATGCTGTGTCCTTTTAAATATAATACAATATCCCCAAGTCAAGCTTGAACAAGACTACTTAAAATTAAAAAATCTCTTATTTAAACAGTTCCCGAACAGAAATATTTAAAACAATGTTTCCTTCAGACCAAAAAAAGGGCATTCCATCAGGACAAAAAGGGCAGGGTGCTCATGGGTATGAAAGTACTCTATCCGAACAAAATTGGCTTAATTAAATTTGGTGTTAATTGGCTTTAACGCATTAGTTTCAATTATATATATTAGTATTAAATTGAAAGTTTGGACAAAACTTCAACGAAATGTGTATTTTTAAGTAATGTATAATAATGACACAAGAAGACAGGACACAAGAAATTTAGTGTCCTGTATAGTTTTGAAGGGCTGTTAGATGAAAAATAAAAAGTCTTGAAACTTACGGCAATGTAACCAAATAGCACTATAAGTAATACTGGAATTTAGGCCGCAAAAAATGAGAGCATTGCTTCCGGTCGAAGGAATAATATCTGTATTTATTCCTTCAATCTACAAGTCTTAGATAAGTCTAATTAATATTTCAATAATAAAATTTAAATTATTAAAAACTATTTCGAGATGCAGTAAATAGAACAGATAAAGTAAATTAGGAGAGCAAAACTGGTTAAGCCAGAGCTTGCCAAACAAACGAAATTTCATTTATAATTAATAAAAGGAAAAATTACTCCGAAATTTAATAATAGCTTGTTTACAATGCAGTTGTCAACCACTATGAATGATATAGCACAACAGATGAGAAAAAGGGTTTCCTTGAAAATATTAATTATAGCTTTACCGATGAAAGGGCATTTTCTACACTAATAGTCATAAAGGACAATAATACTGAAAGAATTATGGGTTCCTATTCACAATACAAATCTAATCTACAATTGTAACTAGCAATTTTTGAGAAGTAAATAGGTTGCAAGGCCCACCCCAAAAGTAAAATGCTTATAAATATAAGTTGTTAGCAAAGAAAAAAACTAGTCGCCCAGACACTTGGTAACTCGGGGTTATTCACATAAAGGAGGAATAACATAACTAGAAAGGGGAAAGAGTTCTTAAAAAGAAAAGTCAATAGCATATATATCATGCATGAAAGGCGAGCCCAGAAAAAAAATCTTTACGAACTTTTCTGAAAGGTGGAAACAAGAGAGTAAAACAAATGCCGTTAGTGTGTCGCTTAGGATTATTTTTCTTATATTTAAGGAGATCCTTTGAAATAATCTCCGAGACCGTCTCTTAATCTGCAAGGTCTGCTTTTTAGAGTTTCCGAGTTTCCGCTTTTAGAATTTCAACTGGGAACCATGAACAAACTAAATCACGTTTTCCGCATAGGGCAAGGAGGTGGGGCGCTAAGAGTGTCAAAGGTTTAACCGTCTCCGATACTTAACTCTAAAAAGGCGTGCCACGAAAAGAAATTCAGCAGTTTAAAGTTGCTGCCAAAATAATAAACTAAGAAATTGTCACAACAAAAAGCAAGAAAAATATAAATACGCCTTTCAAAATCACTAGGCGAATATAATACCAGAACAAAGTCTTAATATCTCAAGCTTAGCTTTTAACTACACAAAAGTTTTCACCTGTGGTCCAGGAGTATTAAGTGGTGCTGGTGGTGGTGGGGAGCCACATTTCAATTTTATTTAGTCAAACTTTGTACAAAAGCATAACTTACCCTTGGCGGATTTAGTCTAAGTGTTCGCAGTTTATGATGAAATATTCAAAACACCTACAATTGCCAAAAGAAACATTTATCAAACAGAAAGAAAATGAAGGTGAGTTTCTATCCCGAAAAGAATGTTTATCACAGTATTTTTACTAGAGTACAAAATGAAGCAGAGAAATCAAAACAAACACGTGCACTATTTTATATGTGTTTTGATTCGACATATTGTTATATTTTTTGTTAGCTAAAGCTATAAGCACTACTTTGTTGTGATTTTATTGTATGGTACCGGTAACATACGATGACTAACAAAAATGATTTGAAATATTTTTACTGGCATTTATTTTAAGTTTCACAACTGAATTTAGTTTAACTCAGCATTAATATAGCAAAAACAACCTTTTAATTTTACTCACATTCATTAAAATTTTCCTTTGCACTCGTGTTTTTTAATTAGATTTATAAAGTGGAAACATTAGCAAAATGAAATATACCATAGCTATCTCGAATTACCAAATATGTGCAGCATACTTTCGTTTACAAGAAAATGCTTTCATTTTTTACTCTTATCCAACTGTAAACGCCTTTTTTGAAAAACTTTACTTGAATTTCAAGTACGTGAAACTGTAGATATTTAAGTATCGTTTACTTCATGAACTCCTTATATCTCAGTTAACTATGTAAGAAATATTTATTTATTTCCATTTTAGAAGGTTTTATTCTATTTTCATCAAGTTTAATTTTAAAATACAGTTGTATTTTCGTATAATTTTGGTATTTCAAATGTATAATGTTATTTAAGACTAAATTACACGTTTTTATATTAAGTTACTGTGAATGGCTGTACATGTTAACACGAAGGTGAAATGTTACGATATTTTAGTAACAGTTACAAAAACTCTGCAGCGTTACTTAAGATAAAAGCCCGGACATCTACAAATTTTAGCAGTTTAGACTGTTATTCCAGCTAACAACAGTGTATTTTTCCCACGTACAAATTTTTAAAAGATACCTTAAAAATGTTTAAAGTAGTTTAAGCATTATCAGATTTATACATTAGCCTTTGGTTTCCGATACAGAACTCCGTTGCAGGCAAGGAATGCCCAAGTGGTAAAAATAATTCTAATATTTACCCTGTGTGGTAGACTGTATTCATTTTTATTTCTATAAAGACAAAATTTTCAAGAAAGCCACCGAAAAGTTTTCAGGCACATATTCCAAAGACAATATATGCCGTTAAACTTTATGTCTTTCTACATATTTATAAACTTTCTTAATATAAAAGATTAGTTGCTAAAGTTACATTAATATTGTAAACGAGTAGTTCAATATTATAAAGAAAGATTTAAAATTAAGGCAATGGAGCTATAAATATTCTACAGGACTTTTTAAATACATAGTAACTATATATAGACATTGATTACAGACAAATTGATGCAGTGGAAAGAAAAAATTATGCTACTAATGGTTATAAGTAGCCAAAATAAGAAAAAATCTGCCTAAACATACATCACACCAAGAGTTTGTTTTTACCTGTATAGAACAAAGTGATAAAAACGGAGATCAAACGGAGGATTGTGGGTCTTCCTGACAGAGACAGAAACGGATATACTGCTTTCGAATGAATAAATATTTGCGAAGCTGCCCAAACAACCGAGCTAGGGGAGTTTGCAATCGCACAAGCAAAATAACCCCAGTCAAAATAGAAAAAGAATTCCTAGTACATGTTACACCAACAAAAAGCATTTTCTAAAAGAAAAAAAAATAAATCAAAATTCTGATATTAGAGCTTTTGTCTAAAGAATTCTGAAGAAAAATGAAAGAAGCGCACCAATCTTGAAATCCAAAGTTTTTCTACCTTGTGCTAGTTTTTCTTCTAGGGCTTAAAAAAAAAACATCCTAAACGGGATGTTTTGGGTTTTTACAGATTGCTACTCTAGTGTCTGTCATACAATCAATAATAGTAAGCTTAGTTTATACTTATGTGTATAAATGTGTGTTTGTGTATGTATGTGTACAATATATATATATATATATATATATATATATATAGACACAAAAAAATATGATTTTTATACTACTTTATATTTACTAGTTAAGAGGTGAGTATAAAGTGCGAAAACATAACACCCGACGTCTTTATGTTATCAATTTAATATCTTTGAATACTCCAAACAAATGTGATAACATTATGTATGTGTACAATATATATATATTAACACTATTATGAAAGACAAACTGACAAAAAAAATATGAATTTCATACAACTTTATATTTACTAGTTAAGAGGTGAGGATAAAGGAAAACATAACACCCGACGTCTTTATGTTATCAACTTAATATCTTTTAAAACTTGAATACTTCAAACAAATGTAACAACATTATTGCTGTTCATATTAACAAAGTTAAAAACCCAAAATAATTTTAGTTTTAAAGGGTTTAAAGTTAATAAAACACAACAACAAAAATATTAAAAATATGTAAATTTATGCCCTTTATCTTTCCATTTTCTAAAAAACCCACTTTGAAGCTGATTTGTTTTAATAAAACCCAGAAGTGTTTTATTGAGGGGGGAACAGCGTCTAGGTAGATAGAAAGATCTGCCCAGAATCTAATTATTATGAACAAATATTCACAGTGAAAAAAAAAATTGATAGGAATTCAAAGAAAGCTTTTTGAATAGTTTGATATTTATTTGGACACAAAATGCCTACTTCTAAAAAGCATGGTTCTCTCTTTCACTTCCTCTATTCCACATACAAATGGCGTTACTTGTGTGATGAAAATGATAGCTCACTTTAACACTTCTAAAGACATTAAGACAAAAGATATTGAGCGCTACTGGCAGAAGTACGTCAGTAATTGATTCAATAGCAGTAGAGAGGCATAAATGGTGTGACGTTTCAAAGCTACATATACAACGTATAGGAAATATCGTTGCTTTATTAAAAAGTCAACATTGTGATATAAACAAAAATATTTTCACTGAAATTAGGTTTTCAATACAGAAATCTTATACCAATAATAAACTTGGAGCCTAAACTTACAAATGTGTAGAAATAAATCGACCCCATCATGAAATTGGGAAGTGTCCTCTCAATGTGTATTCATGCTTTTGGTCCTTTCTCATATAATGAAGCATTTATTCACAGTAGCAGAATAAGTCTCGTTAACCCTTAATTTGACAAGATTTTTTTAAAAAATATTTTTTAATTTCTGTTATTTTCCCATGTCTGTATAGATATTAGGATCTCTGTAAAATAAACAACAACAACAAAAAAATATTTTCCATTTTTGAGATAATGTCCGCTGTGGCGAACACTGACAATTGTGTTATATAGTAGTTATAAATATACATGTCCGGTGTAGCTGCCAGACTTAGCCAAATTAAGGGTTAATATTTTATTTTTCAAAATCAAATGTTGCAGTTACCAATAATCACATATAGCAGGAAAACCATTACAACTATAATACAAAGTGTCGAAGTTGTTTGTCAAAATCTGATTCAAAACAAATGTCAGTTGAAGAAACATTTCAAGTTCATGTATCCATTATATTTTTTAAAAAATTCCTTATATCTTGATCTTTACATTTTTAAATTGCACACCGTGTGGTGTGTAACTGCAAAGTTTGAATAATAATGGTTACTGGACTGGAATTTTCTAGAGCGGAAAGGATTATCAAAACTGTATAAAAGCTGTGCTATACCTAATTCAAGAAGTTAGGGCCCCAAGAATGAAGTTTGCTGTAAATAGTACATTAAAAGTTATTTAGAGCTTTTATAAGGGTTACTGCTATGCAAATTACCGTACATGAAACTATAAATTTATAAAATAACAGTGTATGTACCGTAAAAAAAAATATTGGTTTTTAGGAGGAGATCTATAAAATGAGGCAATTTATTTTTAACTATTTTTTTAACAACAAGGACTTAAATGAAAATTGTGCATAATTCTTATTCTCTCTATGATGATTTATTAAAAAATGCAGACAAATTTTCTAAATTTGTTCAGCTTTTCTATTTTACATTCTAAATTGGAATTTTTATGTTCCAAAAAGAGTTTTGAATGCGTAGAACACAGAATGTGCTTACTAACTAGGACTGTTATTAGTACTTTGAAGACTTCTTCTAAAACTACTTACAAGGGAAAATGACGGATTGCTTTCATCTATATCATTAGTAAAATACTGTACTCAAAACTAAAGTAAACAATTTTATGAGTTTAAATTATGAAAATTCATTCATGGAAAAAAAAGTATTTGAAGCAGGCAGCAAATTTTACGTAGTTCTAACTAGTAATCAGAACAAACCCATTGTGCAGAGAAGGATAATGAGCACAGTCAGGTGAAAATTAAACGAATGATCTATTGCCTGCAAAAAACATTTTAAACTACGGTCGAAAGTTTAGAAGTAAAATATGTGGCATGTAAAACCATTCATTACTGCATATGAAGGATCAAAATCCATGGAGAAATGCTTCTTAAAACGAAGCAGTTATCGATGGAGAAACGAACTGAAGAAAAATAAATATATTCATCTCAATTTCAGGCACGTAACTGTTGTTCACCGTCTACGGTTATAAATGAGTCCAACTGGTATAGTAGATGAATAGTCACAACAAGAAAAATAAAATGGCGAAGAGAAAAAGAAATTAACAAAACCCGTGAGAAAAAGATCGAAAAAGTCTGAAGATAAGAGGAACGTGGGTTTAAGAAGGTGGCTGAAAATCTCTCTCTACTCCATCATATCAACTTTGCAATGTGGTGTGTGTGCGTATATGAATGGGGTAACTGAACACTCACAAGTTTCGGTAGTACGTAGGCATTCGACAAGAAATTTCAAACCAAGTTAATCCGGTTTGTCTTCGTAAGATTCAGTGGGTAAAGGTATACACAAATCCGTTTTCAGTTTGTTCTTAAATAGGTGTGTGCCTTCCTACATTTTATTTCATTTCTTTTTTACTGAGTCAAAATTTCGTCCTCTTCCTTTCAACAAGCTAATACTAGTTTGTTTGTTTTTTTAACCGTGTGAAAATCAAAACATATCATTTTTCTAGATACTGTACTGTTTGTACTGTTTTTTAACTTTTCTAGAACAGCTGTGTTCCAGAGTAGATAGTAGAAATCCAATTAATGAATTGTACAGAGGTAATATTTTTTATTTATTCCCACCCATACATACCAAGAAATGTCTACAAAGAACTATGCCAGAAGTGAGACAAAACCCATGGACTTCACCACTTTACTATATCAGCATTACCAAAAAACGTGTCGGAGGAAGGAAAAAAAGTTACGGAAAAACAAATTTGGTATTGGTAATCTTTTTTTAGTTCCCCGAAGAAAAAAAATATATGGAATTAATAATTTTGTTTAACTGCTCAGTAATTACTTAGTTTAGTAAATTTCTGTGAGCATTCAGCTACATATTGTTGTTTAAAGTCAAATAAACTAAACAAAGTTAAATAAACTAAAAACTGTACATTTTCTAAAAATTGTGTTTGCGGGCCGAGCGTTGATTTCGTTGATTTAAACATGTGGAAGAACATTCTTAAATAGTCACTGAAAATTTTAATAAGTTAAGATTTGAAAATTTATACTGTTTATTAAGCTTAAGGCATTTGACAGAGCGAACTTCTCCCCTCCCTATTTTTTGGCCTATTATAACCATATGGTTACCTTACTCGCATATTAAAAAACAAACACACAATGAGCTAACAAAGCAAAAAACTAGTGTGCACAGCAAATGCATCATTACTTAAATTTTTATTTAAGAAAATTTATTTCTTTGATGAGCCACAAGTTGGATAACACTGATATACAGCAGAGTATTTAAAAAAAATGTCTATTTCAAAGATTGATAGCAAAAAATGCAGTTATCAATCTTTTCCTTTTTACCTTTATTGCCGCAGTATGCAATAATTTTGCTGCTTTAAACATTAACATCTATTCAGTGACAAAAATACATATCTAATTTGAATTAACACTAAACATACCACATAACGGGTCAAATGACCATTAAGGTATATGCAAAAAATGCATCGCATTTTTTACATATACCTTATGGATCATTTGACCCGTTATGTGGTATGTTTAGTGTTAATAAGGACGTTTGGCAAAATGCAATAAATAAACTAAACTGGTAAAACAAAGTCTGTCACAATAATGCTAAAAATATTTTGTCTGTAGATAGCGAAAAAAAAGATCAAAATCTTAATTTAAAAAAAGGCCACACTTATAAGATTTATAACTTGTGTATGTGTGGATATATATATATATATATATATATATATATATATATATATATATATATATATAGTAAAGGGCACCGTCTCAAATTTTACAGAAAAGTATAATAAATATATTTTACGGGTTTGTTTGAGTTAGTTTATTTTTAATGAAATGCTTTATAAACGTTTCCGAGGTAATAGGGAAGGCATAATACCTAAAAACGCACGAAAGTGGACAGTCTCCTTTACTTCCAAAGCACAAACTATAGATTTATTATTATTTTCAGCATTTTATTTTACTCAATAATTCTGAGGCCGCTCTTCTAAAGTTAGCTGTTTAGGTACTTATTTTAAAACTGAGTTACCACAACGTAACTGGATACGGCTAAAACTAAATCTCTAGTATCTTTGTGCAATGAGAACAGCAATTGCTTAATGAAGAGAAATCAGTTAAAATTGTCTACGACACAAGAAAACCTGCATATATGCAGGACTAATTTCCTGGATAAAGCGTAAGAAATCAATTCATAACAAAGGAGGAGAAACCAAGTATTTTATTTGACTGCGTCAAGGGGTAAAATCCGCATAATATTAAACATAACAGGCACGTTGTGCTATGCTCCTATAGGAAATTTACTAGCTGTATTCCAAGCACTTAAAAGTAAATGCGTAATAAACAGCCTCAAAATGATGAAAATATCAATTCTGGTCTTTCTGGCAACCATTACTTGCTAGACACATTAGACATTTTCCCTCATGAATTAATGACGTTCTACGATAGAGGAAAAGATGGCAAGAAGCTTCGTAACTAACATTTAATTTTTCTTGTTAATTATTTGTCTTAATAACAGTGCCCTAAGGCGACCGCGGACTTTCAAAATTAGCTTTTATTGTTTTAAATCGATTTGCTGAAAACTATAATAATGTTAGAAATATATGCATTGAAAGTGGCTAAAATTAGAAAGTAAAATATTAATTTTGGAAATATCAATCATTCATTGTTCTAAAATGAACTACATTGAAAACGCTCCACGCACATTTCTTTTGCATAAAATATCACCATTTTTATTTTAAAAATGTATGTTAGACATTAAAATCAAATTTAGTTTTTTATACCTATAAAGTAGAATTCTTTTAAGTACATAATGCATTGATTAAGCCCTTCGAAATGTACTAATTCTAAGAAACTTATATTGTATATGTTAATGTGAATGCCCGAAATTGGAGAATATCGACATACACCAAATACATCGGTGAAAGACCGAATATTTTATTATATTCTTATATATATATTCGGACTATCGCCAGTGTACGTCGACAATCCCCATGCAATGGTGGTGAATGTTGAAAAAAATATTTTTGTTAGGTTTTTAAATCATACTTTATTATTAAAACATATGATATATGTCAAAATAGCACATACCATGAAGGAATACTCCAAAGTTCCTGTGCCCATTCCAAAGAAAAATATCAAAGACGAGCTTCAACCTACTACACCTTCTGTCAAGCCCTGGCTAAACAGCAGAAGTTTATTTCTATTAAAAGAAAGGCCGAAAAAGATAATCTTCCAATGCATGCAACGAAAATGTTACAAACCTCAAAAAGAAAATTTTCTCCTGCTCAAATTGATGACATTGTGTGAATACAAGTCCCCGATGTCGACAGTGGTCGTACAGATGCCCGAAATGTGTTGGCGGTTGTTATTGAAATAGTAGATTCCGACTTTTATAAATTAGTAAACGAAAATGGTACTCTCAAGCAGCTTTATACCCGTAATCAGTTTATATTTTGTAAAAAAAGGTTACTCTCCATAGATTTCTTCTCATGAAATGTCGCTGAGAGAAGCCCCTGCAACTAATTCGAGAAATGGAAGGCATGCATATAAACGCTGTCACTGCAAAAAGAAATGTTTCATTACTAAATAACATTGTAAATGTAAGGGACTCTCCTGCAATTCAAATTGCTATAACAGTTTAAATTGTTGCAACAAATAAGATTGTATAACTTCAATCAGATAAATTAGCTATTGATATGATTTTATGTTCTAAGAGTGTTCGGTTTGTTTTAAGTTCAACAGTTACATGTGCTAGTACTATAGATTTGACTGAATTACGGAGAAGAAAATATAAACATCCGGCATGTTCAACATTCACCATTAGTGCATGGTGAATGTCGGCATTTACCGGTGTAAGTCGACAATCTCCAAATTTCGGTCTTTCACCGTAACATATACACTACAAGGTAAATAAGTGACAAATTTCAAACTGTATGACGATATAAAGAATTGCATCTGGAATGTTTCAAATATTCACAAAACACAAAGTTTTGTTTAAAAATTTTTTATATTATTATTTATGATCGAGTTGCATGTTGCGTCAATAATTATATTCATTATAGGGTGACATATGTTAATAAAAAAATATACCAAATTCTCTGTTGTATTTTGCTCAATTTAAGACCATCGTTGTTTGAAAGAGTATATTATAATATGGTTTTGAGCGCTAAGGTCTACTGTTTGCGCACGAGGGCTAATGAGACCGGGACCTACTACTTAAAGCCGATTCCGAACGGCTACGAATATCCATGCCACAGTGATAATCGAACCCGTGAACTCCGGTTCCGAAGAGAACTGCCTTAATATTCGGCCATCATTCGGCTGCTTGATGGGGAAAATATATTCTGAAAAGGGCATAGAGAAAATTTCGCTGAATACTAACAACATTCATTGAATCTAATAAATTCGAATATTTTGATTAATAAAGATTCAGAGTTTGTGGCATGCCAAAACTTTTAAGCAGTAATTAAAAAATTAATAGCACTGTTTTATAATAAGATACACTTATTGTAATAACTATTAAAATTAAACTCTCAAAATATAAAGATATTTTTAAAAAAATTATGATTTTGTTAAAGTAAGATTACAGTAAGCGTACCAAGTGAAGAAAAAAAATTAATGCTTTGTAATGTTTAAAATATTGCAATACAATTTATATACAAGACCAACAAACTTCCACTGAGAATGCAAACTCGTCAAAGTTTACCTTGTTTGTTTGTTTTTTAAATATAATAATAGTAACCGAGTACAATTTAGAATCATTTCCTCAAATTACAGCATTAATATCCTATGCACTGTTAAAACAATATTTTTTTCTATACAGGAAAAAAAAACATTGTAAACACCTATTAAAAACTGAACAAGTTTAATCAAGCTTTTTACTCAGAATCAAGAATTTATTCCACTACAATAACATTGATATGCATTGAAAAAATGAAATAAAAAAGATGCGAGCAATATACAGTGCAAAGCAGAGAAATTGTTAAGGAAGACATAAAAGATATCCTAAACCTTATCACAAAGGAACATTAATTCCGAGAGCTGAGGATTTAATTAAGATTATATCGTCACTTTTTCGCTAAGCAGGTGTGATAAAGAGTCAAAATGACAGCTTTTATGAAGAGCAACCCAACGGTGAAACCACCGCCCTAGCACTGTTTACTTGCACGAGAGTAATTTCTTAAGAAATCTGTTATCAGAATCAAATGATCCATTTTACTTTACAGCAAGGCGATTATATCGTTTTCAGGGGTGGGGACAGAATAATAAAAGGGAAAAGAAATCCTTATTTTCTTGAACGGGACACCTTAAGAACTAAGCTCTCAATCCCCCCTTAAAAACAAAAACAAAGAAAAAAAACTACGAGAAATGGGGGGAGAGGGGTATGTCGCTTAACAACTTTAACTTTTTTTTTACCTTGTTCACAGAGAAACTAAAAGGCCAAGGATGTTTCGGATATCCTTACCTCTCCTTTCAACAGATTCCGAGATTATGCTCTTACATACATTCATAGATACGAGAAAGCAAATGAATAGGACAATCCAAAAACTAATGACATTGAGAAGAATAATTAAAGCTTTTCTTCTTCCACCTCAAAGACTAACACTGATAAAAATATAAAACAAACATCTGTGAATTTTTTTTTTCATTTCACTTTACAGGAGGTCTTAGGGTGGGATGTCTCCAGTTTAACAAATAAAATGGGGAGTAGGTACTAAGATTACTCAGCGGGAATGATTAGAAGTTAGATAAGAAACCTTTGGCGGCAAATCTCAGTACATTAGGTGGACGAAAATTAAACGCTTGGGTGCCTATTTGGGTTGCCACCAATAGATAGATATATCGTTTGTTCTTCACACTATTATCTTCTTTAGAGAGTGAATGGTATAAATCTTTTCATTAATTACCTTGCAAATTATTTACTCAATTAATAAGGAAGTAATTAAAAAACAGCAGTACCCTTGTCTCTAAATAATTGATGGATTTAGAGTCTTCTCTTGCTATTTATTCTAAAGATTATTTTGTTAATCTCCACCAATATTAAATGATACGAGTAATACAAAATATAAATACAATACAAATGAACAATAATAATGCATTAAAGCATTAAAGGTTTAATATTAACGCATTGTAAGTGGGACACGTACTAGTAAGTTTTCTGACGATTGATACTTAGCGCGGGTCACGTACTAGTACGGGTTAGTTTAACAGCATGGTTTGTTTGTGGGTACAAAAATAACGGTATATACAGGAAAACGAAGCCGAATGTTCTTGTCTACTACATAAATTGTGGAAAAATTTAGACAAATAAAAACTAGTTTTTAATTTCGAAAATTAAATAATTTTCGATCTATTGAGATTTAACTGAATAACTAAATTTACGCGCAAAACGCCCGCTCTCGGTACAATTCCTCTGCGAAATGTACCCGAACACAATGTCTTAAAAAGCGTTAAATTTGAATCTTAAATTTAAATCATATGAATCAGCCCTGGATGGGCTCTAGCTATCTCTAGAATTCGGGACCAGGCAGTCCTATCTTTGGCGTTGGACTTCCAATTATTAATTTTTAAAAGCCTTTAAGTCCTTTACAAAAATAGAAATAATACACATGTACTCAATAATACATAATATAATATGATCAATGATAATACTTAATACACATAATTCTCATTACGCTCAGCACCTATATAATGCGACATCTAAACTGTGTTTATTTTCCTAGAAAGGTATAGGGTTTCGACAGAAGATCATAGATATCCAAGAGTCTTAAATTTTAAAGATCACTGAATTAGACAAAATAAATTTTCCAACTGTCCCGTTCACATCTTTAAAATTTAAAACCCTTGAAACTGTATGATCTTCTGTCGGAACCATTCTACGGAAATAAATGCAATTTAGATGTCGCATTATATAGGTGCTGGTAGTAATGAGAATTATGTGTATTAAGTATTATCATTGATCTTATTATATTGGAAATAGGATAAATAAATAACATAATTAAATATTCCTCAAGTTTTTTCTTTAATTTTAAAATTATCTTTGATGCTGCATACAATCCAATAAATCTAATTCTGAAAAAAAAGGCAAATAAAATCTTATATCAGATGAATATTTAATATATACTAACAATTTTAACTAATAAAAAATAGTTTGTGTTGTCAAGATTGTAATAATCATGTAGTTAAGAGCAACATAATACCAGTTCAAGAGAAGATATGCATTTACTTGCATTTAAAAACTTTTTTTTTTAATCAAAAATGATAGGCCATTCAAAATTTGGACAGTTTACATCAACAAGTTATTGCTATTGTGTTATCTAAGAAAGGACGCTTATGCAGAAAAAGAAAATCATTGGAGGAATGAGAGCATCGGGTTAATTGAAAACTTTTAAACAGACATTAATACGTTTAATTCGATGTAAATTGCTTTAAAATGTATCACGTTAAAAAAGTACTAAAAATGCGATTGTATACTGAATATTAACTACTTTAATTTATATTAAATACTTTAAAATATGAATTCAGCCACATTTTTGTATTTTATAAAGACTTAAGAAAAGGGAATTCGGGAAGATATAATTTAAAATCTGTTTCCAACAGATATAAAATTATACAGATAACTACAACATGTTTCATAGAAACAGTGATATACGACTTAATAGTAAAAATATTTTCAAATTCATAATTTCTAAATTGAGCTTAGATTGAGTTCAGTCGCTTGCTGCCACTACAAAGTATCACTTATCAATTTTTTATCAGCTCTGCCGGTAAAACATCTCATCTCTGCGAACAATATCCCATATTTAATCTCTACAAATTCCACGCGGGGTTAATTCTCTCGCATAACCCCTTCGTCTAAAATGTTATGAACTTTTTCCAGCCTTCAATATCTTATATTCACTTCATTGTAATAGAGGTGAGGTTAAAAAGTCAACACTTTCTGGGGTGTGTACGTATGCGTGACGGCATAAGATACTTGCTAATTTTTCTGCTCTATCAATCAAAACCGTTGCTAAAAATTTTAATATTAGTTCATTGAATATAATTTATGAAACTAAAACACTAGATTTAAAATTCTGATTTCTATTTTAACTGCATAGGAAACTATAAGATGTATGTATATAATATGGAGAACAGTAATTATGCCCCAACAGCTTATAATCTATCAGTAATATTTTCTATTCGAATACGTGGCCAATTTCTTAATTCTACATAACTTGTTGGTGAAATAATAGTATTTATTCTAATGTAGTTCTAATCACACAGATATATAAAGACACCGGCTGAGCCATTTTATTTCTAAAAACTCCAGAAACGTAGATTAGCTTAGACCAGGGTTTCGAATAGGCGGCCAGCGAAATCTTTAGAAAAGGAAAAATGATATATTTCATAGATCCATTGCGTATTTTCTTCAATAAAATTCATTACAAATGAGCTCAATACTGCACTTCCAGATTAGTCTTCGCTTCATCTTCGGAGATTAGCTTTAAGACAGATGGCGGTGGTCATCCATTCATTCAATGATGTAGGTGACTCCTCAATACTCACACTAAATTATCCTTTTTTAAAGATCTATTTTCAGTACATTATTAATTTTAACATATCGTTAAGTTATTTTATTAATTCTTGTCATTTGTTTTTATTAATTCAAATTAACAGTCACACTGTTGTACTATCGTCTTCAAAATTCAATTGTTTGGAGCATAATAGTTTTTATTTAAATTTACTTTTCTATTTAAATGCAAGATAATGTTGTAAGAACTTAAATTTTTTAAATTGATCTGTAAAGATATTTTTCTATTATTTTCTTCTTTTTCACGTTTATTTCTTATTTTTACAATGTGCAATTAGTCAAGAGCATCTATTATTATTGATGTGTGTGTGTGTGTGTTTTTGGGGGGGATAAATACTAATCATTAACAATAAAATTATGCTCTTAAAAATAATTTCAATAAACGTAATTTTAAAACTGGAATCTATTTCTGTAAGCTGATTTCGAACGGCTATGAATATCCATGCTAATATTGGAATTCGAACCTGCGGACTCTGGAAGTGAAAAATGGTGTTTCATACAAACTTCCCTTGGAAATAATTACTTAAATTCTTGATAACTTATTAAGAGAGATGATCACATCATAAGTTAGTGGCATCCAAACAATAAAACTAATTGTTAAATCTAGATAATGTATCCTAGAACCTAAAGTTTTTTAAATATAAATTGAACTTCGCTTAATCGCTGGATTGAAAGGATTAAAATACTGGATACAAAATATCCATAAAGAGAAATTATATTTAACGGCAAAAACAACACACTTTTCATAATATCAAGAAAATTATGAAATTCTAAAATATTGTATTAAAAAAAACGCACAACCTAAAATAAAAACTTTCTTAACGCATCCCAAACAATAAATTGCAATGTAATGCAAACGTGAAATGAATATACATATAATTCAGATAATATATATATAGTATAAACAGAAAACGTATCAACCAGCTAAGGTTTTCTGAACCATATCCTAAAATTGTATTCAAAGCTGGTATTAGTCACAATTAATTGCAGTTATACAGACGCATAAATAAGTACCTACAAAGACAGGTGACATTGGAATGACAATGCAAAAGAAAATGTATCCGTCTGCAACAAACAAAACCTCTAAGTTAAAAAGAAAAGTTTGATTTAAATTATATATATATCCAAATAAGCTTATTAAATCCTCAAGGTAACAAGTCTTGAAGACTGAACAATACAAAAAATTTTTTCGAAATGTTCGCAGATACTGGAATCAGTCTTAAATGCATAACTTTTTTTGAACTACTAGTGACAGAAAAACCTTTCCAGTTTTAGCTTTTTTATTATTAACATTTGCAAATAAAGTACTTTATGCGCAAGTTTTGTTCCAGTTTCGACGTCATACGATTCACAAAAATTATCGTCAACCCATTTTTCAAACCGTATCAAAAGCCTTGACCAATTCTGCTAGAAGAAACAAACAAGACAGCCTTAAATCACAGTGCATAAAATTCGGGATAGATTCAAATACCACGTAGCACAATAAAACAGAGTTATTTCCTCTTTCATGCCTATTTGTTTTGTTTTTTTTTCGTGATCAAAGAAGATATTTATTATTCTTTGGTTTCTTTCATTGTCTTTACAATAAGAAAACGACAAATGTGAAAAATTAACTTAATGCTTTGAAAATAAGACAATTTTAGTGTAGAAGACAAAAACACCAAATATATCTCTTAGGTAGATAACACTAATCTTTTTATTGAATCTTTCTTTATTGAATTTGACAAACAAGCCTTAAAAATATACTAGAAGAATTCATGAACCTTTTCATTAGCCCTTTTACCCAATGAAAAGCTGTATTTCATGGGTAAAATATGCAGGCCTTTTGTTCTTTTCTAACTGCAATAAAGGTATCTGTAGAAAAAAAAAAAGGAAATTTAAAATTGTAAGGCATAAGGTAGAACAGGGAATAGAATGAAGAACAAAATGAAAAATAGAATAGAATAAAATATTTAAGACAGAATGGAAAATAAGTTTAAATAACTCAATAAGAAAATATTAACATTTTTACCAGTAGTGGAATAAATTCTAGGTCAAGAATATAAATAAGTCTTAGGAACACGCATATTTCTGAGGAATTATACCATGAATATTTGCAGATATCTGTCATATTCTCAGTTTGTTTACCATGTTTAGTAAATACTACGTCACTGGGATAAAGAATTTCAAACATCAACAAGGAACTGCATTCTACTGACAGGGCACAATAATTTATTTTATCACAAACTAAGCTTCTTCTATGCTTATATATATAGAAAAATGTTCATTGACAAAGGGATTCATTCATCTTCGCAAAGGCAGAAATTTTCTCCCAATTTTCAAATGTTATCAGCGCTATATATTTTATTTTTTCTCTTTAATTTCTTGTTATTAAATCGTGTTGTCATTGGAAGTAACAAAACAGTTTTGGTTATTTTATTAGCGGCTAAGGGCCAGTGACATGTCAGGTCAGAAGTCATCACGTTGATAAGACGTGATCCTGCCCTATGACCTATTCAGATCAATCCAGTCTTTCAACGCAGAGATAGGATCAAGTGTGGCTAGCAATGCAGTTTATGTTTTATACCAAAAATAACGAGAGGAGCTGAGAAATTATATACACCTGTTGCTCTGGGTTTAGAGGATTTCAGTCAACTTTTATTTTCACTTTCTACAAAATATGGTATAACCGTACTGCCTCGACCGAATTAATCCACTTTGGGGCCCTAGACATTTTCATCGGACAAGGCCCTATCTATAATCTCCCACAAAAAACAAATCACATACGAAATATAAACCAATAAATAAAACAAAACTAAATGTCAAAAAACTGAAACAAAACTTAAATTTTTATTAATAAAGAATATTAATGAAAAATGAATGTAATGAAGAATATGTAATGGGATAGAGGCCAAAGATCCACTGCCTTCATTCAATGATGTCTGGGGCTTGTAAAATAGGTTCGTGGTTGCAATATCCTCTAAGTTCTCAACCACTACATCTGGAGATGCTGATCAAGCCTGGGAGTCTTCTGCTAGGCCCTTACTGCTAACTTACGAGGACCCTTGAGGTTAAGTCGGTGTTCAGCCCTGATGGTTTCTCGCTCAAAGTGAATTTAGATATTACTCTTAGCCTTGAACCAGTCGCATATTGCGACGAGCTCTATTGCACCAAGTGCATAAGTAATAACATGTAATGTACAACAATGAATTTTTCTTTTGGGGGGGGGAAGAGTTAGGACGGTTTATTTATAAATTAAAAAGAAATTGAAATTTATTTATTGTAAATTTATTATATTTGTTATTATTTTTGTTTATTATATACAGTCGTCCAACAGAAAAGTAATCTTATTTATAAATCTTGTCAAAGCAGCATTTGACCGGACCCCTGAGAAAGAAACCAGACTTGTTTAATTTGTCTTTCGATGATCCAGCCCTGCGTACAGCTAAATGTAACTGCAGCACTGAAAATGACATACATTTAACTTTAAAAATTCTCCAAAAGCACAGAAGCCATTTTAAGTTCTGATAATATAATAAGACAAACAATGGTAACCTACAAAAATTATTAAAAAAAAAATTTGAAAAAAAAAAATACTTTACTGTTCACGTAGGTTGTGATTGGTATTTATTAAATATTCTTTTATAACGATAGATTAGTTATTATAAGCTACAATTTTGTTCGTACCCTCTCTGAACTTCCTGGCGATAAAACAATTCACTTGAATTTATATCACCTTTGTTTACGTGAGCATACTGAGAATTCAATAGTTATTAAGTCACCCTAAATAATGCTTTCAAAGTTCAATATCACCATAATAATAAACCCACGCGTAGAAAGCTGCATAAAATGGGAACGACTAGAGATATTTATGCATATATCTACATTTGATAGCTATTAGTGTTACTCCTCGCAGCAAGACTGCAAGCACTTAAAAGGTAAACCTCCGCTTAATATTACAGAACGGAACTTACTGTAAGTGATGCAATCTTAAGATATGCAGGGAATAAAACTAGTTGACCGACAGCATAGCATACACCAGGCTGAGCCCTTAAATTACTGTTGCTTAGTTGCGGCCTACTCTTCCCTTTAATACTTATAAAAATTCATTATGACTCATTCAATTATTTCCATCCTTGGCTCATTTCAATACCATAATAAGAAAATTCGATTTCACTGATAATAGATACGGGTCAATTAAGGCTAAAGAATAGAACTCCCGTTTTAAATCTATTCTCATGTATAATGAGATGTTATGGGCCATTCCATACTGACTAACTGAAAGGTCTTATCACACATCAACGTGTACGCGTTGAAAAGGCAAAGGACTGCAAGGATTTCTTGAGTAATAGAGAAAAAGTTTCGACCGATTTATTTATTCTTATTTACTTTTGAACCAGTACAAGATGATGTGTGATAAGACCTTAGCATTAGTGAAAGCTATAATTTTACGAATTTAACCCATTCCGGTATGATTTAATAATGAAAAAATGTGCATGAAATAACCATTTAATTTTTATTTAAAAAACTTGTTTCATTTTACAATTCTTACATATTCTTAATTAAAATCCACTTTTTACATAGTGTTAAATAATATCGGAAACAGTAAAATTAAGAAAATATCAAAGCAAAACATTAATAAGGTATACAGATAATAGTCTT
>CM063503.1:103995886-104023386 GCA_032207245.1 Pardosa pseudoannulata
ATAGGAATAAATTTCTTGGTGCAGGTTAGAAGGCTTACATATGATTTTCACCTAGTATTAGGCATTATGATGGCCAGGTAAGGAGACAACAATTGTTCATGTACTTCATGAGTCACTAAGTGGGGTTAGACGGATCTATCGTAGTTGTAAAATGCCTAATATTTCCCTTGAAGTACGTGTGTTCGACTGTATTTTTATTTCGTATTGCTCGAATCAAAAATAATATATATCAGTAAAATTTACTAATATAGTAATCGATAATATCCTTAATTTACCCAATGAACAGTGGCCATCAGAGTTCCAACATTTTCTTATTCAAACCATGAAATAACAAAGTAACTAAATGTAAGTATTAAAATTCTATAAAAGGAAAAGACAGAAATTTTTTTAACAAACTCACTAACTACTAGTTTACTAACTACTCTTTTGAAACATTCCCTAATTATAACACAGAGATTTTTACTTTGTTGCTGAATAAATAGCATAATTTAAATGTAACATGCAATAGAAACGTTGGTTTGTTGCTAGAGCAAAGGTAAACTTTACACCACGAGAGTTTATTTTACATTACCCAATGCTTCAAGTAGATTTCTAACAGCTACATCTACAATACCAGGAGAGATATTCGAACCAAAGGGCTTCGGTACAAAAAGAATGCAACTTAATTGTTCGATTATCATTTGGCAGGGATAATATGTGGGTTCATACATATATCAAAAAGATAGAAAAGGGATGAAGCTGAAAGAGTTTAGTTGCTATTGCGAAATTTAAAAGCATATTTCTAACCATTTTAATACGTTTTTAAATAAATATTTGCCTTCTCGATTTAGTGATTTCACGAGCATTCATTTGCATCGTTAAAACGGAGAATAAGAGGCTAGTTAAAAAATAGACAAAGTATCGAAGAAGCAAATAATTTTTATTCAGAAATACATTTAAATAAAGACAATATTAAACTACACAATTGCAAAAATGAGCCAACAAGCCGTTTTTTGGAGCGTCTAAAGAGCTCGCTCCGCCCGGAGAAAATGTTCTGACAGGTGAAAAATTGCACAGTTAATTAAACCTGCAGTATTCGCAAGTCCTCGGTCTAGAACTAAAAAGGAAGCTTCTTTGTAGCTTAGAAACAGCTGTCTTGCTTTCTTTCACATTTCTTAATTCTCAATGATGGCTTTATTTGTTCGTATTCACAGAAAGAAACTAATTGATATGCCAATTTAATGCGTGAAAGTTTATATTTTATTTCTTTCAGCCTTTTTAAAAATGCTTAAAGACACAATGTATCACAATACACAGTAAAATATTTTAAATATTTTATTGCTCTATAGATCTATTTTTAATGGAAATAACAAGGGAAATTATAAAGTATGCGGTTTAAAAGAAATAATTAAGTAGAGAAAAATATATTGTTAATGAACCCATATCTGTACTGCTTTTAAATTACAGATAAACTCTAAGACGTAAAAATGTTATTAGAACTGTTTGAATAATTTGCTTTTAACGAACTTTCATCTCAAGTATTCTAGAATGTTCAATTTCACATAGCTCAGTAAAATATAAATAATTATGAAAAGGATAATTCTATTTTAAATATTAAAAAATACTCAAAATAGCATATTAACATGACAGTCTTACTCAAGCAAGTTCAATGAACTCCTGATATTTTCAATTAGACTTATCTTGATCATATCACTTATACGATAGCATCAATCAATTTCATTTGATGTTTGTTTATATACATCAGGAACAGATTTAATCAGTCGTTACGTGCCCATGGAATTTTATTTTTTTAAATAATGAACTTTATTAAAAATGATATTTGATATCCACTTCATAACAATGAAATATAATTGTGCAATATAAATACACTTCCTAATCCACAGCCCTTCAATTAATCATTGTTTTTATATAAGAATAAGATTTATATGATGCTGAGTTAGTTTAGAAATTACCAGCAGTTACTTGCTTTAGGAAAGTTAAATATTAATTACGATGTTATTCTCTAAACAAATTTATAATTAAATTTGATTGATTGGTTGATTGATTGAGGATACTACGGTCTACTGTCTTGCTACGAATGGGCTAATGAGAGCGGGACATACTACTTAAAGCCGATTCCGAATGACTATGACCATCCCTGTTAGCAGTGGGATTCGAACCCACTAACTTTGATACCGAAGAGCTACGTCCTACTCATTGGACCATCGTGCGGTTAATACGATAGGAAGTAAAAACTAAAAGATAATTTCTTATATTATAGCAAATCATTATTTAACTATTTCAATTCAATCAGCGATTTGTACGAATTTTGAGAAACCAACAATTTTATGAACCGTTAAAATGTTAGCATAGCGCTATGATTCGAAATACATGAAGCATTATATTTATAAATTAACAACATAAGGCACCAGGTGTTGCCCGGGTTTTTAAATGTCTTCCAGTACTAACCCATTGCACTCCAATGTTGAGTTGTTTGGTTTGGAGTGCTACAGTCTACTGTTTTGCACACGAGGGCTAATGAGACCGAGACCTACAGTTTAAAGCCGATTCCGAACGGCTACAAACATCCATGCCAGCAGCGGGATTCGAACACATGAACTCCGGTTCCGAAGAGCAGCTCTCTACCATTCGGCCATCGTTCGGCGTTGAGTTGTTTGATTTGGTTTAAAGCACCACGGTCTAATGTTTTGCTCACGTCCTATGACGAGTGCTACTCGATATCAGTTTTTATTTCCGGAGTACCTATGTCGAGTCTCACTCGACGTTTCTTCAAATGTAAACCAATAGATGTTTAAATAAAAAGATACATAGATAAAGAACCCCCTCCCCCCTTTTTTTGTGTGTGGGGGGGAGTGTGTAATATTATAAATAAAGCTGACATTTAATTGAATTTTTCTCTTCATTCCTTTATTTATTAAAATTGCCTATTTTTTACTTTAAGAATATTTCACATAAAATGCTTAAAGCGTTAAGAGCTGCTGCTAACAAAATTGAAATATAATTTGGAGTCCAAAAGGTTAATAAGATGCTGCAAAAGAAAAGAAAAAAAAATGAAAATAATTATGAATTTTTTGTTGGGATTAGAGGGTAATGGCGCACGCAGGATAGAAATTTAAAGTATTCGATGGTTTATATTTAATTTTCGCAACCTTTTATTTAATTCTAAGGAGCTTGTTGCCAATTATCAGATTATTTATACCCTATAAAATTTTTACATCGCAATTGCTGGAATTTGATAACTGCACAAAAACAAGTAAATATAAGGTTTAAAACTCAATGCCATGAAAATTTTAAAAACACACATTACACAAACAAATGGACTTTCCTTTCCAATAACACTTAAAAATGGTAAAATCAATTTACTTTGGTTGGTTCAGAGCACACTGGTCAACTTCTTGCTACACAACATCTAACTTTTGAAGATCTTGCTTTAAGAGACAAGCAAGAGATTGAGATATTCTAATTTACTCTAATGTATGGAAAGAAAGCCTTTAAAATGTGAAAGGGGGAAAAATATGTGTATTTTTACTGCATGAATCGAAATTTGTTGAAATACTTCTTACTATTCTATCGCAATAATAAAAATTATCAAAGTCTATTTATCATAAAGCGACCATATTTCTAACCAGTAACTTAGGGACAAACAACGTAATGTTCCTAAATCCAAAGAAAGCTTAGGGACAGTACACAATATTTTGGGGGAATATTAGGGAACACTACACAGTAACATATATTCATACTTTAAAGCTTTGATTTAATATATTTAAAATGATCTTGAATATCTTTTTATTTCAATATTGTGAAACAAGTTATAATTATTGAAATTTCAATTTTGTGAGCTGACATCAATGTAAGCAAAATTTATTACTTACTTGATGGTATAATCGGCAAGTAAAAATACATATACATTACTAGTTGCAATAAGTATAAGCAGATTGGATAGTATTTTTACGAATCACAAATATAAATAAAATCTACCAAAATTAATTCATACTTTGTTCATGGTACTTAAAAATTTATATATATTAAAATAATGGATATCAATTTCAATTTAATAGTTTTCTAGATTTATTTGGACAAATCTTCAAATATGGGGATTATTCGCGTTCCCAAGTAGCCAAAGTATTTTTGGGGACAAAATGTAAAAAAGATCTAAATTTGGGGACTGTCCCTGAACTTCGAAGATGTATGCTACCTTAATTTATCAAAAGTAATAAAATAGCTAAATAGTTAAATAGTTAAATTTAGTTAAAAATAGTTAATAAATAGTTAAATTTTAAAAAAACTACGTTTTTTTTATTTCTATTTTAAGAGGAAAATGCTGTCGTGTCCAATCTGAATAGCAATTGAAAATTAATTGAACCAATCACGCAAAAGTAATTGCATTTTCAGGTTGACGCTTTCCCTTTTTTTTAGTAACAGCTGCAATGCATTTGAATAATTTCTCTCGCACAGAACAAATACGATTCCCATTCCCAAACACGCATTCAATGGACATTTCGATTGTTCGAAGGTCACAGTTATATGCAAACAGTTAAAATCCAGATACTTTTGACAATTTTTATGTATGTTTTAATAATTTTAAAGTTTGACAATTTCTATGTATGTTTTAATAATTTTAAAGTTTGATTTCATACCAGATTCGTATTGAACAACAGAAAACCAAAATTACTAATGTATGGAATGAGCTTCGAGCAAGACAATTAGCATACAGAAAATTGGATGCATACATACACTTAATTTGAATGTTTATGCTTTCCTGGGAAATGAAACATGAGGAAAACGAGCTGCATATGACTCGTTATTAATAGGTATCACTCCGAGAACCGAGGTGTTATTCGATATATATATATATATATATATATATATATAATCACAAAACATTCCACGCTAAATGGGGACTGTTACATTTACTACAGTGAGTTTAAGGTTACTCCATTACTAGATATGCAACACGAGAGGAGTTTATTTTGTTTTGTTAAGAATTTAAATTAAGGTGGCTGGTTGCTGGCCATTTTGGATTTTCTAAGTCTGGTCGGTAAACTTTAGAGAAAGAAGAACCAAATTATACATAAAACGCGATAGCAAAGGTATCAGAGAGACATTATGTATATGTATATGTGTATATGTATATATATATATATATATATATATATATATATATATATATATATATATATATATATATATATATATATATAAATTATTACACCTAAAAATCTAAAATCTCCTTTTCCACTTCTCATTCTTTCATACCTAATTTCCCAGCCCCAAAACTCAGATTTAAAGGAGTGTTCGCTGATTTAAATTATTTTTACCCGCTCCCAAATCTAGATCTGAAGTAAATACTAATTTTACCTCCATTGGCGACACTTTTGAGCTGATTTAAGTGATCGGTGTTAATTTCTGATTGACAATAATGATGGCTAAGCTGTTGATCTCATGGGCAAAAAAATTCGGGTGATCACTCGCTGTTGGGCGAAATATGTAATAGAAGTATGATTTCGATTTCACTCGATGCTTTGCTCTTGTCGTGAAAAGACTTAATATTTAGTATTAATAAACTTCAAAGTTCTACGTTAAACTTGCTTTTTTTTATGGAGCCACGACTGAAATTTACTTAGGTTTCCTCATTGCTCAGTAAGACTGGGCAATTCAAACAATAGGGTTTTTTTTTGGGGGGGAAGGGGGGAGAATAATATCGCTACGTTACGTGTATATACATATATACACATATGTGTGTATGTATATATATGTAATATTAAAATCCCTTATTTACATATTTTAATATTAATTTAATAACTTCTGTTCATAAATTAAGTTGGGGTTTTTGCGGTAATTCTGATTTTTCCCTCCAGGCAAGCTATAGACTTAATTCGGCTTCTGTCTGTATTCTTCAGCCAATAGTAAACTCGCTCTCTTTAAACATGGGTACTTTTTTAATCACGTGATCAAATGAGCTAGGTATTATTCGTAGTCTTTTTACCTGAGAAATCCCTACTTAAAGTGTGTGCAGAATGTTCAAAAAGTGCTTGGCTGTTGGATGGATTTGACGTATCGTCACCCGAAATAAAATGCATTGTGCTTTAGGATAAATCTAGCCTATATTTTATATATACACAGATTCAGAAGAGCCACAAAACTGATCCAAAGAGCCACATACGCTACTTTAGAGTTATCTGCCAATCCCTGCTCTAGCTCGCTATTAACCAATGGGGTAAAGCATTCCATTACAAAGGACAGGAAATTGTGATCTAATTTCACTTAATTCTAGCCAAGTTATAAAAAGCTAGAAAAACAAATATTTTTAATTATTCGTGAAATACTTAGTATAATATTTTATTTAACACAAATATAACTAACATTTTCAAAAAAAAAAAAAAATCATCGATATAGAGAATTTTTACATTCCATTACGTGGTCAATATAAAAAACTGTATGTGGCTTATCGCTACAAATATTTTCTTCGTGTGTTAGCTGGAGCTAAAGAAATCCAACATTTGTGGTATCCAACCAAGGTTTTTTTTAAGCGTTGTTGATACCTATAACGCCTCATTAGTAAAAATGATAAGATATGTTATATATAAATATATAAAAAATTGCAGCAATTTCTCAAAATTTTTGAGTCATTAAATATTATTTTACGCTTGTTAGAATCCTGGTATGCAATTTCTTAGAAATGGGAGTAAAAAGTAAATCTCTCCTTTTACTTTATCCTCAAAGTAATAAACATCTCCTTTCTATTAAAGTGCTAAGTTCTAAAATACATTTCTGCCACATATACTAATAAAATATTTTAGTAAGCTGGAAACACTAGTAAAGATAATGCTGCTTTACATTAGTTAACTCTTTGGAGGTATGACGGCATTGAACGCGTCCCACCTTTTAATGTGTAAATATGCATGGAGGAATATTATTATTATTATTATTATTATTATTATTATTATTATTATTATTTTACCACCACGAAATATAACAATTTCCAGTGCAAGTAACTTTATATTTAGTCCAACTTAAGTAAAGTAATGTGTAATACCAATCTAATTTTATAAAAGAGTTTGTTTCTGTTAGTACGAAGTACCTCAAAGGGTTAAGACAGTAATAAGTTTTGAGCCCAATAATCCCAATTTTAATGGCCGTCAAGATTTTAAAGTCTATATAAGTTTTGTTTAAACTTTTACAACTGTCACATTGTTCATAAAAATATAACTGAACCATTAGTTTTTCCAATGCTTCTAACTTTTCTGTCTTAAATGAAAACAAATAGCACCTCATTATAAGAAAATTCACCGACTTAATAAATGGGTGTGATTGCAACGTGTGAAGTGTTTGTCAACACACCCAAGTACAGCTTTCATTACAACGAGGAAACGACAAGAGAAAAGTTAGCATGGCGTAATTAAGGCGTTACAGGTGATTTACATGACACATTCGAGTCGAATACGAAGGCTCATCACTATTCCGCATTGCTGAAATTACAATAATCTATTCTAAACGTTGATCAACGCAGTCAGAGAAGAACCAAATTATAGTCTAGGAGTAATGGTGAAATGTTTAAATTCCCACTTTCCGACATTGGAATTTCGAAAATAACAACAGGCAACGCATCTACTTTTACCACGCTGAGAAGATCATTAAAGAAATGTATTCAACTCGCAAAGCATCGATAAATCATAGTTTTTTTCCCAAGACGTAAAAGGTATTTTAAACTTTAAAATAACGAGCACAAAAATTTTCTTTCATTACACCAGTGGTTCTGAAACTTGTTTGATTGTGGCAACTTTGCTGAATCCATAATTTTCTACGGCATTGTACTTAATACTTTCTTCAAAATAATAAATTGATATATTTCGATCATGAACGTTTCTTTAATAAAAATATTAATATAAATATAATCATTAAATTTTGACTATGTTATATGTTTTAAAGACAGTACATATTAGATTGCACAGAAATGAAAAAAATTTAAAATATATAATAATCATCGGGATGGATCGGCCTGTTGATAACTTCCTCATTTCTCAAATTATAAAACTAAACTGGACACAAATATCTTCATTTCCTTTACCAAATTCTTTTTTCGTGCAATAATTTAATATTAAGACAGAGAGTGCTTAACTTAATGCTAAGCTTAATGGTGCAACCTATGAATATGAATCAATGTAAATAAAATTATGTTAATATCTCGCAGCGCTCATTTGAGAAAGGTGAGATTCTTCGGCTCACATTTCGAGAGCCATTGCCCTTATTTCACTTAAAGTTTTACTCTCAGTTCTTTCATACTTTTAAGCTTACTTTAAACATTCTTTGCGTGATGATGGAAATTTCCATCATAACGTTTAGTATATTTTGTGTGTATATATCAGGTTTGGAAATGTAAAATTAATAATTTAGGAGTTCTAGAGCAGAAACGCAGAGCACTTTTTTTTTAATGCAGGTGCATGAATCTTTAATAACTCATTATAAAAGCACTTAACGCGTAAGGATTGAGAGAGATCGTCTTGAGATAGGGATGCTGCATAAACCCTGCCAGAGTAGGGATCCTATGTTCGCCTATGTCCTCCGACTGACCGACGTCATTTCATTAATATGTGAATAAATGTTTTAAGAAGAATACTTCTATGACTCTTCATCCCTCAGGCATATGCCTGACATATATATATATATATATATATATATATATATATATATATATACATATATATATATATATATATATATATATATATACATATATATATATGTATATATATATATGTGTGTATATATATATATATATATATATATATATATATATATATATATAATTTTTTAAACATTTTTCTTCGTTACTCTAGAGCATGGATCATATCTCCCCCCCCCCCGATTAATATCAAAAACCATGCAAAGAAGGGTTAAATGTATTTCCTTTACGGCCCGTATTACACGAGATGTAAATGCGCAACGACAACTGTTTCGCGCTGAAGTCGATTGAAAAATCTACATGTGGTAGAATATTTTCACCCGACAGTGGCACAGTCGAGCGAAACGGTTACCAGATCATATCTTTGTTTCGTACGATACGGTATTAGAAAAAATATCAATAGGATGATTTTACAATAGACTAAATTTCTGATTTACTTTTATAAATTAATGATATACTTAATTATTTTTATTTAAGCATACTTTTTTAATTTCAAGTTATCCATTTTTCAAATGTAAATCTAGTCCATTGTTATGGGTAACATAGCGATAGTTTTAAAAATATTTTAAATTTCATTAACCTTTAACTATGGTGGACATACTTTGTGACATAAAACTAAGACGGTTGTTCATTTCAATTAATTTTTAACTAGCTTTTGGTAATTGATCTTAATAACACACTACAAAGAAATACTCAGAAAGGCACTGATCAGTTATGATTTAGAAGGGTAAAAATGTGTAGAGATGAAATCCGTATCACACCGCACAACCGCAGTTAAATGCTAATTAACATAAAAGAACACTTCAGATATATAATTACTATCTTTAAAGAACTAGAAAAATATTCACTCTCTTCAAACTACTCTTGCACTACTCATACTAGAAAACGAGATAAAACCAAGCGTCTTGAGAATTAATAATACAAAAACAATTATATAATGAAACCCGCAATTAAGGAGCATTAGAAGTTAAGGGTATTAATGCATAATTCAAGTTCCATTAAGTTGAATACAGAATGTCACTGATTAATGTTATTCACACTAGAAAGTGCGAGAGCGTAAGACACAAATGATTTTGTTTATATATATATATATATATATATATATATATATATATATATATATATATATATATATATATATATATATATATATATAAAGACTCAGACGAATTCCCAGGGTAGAGCTGCTTAGTCAGCGTTATTAATTGTAGAAAGGAACTTAGATCATTGAATCGGGAACAGCTGGAAGATATGGAGAGTGGACAGAAAATTTGCATTTATTGCAGAAAAAGCTTTGGGAAATGGGTTGGATGAGTTTTAAATCGTGGACACTTAAAAATATTTTGTGGCTGGGAAAATAGATTTGAAGGAATTAGAATGGAAAAGAGGAGAATTATTAACACATAGTAAAGTGTAATAATTTTGATATATTACACACTACGACACACACACAACCCTTTGTGTATCTATATGTCTGTTTGTACACTACACGCTTCAAATTCGCTGTACCAACCTTGATAAAATTTTGCATGGAGATTAAGGTAAACACTGGGAAGGTTTTAGATGGTTCAATTTGTTACGGCGTTCAGTAAGGCGCTATTGGATAATTTTTTTTAATAATGTGCTAAAATCATTAAAACTCCGTTAATTTACCTTATAGTAATCCAATTAAGTCTTCAGATAATACGAGTTTCAGCGTCTTTTATCTAGACTTACTTGATGAATTAAACTATTTAAATTTAGCAAATTTCATTTGGCATATAAATTTTTTTCAGTTCAATTTCGCTCTTCATTTCAAAAGCTAATTTAGTCTACTGATATAGCTAAATATTGATCACTTGCAAAACATTTATTTCATATACTCAGGAACGATTTCATAACAGTCTATTAGCTAATCAGCGATTAGCTACAATACTAATTAGAAAAAATCTCTAATTATCCATAATCGACTTTGGTGAGATCGGGTCATGAAATTTTATTTTAACGACTTCGATTTCTTTTACAAAAAATTCCACAAAAAATGCAGTTGCTTTACTTTTAACCAAGTACACAGAAAAATTGTCAAATATAAAGCCTTTTAAGTTTAAATAGACAATTTTATTAGTTTCGTGAGTTGTTTTACTGTCGAAATTCTTTCGATTGATAGAATAATATCTTAAAAAAATTAATTTTCATTCGGAAATAAGTATAACTGTCATTTGGGCCTCTTAATTACGTAGCTCGAAGGCACGACACAAAACGGCTAGTTAATATGTATGTATGTATGTATATTATTGGACTTTGTAAATCTAAAGATTTTCTACCATTATTTAAAAACTAGCTGAAGTACTACCCGACGTTGTCCAGGATAAGATGGTTTTTTTTTTAAGTCTTAAAAATGATTATTTTTAGTATAGGTAAATGGAGTAAAGTTTTAAGAAGATCTTATAAAAACTGTAAATTTATTACAGACAAAAGAAACATTTTAAACACAAGTCTGGCGTATACATAATTTGTTTACGTTTGTCTATCCGGAGAGAAAAACAAAAATATCTGGACAGCTCCAGAAATATCCATCATTATGCAAATGTACATATTAAATTCAGTACTAAATAAATAAAGAAATATCTTTGTATCATTTTTACTTTTCGTGAGAGTTAAAAAATTATTGTTCCTATTTAGACAATTCGTTATACATTAGAGATGTGAAACAACTGTATAGTGATGTACATTTCTGTCACATGATTTTGGGAAGATTATTTGAAGGTATTGCACAAATAATAACAGAAACAATCAAACAAAGAAAACGCTCATATCGCTCCCAACCACAACAAACACCGGAACGACAAGTTCAAACCCGCTTTATTGATTGTGACATCTGATTTTTAACAGCTACTTTCCTTATTGCGCAACAGTAGTGAAAAAAGTTGCTAGAAACCACAAATTTACAGTACACTTTGAGTACAATCTTTTATTCACTAAATAGTATGACGCAAATTTTCATTATCGTGCAAAGAAGGGTTAATAGAGACTGAGTTAACCCCTTTGCCTGTGAATATATTCTAGAAAAACGTGCCAAAATTGGGAAAAAAATTAAAGAATTTTTTTCGTTATTATCATCAAAATATTAGAAGTCGATTATTTTTGAAAAAAATTATAAACAAAACAACTATTATTTTCAATATTTTCACAAATATGGATTACAGTAATTTTTGCTCTAATTACCGCAAAATAATTTAAGTGATATAATTTTCTGCATAAATATAAAAAACTAATACAACAATATTATCTATATCAATTGTCATGAATTCCGTGTCCCTCAGATTCCTTTGAATTTCATAAATCATTTACAGTATCCGAGAAATAGTGACAAATGGCTACAGTATCTCAAAAATAGCGAAAAATGGCACGAAACTACCTAACTTTTTGCGAGAAAGTATCTCTATCGAGAAAATAGCACATTAAACATTAAGTATTGGACGGGCCAATTTCGGTCTTTGTGCAATTGAAATACCATTTTTTCTCTTGCTCGAACTGAGGTCGGGCATTCCAAAACAAGCGCATTTGCGTTTGAGTTCGGGCGCCACAGGCAAGGGAATTGGAGCAAGAAGTGGTATGTAAAAAAGTATAAAATGCGAAAAGTTCCAGAAGTTTCCTCCTCAACTACGACATCAAAGCTGAGTTAGTGGCTATCTTGTCTTACCAATAGTTCAGAATATATCTTAAGGATATCATTAAAAATTATATCTCTTTGCAATCTATTTTTCACTAGCTTTAAGTGCCTTTTGGCTGTGTGGTTAAATATTTTTTTAAAAAAAAAGTATTTAAAGGTAAATTTAAAAAAAATTTTAAAAAGGAAAATGACGGGGATTGCTTAAATTGCTTAATGTATTACTTAGATATTACAACTAACGAAGAATTAAACTCTAAACATTTACAGAAAAGGGAAAGGGTGGAGCGAATAAAAACTTTATTTTGAAAATCTTAAATGAAATCGAAAGACTAATAATAAAATCTGAAATTAGAAAACATTAGATATGGATGTCTACAAAAACAATTCACACAATATGAAACAGTCTACAATGTAAATAATATAGTTTATTATATTACTTCATTAAAAATGCTATAACAACTTGACCAGTATATAAAATTAAAACTGGAACCATTAGAAAACTATTCTTAAAAAAAATAAATAAATAAAGTCGATGATGAGGAACAAAACAAAATTCAGCTCAACAGCATAATTTAAATTGAGATCTAGAAATTACCCACAAGTTTTCCTCATTACTGGTTAGTTTACTTCACTAAAGTCTCAGTTTCTAATAAAATGGTTAAAAAATTTCTAATAAAATGAATTTCAAATAAAGATAGAGGAAGCGCTTTCATTCTAAAGGTAAGTGAATAGTTTGGTTTGGAGCGCTACGGTCTACTGTTTTGCACATTAGGGCTAATGACACCGGGACCTACTGTTTAAAGCCGATTCCGAACGGCTACGAACATCACGTACAGTCGGATTCGAACCCACGAACTCCGGTACCGACGATCAGCGCCCTAACCAATCGGCCAGCGTTCGGCTGGTAAGTGAATAGAAAATACAACAAATAACAGAAAATGAACTTGCATTTCTCATTGCCGTTAAAAGTAAGTAAAATTGATCTTTTTTAAGATTAAAAACATAGATTGATGCACACAATATTCATTATCTTTATTAATTTCATGTAAGTAAACCAAATTTCTTACCTCTAGAACTTAAAAGAAGTAAATAGCAAGCTTACCTGAAAAATAAAAACAGCAATCAGATGAGTGTGAAAAAGAAAACATTTTACATTAGCAGTAAAATAAAAAATGCAATCTTTCAATCGGTATTTTTGCAGAATTTTCAACTATTTTCAAACTGTCAGATACGAGATCGATTAGGTATATTTTTCTAAAATACATTCGATTTAACTTTTGAAAAAACTTTATTGAAGCAAAAATTATGCCACCGGACAGTAGTAATACATATTTCTCTTTTTGAGCCGAAAAAATAAAGCATATTCATATTGAAAAGCTATTTATTCTACGCTTAACCATCAACATTCTCTATTGTAGGGTAGTATAATATTCTAAAAAGTTCAAAAGGGTGGTATTTTAAACATTGTGTGCCAAGATCAATTATTACAGAGCGTTCCAAAGCTTATTTAAAAAAAAAAAAAAAAAAAAAAAGCGTTGGGCTTTAAAAGCATTAATATCTATCTCCGCAGAGGAGGGTTCGAACGTTAAAATTTTAAATCTTATCTAAATTCAGAAAAAAAAACTATGGCGAAATTATATATATATATATATACATACTAGATCCATAAATCTATTTAAGGCCGTATATTCAGTATATATAATATTAACAGTCGGTGTTTCAAGTACTACGGACATTTTTTTTGGGGGGGAGGGGGCAAAAAAGTGCTAACTAGACCGGTACCTACTGCTCAAAGTCTATTCCAAAAGTCGACAAACTTCCAAAGTAACAGTGGTATTAATAAATAATTTAATAATTTTGGAACCCAAAAGGCAGCGCCCTACCAATATAAACGTGAAAGGCAGACCATATAATACATATATAAATATATATATATATATATATATATATATATATATATATATATATATGTATATATATGTATATATATATGTATGTATATATATATTTATATGTATATTTATATATATATATGTATATATATGTATATATATGTATATGTATATTTATATGTATATTTATATGTATATATTATATATATATATATATATATATTATATATATATATATATATATATATATATATATATATATATATTTGGGGGGATAAAGGGCTGAATCAGAGGTGGGAATTATTTTTATCATAACAGGCCACATTTAAATTAAGTAGTAATGAAGGAGGTCGTGTAAATTGATACACCTATGTTTGTAACTTTTAGTATTTGTATTGTTTTAAACAATTGCATTAATTAATGCAAATTATTGCATTATATAGAAACAAAACAAAAACACTAAGTCGTTTAATTTATTGTTTAATTTAACAATTAGCAACAAAATATTCTTTGTGTTCAGATAAGGGTAATAACTTGTTAAAACAATGCTTAATTACTTTTCCAATAAACAACTACAAATTGAAATACCACTTGAAATAAAAGTAAATTAGAAGTATGTCTGAATAAATTGATTACATTATAAAGAAACACAATAGAAACATTAAGTTATAAAAGTAACATAACAATAAAAAATACAGTTACATTAATTTTCAAATTGTCGTAGTCTATGACATTAAATAGTCATTAAACAGGGAGACCTCACAAGAAACTCATGGAGGTTGCATCTTTCCCTCCCATGGTGTTAATCATTCAGTATTATCTTTTTTTTTATGCGTTTCAAATTAATGCACTGTAAATAACATGAACCAAGTAGTACATTTAACGATCTATTTTGTGAAAAAAAAAAATTAAAATATTAAGATCTTGCAATAAATATTTAAGATATAAACCTTTATATATAGATATGTCATAACGTTATAGAGGTTTAAGATATAAACCCTTATATATAGATATGTCATAACGTTATAAAGGTTTAAGATATAAACCTTTATATATAGATATGTCATAACGTTATAGAGGTTTAAGATATAAACCCTTATATATAGATATGTCATAACGTTATAAAGGTTTAAGATATAAACCTTTATATATAAATATTGTTATAAATGAACGTTATAAATGTCATTCAGGCTTAAAAAAAAAAAGAAATTTGACATTTATTTGGACCAATAATAAGTTAAATAGGCAATTCCTAATGTGAAAAAAAATATTGTTTTCTGTTTGGGCTATTAGTGGGATTTTTCTGAATTTCCCTCCCGCTTTGAGACGTAGAGAAGGCAACGATTGAGTGATAACCCATCGTGGCGTCTTCCTCAGACGACAGTTCCGACAAACAAAAGTTACCGACAGAATGTCTAGTAAACAATTAATCCGTGAAGAATATAATACCATGGGAGTAGAAACTACAGCGTAGGCGTAAGTTCAGTTGAACATACTCCAAAATAGCTCTACAAAGCGGAAATTCAGTAAAAGAAACTTCTTTTCGTGTTAAAAACCTTAGGTTCAGATAAAAAGAGATATTAAGGAAAATATTATTATAACCCTCAAAAGTTGTGTCATTAAGGAGACATAGTACCATTGGGAACAAAATCTTTGTCATCATAAAACCTTTATATATAAATATTGTTATAAATGAACGTTATAAATGTCATTCAGGCTTAAAAAAAAAAAGAAATTTGACATTTATTTGGACCAATAATAAGTTAAATAGGCAATTCCTAATGTGAAAAAAAATATTGTTTTCTGTTTGGGCTATTAGTGGGATTTTTCTGAATTTCCCTCCCGCTTTGAGACGTAGAGAAGGCAACGATTGAGTGATAACCCATCGTGGCGTCTTCCTCAGACGACAGTTCCGACAAACAAAAGTTACCGACAGAATGTCTAGTAAACAATTAATCCGTGAAGAATATAATACCATGGGAGTAGAAACTACAGCGTAGGCGTAAGTTCAGTTGAACATACTCCAAAATAGCTCTACAAAGCGGAAATTCAGTAAAAGAAACTTCTTTTCGTGTTAAAAACCTTAGGTTCAGATAAAAAGAGATATTAAGGAAAATATTATTATAACCCTCAAAAGTTGTGTCATTAAGGAGACATAGTACCATTGGGAACAAAATCTTTGTCATCATAACAGAATTTTTTGATTTATATTAAAAAAGGTTTCCTTTTCAAATGAATTTTTTTTACTAGTTCTTTAATAATAATACTCTAACGTAAAAGAAATTTAGTTTTATCATTCCAAGTAGTACATTTCTTTAAAATAACAAATATCACAAATAAAATCACTTACCCGGCAGATAATATCTAATCTACATATTTCAAAAATTAAAATTTTACATCATACTGAATTACCAATTTCATTTTGTAAAACAAAACTTTAAAAATATCGGACATTTAAAATTTTTTGAAAATTTAAAACCTCCTAAATTGAAAATTCTTAATAAAATCAACCCTCAATAAGCTATAAGATAAAATATATCGTTTTTATCAAAATAATTGAGATTCATAGAATTAAAAAGGATAATTGGATTCTATTTGATGTAAAAATACATCATTATCTTCTTATCTTGCTAATTATACTATGATTATTATATTAGTAATTTACATATTTCAAATGTTATTTTTCGGGAAAGACGATTACTACTTTTTCCCCTTCTGTGTATATTTTGTTTTTTAAAAATGTATTATTTTATATAAAAAAGTTTAAATAACTTTGTTAGACCTTTAATAATCATTTTTATTATATAAAATTTTTTAGTCTCAACAGAGCAGTATAAAACTTAATCAAAAATAGGTTTTATAAAGGAAGACTTTCAGCTCTAAAGGAATTATAAATGTCCTCTCAAACTATAAAAAGTAATAAAAAATTTTTTTATCTTTCTATATTTTTAGTATTAGAATTAATAAAGAAATTAAAATTTGAATAATATATATACACGTGTTATATATGGAAATTTCTACATACATGTGTTATATATAAAAAGGGGTTTCTACATTTAAAAATACATTTCAGTTATTAAAGCTTTAATATCTTAAACCAACAAATCAACGCATAATTTTAAAATTCTTCAAACCAGCTCATTTATTCTTTGTTTAGAAATTTTTACTTACAGTTTCAAGCTTCAGGATTTTTTATTTATTTTTTTTTTTTTAAGTAAAATGCTTAACGGACACAATTTCATATTTTTGATAGTTGTACAGTTTGGAATTACTACTAATCAAGTATTAATGCTTCTTTAATTTTCCTTTGCGTTCAACATACTCTCGTTTAATGAATAATAATAGAACGTTTATAACTCATTCCTCTCGAATCAGATTTTTTTTTTAAAGTTTTAAACCTTTAAAACACATATAGCTTCTACAACTCTTACATCAAATTTTATTTAATTTCGACAAACAGTTTGGTTTGTAGCGCTACGGTCTACTTTTTTGCAATACGAGGGCTAATGAGACCGAGACCTTCTTAAAGCCAATTCCGAACGGCTACGAACATTCATGCCATAGTGGGATTCGAACCCACGAACTCCGGTACCGAAGGTCAGCGCCCTAACCATTCGGCCATCGTTGGGCACAAACGGTTTGGATTTTAGGACTTATTCAAATATCCCTCAATGAAAAAATATAATTATCTTTTGGGATTAAAAACTACATCAAACGATATCCAAGTAAAAGTCATGTTCTTAAAGCCGATTATTTAAATATAAAAATTGTTATTAATAATAATAATCAGATTAACCGAAAGTGCTTTTCTTGTTGATCCCGAATGTATGTTGGACTTTGGAATTTACATGGCAGAGGAATCCATCTTGAGTATTTTCAGACAAGTACATACGTCTTTTAGGATAATTAGGAAATAAATGTTTAAAATACAACATTATCTTTAGGAACATTTTGTAAACATTTTTAACGAGTGTTGGATCAAGTTTAATGCATTATTAGTAGGACGCCAGACCAGTAAAAATAAAAGCAGACGAAAATGTCTTGAGCATTCCAAAGATAACTCGATGTTTTTGTTATAAATACAGATAAAAATCAAAGGTTAATCAATGTGGATAATGCATAAATATAGGCGTGAGTAAAAGTGTTCGAAGTACTTTAGAAACGACAGTATATACTACAACTGGTATCTAAATTTTCGGAATTCTAACATCTTGTTCATTATATTACGAGACAATGACATGTAATGAACCGGTCTAGAGATTTCAGCTATTGGTATTGATGATGTATCAACTAACTGTATGGCGACATCACGATGACACTGGCAACCTAAACCTCCGGAACATCGTTAAACTATATATGAAATGCAACTATAATCTATAAACCAATTATATTAAGCTACAAAACCCTATATGACATTAGTATCTTTTATATTAGTGCCTTAAATATAAGCTATCATGCAGTGCTTAGATACTATGTAAACAATATCAGTGGATTTATAAAGAAAATAGATATTCCTACAACTAAATTAATAGAGGCTTTACTATGGTACTATTGTAACTATATCAGATAAAATAATCATCAGGTACCATATGTATCAGTTGCAACATTAATTTTAAGAAATTAATAAAGATTGTATTTGCGTACCATTTTTCTTAAAAGAGAAGCATATGACATTTTTTATCGAATGTCATAAATTCAAATGTATTAATGCCATTATTTCACGGATATGTACATCTACATTTTATGAAGCAGCCATAAAATATGATCAGAAATGTGGAAAAAAAGTTCAAAGAATATTCATCACGTGCAGGGTTAAACCAGTTTTCGAACAGGTAGCTCTAACTCTTTGACCTAATAAGAGTAGCAATTAATGCACCCGCTTAACACTCATGTCAATCGCGTGCAGTTGCTTAATGAATAACAGCGCGCGCGGCGAGTAACACAAACCACGATATCAATCTGTAATTCGACTAACTAGTCCGGAGTGTTAGGTCTCACATGGATTAGGAAATACAAAATGAGGACAAATACTAATTTTAAAACAGCTACGTGATAGTGGCAGTTTAAAGGACAGCTAAACAGTTTCAGACAGTTAAACTAGTACTATTTGTTTATACGGATTATATATACACACTCTTCGATGAATTGGAAAGTCGAGATAACGTTGGTTTGGTTTGTTAACTTAGAGAATAGGTCTATTTTTTCTTTATGTTACCGTTTTTATTAGCTAAACATGGATTAATTCGACCTGGATTATGGATAACGCCAATTCCGAACGACTCTACGAACTTCCGTGGTAGCATCAGAATTGGAAACTACATATTTCTCCCAGGTTTGTGTATGTTAGTTAAAATGTCTGATAAGCCTAATTTGTCAATTCTGTATTTGAAAGAAGTATTACAAACAGTATGCATATTTTTTTTCTCAATATTATCTGTGAATGCTTATTAAAAAAAATTTTTATTTTAAGGCATTTATAAAGGTAACTCATGAATAAAATTGGTCATATGATGTGGAAAAAAAAGAATAAAGGAATTTCCATAAAATTACTTCAAAAACAATAATTTGAAGAAAAAAAAATCTGCCTTGAAATTTTAAGTTTTTTTATAAATATATTTCTAATGATATTAAATTTTTCAAAGCAAATAGTAAAAATGATAAAAAATATAGTTTATTATATATATATATATATATATATATATATATATATATATATATATACACACACACACATATATATGTGTGTGTGTGTGTGTGTGTGCGTGACAGCGTATGAGTATACGTGAATAACAGTGAATTAATAAAAATTGGAGTGGAACAGAACATTTTTTGATACACACAAAGATATAAAATTTTAAATCTAATGACCTTTCATCAGATTATTCAGGTTTTCAGGAAATTTCATATTGGACAATATTTAGTCTAATAACATTCACTTTCTGTATAAAAAGGGGAATAACAGTTCCCTTTTCTTCCCGCACGGCAGCAGTTCAACGGCCAGCTGAATGCACTTTATCCAGTGGAACAGCTGCACTCACAATGTTTCAACGCAACCCAATCACAAATATAAGAACAATAAGTATCTTCATTGTCAATTCCTCAAAAGAAGATTGTATTCGGTTTTATGAGTGATGCAAAAGGGCAGGGATTCAGGGAAGAAAAAATATCACAGAAGTGCCCAGTAGCTGCTGTTTATGTTAGGCCCTTAACAGTTGAAATACTTTATCTTCTTTTGCGCGGGCGTTGCCTCGAGTATTGTTTTTGCCACTACTTCACTTTCAAGGAGAGATGTTAGCCAGAGGAAATGTCGTTACGACTTCACTTTCATGGTCATTCCGATCCTTGAGGCGTGTTTTCTTTCCTCGTGTGATTCCCGTCGTGTAATTGCGCCGCCGTCACTGACTTCACATCAGAAACATTTACTGGAAAGTTGAAATATCTAGATACTAGACACTGATTGGGGACAATACAATCCAGCGGTAATGGCGTATATTGGAAACTTCGAAATACGCAGCATCACAAGAAAAGGAATGTTAGGGAATTCCTACATTACATTCCCAAGCTCTCTTCCAAGGGTTTAAAACTTCATCTTCATCGGTATTTTTCCTGATTTACCTTCATCAGAATAATATTTCTTTATTCCACCATTCAATATCTTCGAGAAATATTGGTAAGATATTAAACTTGGATTCAATGTCAGCCTTCACATTTCTCAATCAAATCTTTTTCCACAGTTTTCAAAGAGATAAAACATTCTCGAATGAGTTTATTTAGAAAATAGAAAAGTCAGATTCCACGTTTACTTTGTTTATAAAATATCCCAAGTCCAAAATACTTTGAGATATAAAATATTAAACGATGCATGGAATTAGGCTTAAAAATACTTTCTTTCATTATTACTAGGATATTAGAAAGTGAAAAAGTAAGTAAAAGAACAAAGCTAACGATCAAAATACCATCTTATAGAATGAAGGAGGAGCTAGTCAAATTTCCCTCTTGTTTACCTTTGTCCCCAACAATAGTAAAGAAATGTCCTTGGAACTCTACCATCCAATGATCTAGCATCCGTGGTTGGACTATAGTAAAGACTTCCAACTTAATAGACTCGTGGAATTCTTAAAACTGTAAGGTATTTTCGGGGTGCCCCTTACCACATTTCGAAAAATATAGCTTAAAATAATAATTAAGTACTGTAACTTTTAATAAAAATTAAACAGATATGTGACATGCTCATTCCAGTCACAAGAAGAAAAGTGATGAGAAAGGAGATTATAGACCAAATATGGCAAATTCCACGATGATGAAAATGCCAATACAATTTTGTGATATATGTTTAGTAGAATAAAAATCTCAAAATGCAAGATGCCGTTACAATACATATACCTTACACACAGAAATCTACAACGAATCAAAGAAATTAGGATTGTTAAATTCGATGAAGGCAGATTTGGAACTGAATTTCACTGCATTTGAAAACTATCTAATTTTAATGGTTAAAAAAATACATACAACAACATTTAGCAAACTTTACAGGTAGAAAGTTTATACCCATGTATGATTATAAACATAGTTATGATTATGATGGTTTTTACACACCAGGGGAAAGAACAGACTGCAGGTGAAAACCTATGCCACTTCATATCTCTACACTAGATTTGTTACACCTATAAGTTAAAAATCAATACAGTTATACGGTTTCCTATCCCATTAATACGGGCCACTGGTAGCCCAAAAGAATGTGATTTTCGAAAGCAGAGCATGTGGGTTTTAATTCCATTGTTGCTTGATAAACAAAGATACTGCGTAAGTTTCCATTAGTTGTGTGCAACAATAAATCATGAAATATTCATATCTATCCAAATAAAAATACTTGCATGTTGGCGATATAATCTCCAAACACATTTATGTTATAATTTATGTGAAATTAAAATAGCCTGTAATATACTTGATATCACTAATTATGTAAACGCAGACCGAAATCTGGGCGCGAAGCATCCAGTGCGCACCCGCAGATACACACACGGGGATCATCTTCATCATTCAATAACTTGGATTAATTTTAACATAATACTTTAAATAAATAACATCTTTTAAATATTTTCTCGAAGTGTTGTAAAGAATAGAATACTAAACAATGTAAATGTTATTCTCCTAACGGATGCTCTTCTTTTTGAAACACGAAGGTTAATCAGACTAGAGCAGGGATGGACAAACTTTTTCAGCCGCGTCCAAAAATCGAAAGGAAATAAGTTTGGCGGGCCAAGATAAGCTTTTTTTTAAATTTTAAAAAACAATATACAAGTACCTAACTGTTTAAATACGTTAATGAGATGAATGAAAATGCGATTTCATTTTTAAAAGTTCCTTATATTGAGGTTCGAAGTGAGATGTACTGATTTTAAGGAACGATGCTAAATGCTCATCTGTCAGTCTACTTCTGAAATTATTCTTTCTAAAGTTCAAAGTTGAAAACACTTGTTCATATATAAGAAGCAAATATACCGCTGATCTTCTGCGCGTGAGATAATAAATATGGGATATAATATTTAAGCAAAGTACAAAAGATGCGTATATAATGTATAAATATATATTTCTTTTAATTTGCCTCGGACCGGTAACTTAAAATTCTATCCGCGGGCAGGATAAAACCTCCCGGCGGGCCGTACTTTGCCCATCCCTGGACTAGAGTCTACTTAAAAGCCGATTGCAATCGGCTACGAATATCTTTGTTGAAAGCAGTATTCGAACATGTAGACTATCGAAAGGCAACGGTCAACCCATTCAACCATCGTCTAATCTATATTTTAAGCTTGAAAACATAATCACTTAAATTCTTCATATAGAAATTTTAAATTAATTATGAGCACAGGACAATCTTAAATAGAGAACATTTTATTTTATCAACTATCACAACGAAAAATTAGTTCAGTAACTTTATTTAAGAAAATCATCAATTGTAACAATATTAACATTGGGATTATTCCGTATACATGTCTCATAATTATATAACGTAATTATGGCTTGGATAATTACTTACAATCTAAAAAAACAAAAAAAATTCCTTCGTAATGTTCATAATGCAAACGATTTTACATTTTAAACGTTCCAGGAGTCAGTGAATGAAGCCAAGACAATAGGTACTCTATTTTTAAATATTACGGAGAGGTAAATAAATTTATAACTTCGAACTGACAGGTACAAGAGCAACACGAAATAGAGTCATAAAACTTATCCAAAGCATTAGTTAAGAAAAGGCAAAGATGAAAGAAAAAAATGAATGAATAACAACTCCCAAAATGTTATGTACAGGCGGTGATCTATTGCCCCGGGAAAATTACTTCATTTGCTGCATGAGCTCTGCGTTTGTGGCATGTATTGTCAACTAATGGCTTTTCCTGTTTTCTATACGTCAAACCCACATAACCACCTGTTCTTCAAAAGCGTGGAATAAAGAGTTATAATTACTTTTGCTTGTGTTCTTCGGAGAGAAAAGAAAGCGTCGCTCCTATTTCAATATGACTAATTTTAACCCCGCTGAAAGTATGTAAACATTTCTAATTAAGTGTTACCTGCAAATTAAAATAAAAATGGTATTAATTCTAGTTGTCGGGTTGAAGGTTGATAAGATCTGGCATACTGCCGTAGAAAGGATACTTAGCTTGGCCATCCGCAACCTCTATTTACTCTATCCCATTTTAAATAAGTTCAACACATATACTTTACAATATGCATTTCTTTTAAAGAAATATTAACATTTATTGAACAAAATGACAGGAAAAGAAAATATTATTGCAATTATAACGTTACATTGTCCATATACATTGCAGAGAACACGGTTTTGGAAGTTTTAACAAAGTTGGACCACGTTGACTATTTTAAACAATCCTCGTCCTTTGCAATGCTCAATAGAAGATAAAATTTACCTCTTGAAACGAACTCTTAAAAACAATACAAAAATAATACTCAAAAGAGACTAACAAAATTCTTAATTTGAATATTTAACTTCACTGCAAATTAAAATATTCTAAATTTAAAGGTGATTGAAGCGCATATTAAACTGAAATTTTCGCAAAACTTTAGGGGTATTAACTCCTCCTTAACCTTTCAGAATATTATCTATAGTTTTTTTTTTCCATTCCAGGCGTTATATACTCCCATGTTATAAAGTTTACAAAGTTGAAAAAGTGAATTAGTATTCTCTTAGTAAAGCTGGACTAGTCCTCTAAAACTGTAAAATACCATATGTAAATCAAAACAGATAAAAATCTCAGAAAATTGCATAATTTTAAATAAAGACATTTACATTCTGATGTACATTTAGTTGAAATCAGTAATAGTTGAAATCATGGATATCCTATCCTTCGTTTTATGTGTAACGTTGAAATGAGGAAAACATACCAAGTCAACAAAGTACAGGAACTTTTCGTCAACGTGTCGCTTGATCAGCCTACCGTAAATGAGACAAATAATGATACGTTAGCAAATCAGTGATGTGAGCCCCAAACATCATTAAAAACAAATTGACAGTATATCTACAATATGTCATTAGATGTGCAAACTGCCAAAACATCCATTTACGAAACTTCGCAATGCAATTGAAAAATGTGGACCAAAAAACTCGATATTTGAAGTGATTCTGATGCAAGAAGAAATGAAATGAGAAAACTACAAACTCTCATCCTTCAACTCCTACTTCGGTAACGGTGAAGTATTTTCTTTGTTTAAAAATAACAGTATTATCTTCATTAGTAAACTACTTATCCTATTCTGGATTTAATTCAATGATGTCTCATAATGGAAAAAACGTAAAATTAAGACAATTTTTAATGAAAATTACAGATGAATATCAGAATAAACTACAGAAATAGAGATTATTTTTGTCAGAAAAAAAGTGTAATAAATGCTGTAACATATTTAATCAAATAAATTTGCATATAAACAATTGAAATTTTATATGTATATTTACAAATATGAATCAGTAATTCATAGTCGGGTTACTTGACATTCATCTATGAACAAACTATGGATACTCCAAACATTGAATCAGCCTGTAGTCAGTTATCTTTACATTTAAAGTTCTTTCATATTTATTACAATAAAACGAAACCGACAAGTTTCCAAATTTTTATTTACCGTTTCCAACTTGTAAGGCCTTATTAAAAACTTCGCTCATGATTATGGCCTGCTCTTTCATAATTGGGAAATTTGAATTACACGTATGAAATAATATGCATTGTTTAATTTAAAACAAAAGTTTAGTTAATTTCTTAAAGTAGTTGAAATACCCTTTATAGAATATATTTCTAGGGCTTGTGATTATTTTTGCATTTTAAATAAAAAAATAAGCATGAGAAAGTAGGAAACAAAAGCAAAAATAAGCTTTTTTTTAAAGTTCAAGCCAAATAATTAAGACTATTATATAACACTAATTATTTTACAAAAGCATCGATTTAAATTAAAATACAAGAAACTAACTTATCCTACACAACTGAAATTTGAAGATGATCACTCAATAGATTGTGTGTGTGTGCGTAATGTCAGCTCATACTGACAAGTGGCAAGAAGAAAAATGCCTATAAACGGATTAAAATTAATGTAATAAAAATAATATTTTAAAAAGGATAATTTAGTGGAAGTGATATGGATGGTCTCATGCAACAATGAATAAACGAAGGTCCCCGATCAGCTCTATTAATGTTAATTTTTTAAGATAAAGCAAGGAAAAATTTGCACATCCAGTTCAGTAATAATTTTTAATGAATTTCATTGCAGAAAAAACGAATAGGAAATGAGCTATGAAATAAATATATATGCATATATATTTACAAAAACCTTTCGAGGGCTTCATTAAACCCACAGGCCACCCGTATTTTACTGGAAACCCGTACTTTAGAAAATGGTTTTCCCTACAAAAAGTTGCAGCTAAAACTTAAAATTATCTTCTAAAGTTGACTATTAAGAGTGTTAGTTAATTTTGTGTTAAAGATTTAGATAATTCAAAATTAATGAAGCATGCAAATGCTAAGTAAATTTTATCGTTTCTGAGAAACCATTGTATTGTTTTTGATCGCCAATCGTAATATTTTTCAGGATACTTAAGAAAAGCTGTAAAAAGTTTAATTATTAAAAAACTGAAATTAAATTGATGGATGAAGCTCAACAAAAAGACATACTAGGATTTCTTTAAAAAAAATGTATTTAGGATAGCTAAATTGTTTCAAATTATTTAACTCCAATGTCGAAAATCACACATTTAATTTTTACCACCATAGCAAATGATTAAAATTTTAAAAAGAAGTTATATTGTTAATTATACGCTATGCTAAATACTTTTACTATTAAATCTGCAGTTTACATTTTAAAGACCATCAGTTTAAAATTTTCATACGTTTAAGATCTCTTAAATAAGATAAAATTTTTTATGACAGTGTTATCCAATCGATCCAAACAAATTAACGCTTTACACTTGCACTTACGTCCGGATATTAAAGAGCAAAAGCTTTATGACCTTTAATCCGAATGGGTGACGTCAAGGAAAGAAACTGGTCTAGTACTGACCTTCCCGCACCTGCAAAAGATGCGATCACTCATTACGTAAGGTTGCCCAGGTAGCCTAATGCCAGAGTTAGCTCATGATCAAAAATACTAGCATTTGTCATTGCCATTATAAGCACCAACAAGTTAATTCAAGAGTTTCGAAGCTTTTCGCTCAACTATTCTTCGAATTTCTTGTTGTACGTCATGTTAGATCGTGATCTTGGAAAGCAATCTTACTTCGACAATGACTGATCCTACGAACTTAAAGAATAATTTTTAACCACATCAAAACGTTTCACGCGCGTGACCATATTTTACTTTTTTTTTCCCCACACAGAACTGCGAAACCTTTTGATTGAATTTACTGCTGTAAAATGTCCTTAACGATAAAAATAGAAAACAATTTCAGGTTTTATTTTTTGTTGTCTCGTAGTGCAGTACTTTTTTTTTTAAACTTATTATTTTACATTAATTTTCCCCATTTCCAAAACCGCATTATCTGTTTAAAAAAAAAAAAAAAAATCCAGCTTCATGCAGAAAATGTAGTTTCACGGTCTCGCATATTGACTTTTTCCACCAGAATAAATTAAAACTATTCGCGAACAAAAGGCTTCTTTTTTATTTTTATTCCTTTGAAAACAAAGGAACTTACTTATAGCACATTAATCTACATCAGTATACCTATCTTCGTTGCATGTAATAGATCACCACTACCCAACAGGTTAAAACAGTGATA
>CM063503.1:104028386-104095886 GCA_032207245.1 Pardosa pseudoannulata
ACGGTCTACTTTGCTACATGAGGGTTGAATACTGAGAATGTTATGTCCATATTAATCATTTCCAATTTCATTCTCTAGTGAAATTTTTCCACTTCCATATCCTATTCGGTACGACTAACATTGCGATTCCGAACTGCTGCCATCAACCACATTAAGGCTTGGAAATCCAAAAACTCCAGTTCCGAAAGATTACCAATTTTGCAACTACCCTATTCAATAAAGAAAGTTCTTTAACAGAAAAATGCCATTACCAACTACAAGAAATTTTAAATCTATACCGGTGATATAATTGCTTGAAATAGGGGATTTTATTTAAAATGAAATGTCTCAAAGTTTGATTTGGAGCGCTACGGCCTACTTTTTTGCAACACGAGGGACAATGAGACAGGCACCTACTGCTTAAAGTCGATTCTGAACGGCTACAAACATCCATGCGACAGTGAGATTCGAACTCACGAACTCCGGTACCGTATATCAGCGCCCTACTCACTCAGCTCACTGACGCCTTAGGATAAGTTGCATTATCATCTTGAAATATTCGTTACGGAAAAGTTGGAGAAACTTCGAAATATAATAAATAACCTCTTTTATATTTCCATTGTACTTCTTTGAGTTGACTTCCCCCCACACCCATAAGCATTAAAATATTTCCAACTCCTTGAAAAGTTATTAGCTCGCATACCATAAAATAAGGAGAATACTTGACTATTTTAAGAGCAATTTTCATTAAGTTTCACCTTTTCACTATCTTAATAACTTGTATCTGTTAGGTCCTAGCCTTGAGGGCCTCACGGCATGGGGCCGGATCGGTGCTTGATTGACTGCATTGGTTAGGTTCGAATATACTGAGTTGCGAATTTTAAGAAAAAAAACCAATCTTTTTAAATTTCCCTACCTACCTCAAGTCAATTTTTTTCTTAATTTTTTTTTATGTTTTTCTGTAATTTTTGTCGTAAATAATGTATTTTTTCTCACCAATTTTCTGAAACTTGTTTCATGTAATCACAGCTGAACCTCATTACTTCGTACTCTTTTGCCATTTTTTTTTCTAAATATAAGTTTTAATCATGTTACGAATAATTCGTCAAACAGTCTTTATAAAACTTGCCGTTATCTCGTTCGGATGTGCAACGTGGCCTCACAAAGCCACATTTCCTATTTAATATGCAAATAAATTTATATCTTGCTAAAAACTACCTTACTAATGATTCTTTCAATTTTTTGGCCATCACGGGCATTGAAACATTTTTTGTTTTCCATTAAAACCTTTTAGAGTAACGTTAATTGCTTTAGTCCTTGCAATTATTGAAATGCTATTTAAAATTACAGTTTTCCTAACAACTGGTTTCTTGCTTTAAAAAGGTTGACAAAATTTTACAAGTATGAAGAGGAAATCTACAATTCTAAAATATAAAATTAGCAGTTTCTAAACAAAAAAATTGAATATCCATACGTGGCTTTATTTTTGTCTCTTAGTGTACATGCTTCTTTTAACCCCTTCCGGTATGATTTAATAATGAAAAACTGTGCATGAAATAACCATTTAATTTTTATTTAAAAAACTTGTTTCATTTTACAATTCTTACATATTCTTAATTAAAATCCACTTTTTACATAGTGTTAAATAATATCAGAAACATAAAAATTAAGAAAATATCAAAGCAAAACATTAATAAGGTATACAAATAATAGTCTTCAAGCTAGTGGTACTTTTCAAAACAAAGTGCAAAGGAATTCTTAATTGTTTACACCGCCAAGTAGTCTCACTTTTAATTTGATTCTTGTAACACACACGGCATTTCTTAGTAGGTTTTCTTTTATTCTGACTCATTAATTTGGCAATGACTTGTACCAAGAAATTCTAAGTAAACAATATGCAATAGTGACTTGTGATTTTCACAAGTGATAAAAGTGTTGCCAAATTCAGTACACTAGAAATTTTAAACTAAATTAATTATCATATTTAACAGTAACTTTAATCGCATGACGAGTGTAGCTCGTCATTGTGCGGTATGGAATGAAAAGCTAATGACCAGCTAGACTCGTCATTTTACCGGAAGGGGTTAATAGTGAGTAAAGAGTTTAGGATAAATTTAATCAAAATTCCATCACTTTACGAAAAATTAACAGAGAGAGAAGACCTTTTGCGTGATTAGTATGATTTCTTTTACTTTAATACATTACACAAGAACTGAACTCAAATGTAAATAACAAATGTAAGAAATGTTACCATTACTTGTCATCCTAAACGCATATTGAGCTCAGGCACAATATTTATAACGGTGGCTGAACTCTCTATAAGACTTAAAATATCTATATTGCAAATAAACATTACGATCAAAAAATGTGAATGCTTCACACGTAGTACTTACTTCCATATAGTCAACTCAAGACATGTTAAAAAAAATAGGGTAAATATTTATGATCATTATTTAATTTTTCATTGTCATTTATCTAAACAATTTGACACCTACAGTTCATATATTAAAAATACAAGATTTTTTTAAACAGTTACTTTTTAGGGTTTATTTCTTTTAAGAAGTTTATTGGGGGAAAAAAAGAAGAGTAAATCTTGCTGATGGAGATTAGTGAAAGATCAAGAGAAAACGTTTCAGAAAAACATATAAGAATTATTATACTGTTCAGTTCCTTTAAAGTGTACATTGAAATCAACAAATAGTTAAACAAATAGTTGAATACAAAATTTATAGGTGATGTATATATAGGTGATATCCTATAATCCTTGAAAGATGTCCATTTGTAAGTTTAAATCTAAAGTAGTTTCAATACCAGATAATAAAGATCACAATGAAGCTATATGAAATATAAACTAACGCATTTAACTGAAGTAAATAAAGCTGATCTAATGTATTTAAAAAGAAGTTAGACGCAGACTGCTTGCCATCCATTCTTAACCAAAGGGATTAAGAGATGAATATAAATAGAGCTCATTCACAGAAAGTCTTATCTTTTCATTACTAAACTATATTCTACGGATTTACAGTCCGTAACAACGCCTCGTTTGTAAAACTAAACGTCATCTTCTTGATTACATAGCTTCTGCAACTCATCAAGGGAGCAGATGGCTCAAGTAATAAAGACTTCTTCAGAGTCCCATTTCTTCTGCTGGAAAAAGTTCTTCATGCTAGTAAAAATCTAACAGCGAAAGGCGTTAACTGGTCCAATGAGTAGAGTAATATTCCGGGGTATAATCGTTGTTGTTAGGTCATTTACATCTACTGAGTCTGACCTTCTTAGAAATGCAATGATTAATGACAATGATATAATAAAATAAATGGACCTCATTTATTAGCGAGGCAATTGCTAATATAGAAATGAAAAGTAATTGTATTAAAACGGAGTAACCTTTCACCTTAATTTTCAACGGTTGCTGAAAAATCACAGAATGAGCCGAGATTAAAACAAAGTTCGAAAAACTCATTTGTATTTACGCTAAGAGTTCCCAGAAGATTGGTGGTTACGAATGGATAGCTTCCCACTTACTCTGCCCAAATTTCCCAGGAATATGAACAGCGAAAACTAAATTACAGAAACTAAAAAACCAAATAAGAAAAAATAGAAAGCTAGAGGTTTTCTATTTTTTCAGTATATGCCTCACAGTTAGAAATTTAACCGGCAAAAATATCTGTAATAATGAACTAAATGAAATTTTATTAAGGAACTTTTGAACAATGCATATCAAATATAGGAAAATTCTCAATTTTTAACAAATTTCCAAAAATAAAAAAAAAATCCTATAGCTCTAGATGATTTTTAAATAGATCGCTGATTTTTTATATTTACTCTTAATTAGAAATAAACACCCAATAGAACATAAATACTAATAAGTTATTAGTAATAGTCGAAACAAATTATGGAACTAGAGAGATTCCATGTATCTATTCTTTGATTAAGGTTGAAGAAAATGCGAAGTTTAAATTGAAAAAATATAGTCTTCCAGGGCCTTTTTATTGGGAAGTAAGATTAATATTATAAAATTTTATTTTAGCCATCTGCAGAAAGTAATTTTCAGCATATTGAAAGGAAGTTGCAGACAAGATGCCATGTCACATACCACCAAATTTGCAAATACAAAGATGATAATAAATATTTAAAACGCAAAATGAAAAGTTATTTATATATGTGTGTGTGCGTGAGTTCAGTCCCGGTTTTCGTTCAGCCAAAAATAACGCTTTTCGGTTCAGCTCTGAATGAATAATTTTCTGCATATTCTTATTTGTACTAAAATAAAAGTCTATCATAAACAAAAGATGTAATATCAAAATTTAGAAGATTTTATCATTTTTTTAATTGGTAGACTATGTGAATTTATATAATTAACTAGCATGTACGATACATGCGGTGAGCAGAAATCGGAGAGCATTAGCATTGTTATCCATTATCAAAATCACATTACGCAACTAAACATTTAACTAAATTACACCTGCCTTATATAAGTAGTCTACAAGTACGAAACTGAAATAGAATAGTACTAGTAAACATCAAAACAGGAAATCGAGAAGCAATGTAGATGGAAAAATGGTTTGGTACGGGCCGCTACGGTCTACTTTATTGAAAACACGATGGTCAATGAGACTAGGACCTACTGCTTAAAGCCTATTCCGAAAAGCTACGAAAATCCATGCCCCAGTAGGATTCAAACTCATGAACACCTGTACCGAAGATCAGCGACCTAAACATTCGACCATTGTTCGGCACAATGTACACGTAATGACGATAATTATATAGTTCACGTTAAATTAGAAAATATTGATATTATTGATTACAGTCACAGAATGACTGAAGATATATCGAACCAAAATAAACCGACATTTTTTTTCTGTTCAGTTCCGGTTTTCGTGCCGACCAAAATTTCTTTTTTCCAGTTTTTGGTTCAGTTCCGGTTCGAAGCCCTGGTTTTCCCTTTTAAGATCTTCGAAGAGTCTGCAAGGTCGTGAGGGAATGAAAAGGAAATCAAATTGATTTTGAACGGATCCACAACAGGGACTATTTTTGTATCACACTCATTAGACGTCAACCTCCAACACAATTTCTATCAAATTCAAGGAGGCAAACTACGGAGAAAATGTAACATTTTGAGATAAGTGTTTAGCCTCTGCACTGAAGTGCTTCACAGGCTAAATAAGCATAATCAATCACCGACTTCCTTCACTAGACCAACAATAGCGAAGGACACGGTATGAATGAAATAGGAATTACATGTTTATATAACATAATATCTGCGATTAAAAGTGATTTCGACGTTAGCATGTAATCAGAGTTTAAATTGATCTTGGTAAAATTATTCTAAAATTTTATTGTTTGATGTTGTATGCTAATTTTTTATGGTAGTAATGAAGATCTTTATAGCTGACTTCGTAACAAGATATTTAAAATCAATATAAGCCCCTAAAATGTGGAAAAATTTCCATTATAGCATAATATTGCTGGCTTATCTCAACGAATTTCAAAGACAGCTCAGCAAGGCTAAATTTTAAAAATATAAATCTGTACACTCTCTAATAAATTATAAAAATATATCGCTCATGTTTTTTTAAAGTTCATGATTTAATAAAAGAACAAAGATGTGGAAATTTTTCAAAAAATCAAATTTTTAAAAACACACTTAAATTTGAAACACTTCAATAATATGAAAAATATATTGTTTATGTCGTTATAGTCTCTGGAAGATTGGAAATTTTTAAATTAAACTTGTAATCAACGATCAACATCCCCATCTGAAATGGACACATGTTTGTTTTGGTCAGAGTTTCGAACAGAACGGAAAACCGGAAAAACGTTATTTTGGTCGGAACGAAAACCGGAATTTAAAAAAGGTTTATTTCCGTTTGATATATTTGTAGTTATTTTGTTACTGTAATCAACTTATCAATATTTCCTAATTTAACGTCAACCCTATTATTATCGTCTTTACATGTACATTGTTTCCCGATTTCCTGTTTTGATGATTTCCTTTTTTTTCCACTCGTACTTCACTGTTTCAGTTTAGCATGAAACTATTTGTAGAAGGCAGATTTAATTCAGTTGAATTTGTAGTTGTCAAATGCTATTTCAATAATGGATAACAATCCCAAACAAAGCAGGCCGTTTTCTGCTCACCACTCGTATCGTACATGCTGATTCATTGTATCAGTTCAAAGAGTACCCATTAAAAAAAAAAAAAAAAAGAAAAAGAAAATCTTCTAAATTTTGATAGAATAGCATTTTTAGTTTATTACAAGTTATATTTTTAGTACAAATAAGAATCTATATAAAATAAAATTATTCATTCGGAAACTGAACCGAAAACCGTTTTTTTTTTTTTTTTCAGGAGGGGGGAGGGAGGACGAAAACCGTAACTGAACCGACATATATATTTTAGTTGAACCAGAACGAAAAAAATTTACGGTTGGAAGCTCTGGTTTTGATTGCTTTCCCTTTCAAGCATTTTCACCGATGGCTTTATTTCAACTACAAACTCATGATTTCTAACCTAGATGAAGGTTTTGACAATTTTATTTAAAATGGATTTCCGAGAAAAAAAACTGTAGTAAGAAACAAAAGTTTATGTTAAGGATTTATGCTGCGTTTATATACTCTAAAGAGAAGAATATAAAGGTTTTGGTAGTTATAAATATCAATTTTGGCTTAAAAAATACTCTGAAATCGAAAGACTGGTGAAATCAGAATTTACCAACCTAAATTCAAAATGCAGAAGCACCCAAAAGAAGTCAGAAAACATAAAACGAACAACTAATCTTTCAAACAGCCAGCTAACCTATTAACACATTGTATGCGGGACACGTTTTTTGCTACAACAGGGCTAACCTACTGCTTAAAACAGATTCCTAATGGCTACGACTATCCACGCCACCAGCGGGATACGAACCTGCGGACTTCGGTTTCGTATGCCAGCGCCATGCAAATTCGGCCATCGGCCGACGAAACACCATGAATTCCATTAAAGAAAAATATTTTTCACAATCTACCACTTGGTTTGAAAATATATCTAAATGATATACCACAAATTTGTATGGATTAGAGATCCATTTGATGACACTGCTTCCTCTGGATATTCTGCTTCAGAAAACGAGAATCCACAATGTTTTGTGCAAGGTCATTAAAAACAAACTTTGGCAGTATAGAGTTAATTGACAGAACATGAATGTTCTCTCCAAAGTTTAACACATTGTATACGGAACACGTACTAGTACGTTTTCTGACGATTGATACTTCAGCGCGGGTTACATACAAGTACGGGTTAGTGTAACAACATGGTTTGTTTGTGGGTACAAAAATAACAGGAAAATGAAGCCGAATATTCTTGTCTACTGCATAGATTCTGGAAAAATTTAGACATCGTATGCAATTCCACAAATACGAAAAAAATTAAAGTATTTTTATATGATGTCGCTTTGGAATGGGTAACTGATCAATTACCTGAAAATAAATTCCAGATCCAGAGCCGCCCACATCTAGTACACAAAGGGTACCTAAATAGGACCCTCCTGGAAGATTATCATTGGATATGCGGAAACATATTTTAGAGAAAATTGTTACTACTGAGAAGAAGAAAGAGTCGCAAAGACAATGTCGTGTGTGTGCTGTGAAAAAAGTGCGGAATGAAACATCTTATATATGCAAGTTTTGCCGTGTACCTCTTCATAGAGGAAAATGCTTTGAACGTTACCGCACTGTAAAACATTATTAGTTTAATGATTGCTCTATTAATTTTTGTATAATGTAAAAATATATATAACATAATTCGAAAATATTAAAACTATATACTACTATTTCATTTTTCATATTTTACGATACTATATAAATTTATCCACTAAACATATTTTTTGTTTACAAAAATCTTATGGTTGTTATTTATATATTTCTATTTACATATTTGTTTATATATTTCAATATAAAATACGAAAAGTTGGTTAAAAAATTAAATAATTTTGATCTATTGAGATTCAACTGAATAGCTAAATTTACCTGCAAAACGCTCCCGGTACAATTCCGCTGCGAAATGTACCTGCACACAATGTGTTAAGGTATGCAGAGAAAATTAGAACATGACACTGTTACATTGACTTATGAATCTAAGAAAATTCAGACAAAACTCATCGAAATTGGCAAACATACGTAAAAATAATAGACTTCGCAGTGTATGAACAATTTGCTGTGCAAAATATACTTGCAACAGATCTTGCATCATTTCGAATGACTAAATTTACAACTTTTATGATAAACATAGTTACATACAGAATTTACACTCCTGCGTGCAACTATGTGTCAAAAGTGGGTAACATTACCTACCACAAAATACAGGATTTTACACTTAAAAGAAAAAAAATAGGAATTTTACTATTAAATTAGATAATTTACTGAGTGTACAATAGAAAAACTTTAAACGTAGTAAATAAATAAATCACTGAAATGCGACACAATTTAATGCTAATTTTTTAAAATACCTTTTAGATTAAACAAAATATTTCTAATGTTAATTTAATTTTAGATTAAAAATCATATTTTCTCTAAATATAGATCCAAAAAGCACACATAGTTTGTTACTTTAGACACACACTGAGGCAAAAAAATTAAAAACTTTTGTTAACTTATGAAAAGCTGAAAGTTCAGAGGTGGCATGCAGCTCTCGAAGACTAGAAAAAGCTGAATTTCTTATGCCAATAAAATATATGTATGAAATATGATAAACTAATCAATATTCGAAAGTATTAGCGGTGAAACCTCTCTAAAGACATAGTAAAAAAAGTTAGCACGCATATTAAAAAAGGGTATGTTAGACTTTGAATAAACTAATGTAAAGGATAATCGAAATGTTGACATAATAAAGTTAACTGAATATTTTACAATGACATAAACTTTAAAAACCATATATTAAAGCATTGTTTTTCACATATTGTATCCACATATCATGATTCTAAACTACCAGCCGAATGAGAGAAGTGATGTTAATAGCATAAGATGTCAAGATAAGAAACAGCTTTATATGCTATTTAAGTGTGTTGTTCTATTGCCACCAGTAATATTAAAAAAACTCAACTAAAGTAAATGAAAAAGAAGTTAGGCGTGTAATTAAGCTTGTATGATCACCAGAGCATGAATGAAGGAAAAAACTTCACAGTAACGGAGAAAAATGTATAGAAATCATAAAAGAATACATACTATTGTTAAAAAATAATCCACTCTATGAACCGTACCATTAGATATTAAAAAAGAAATTTCTCTGCTTTTTAAACTTTTGCTATTGATATCATTCAACTGTGTGATGTAGAAAATGACACCTAAGGCATTATAATATAATAAAATTGGACTCTCTTTTAATCGGTAGACGTTTACGGGGAACACTAAGGAGACAACATACTAAGAAGAGGGGCGGGTGAAGACACCTGTTTCAGCAGATCATAATGTATACAAAATATTCCCGGAGACCACATTTTCTTCTATGATAACATTTACATGTCTACTTTTCTCGAAAAAAAATTCTCTTTAACTGCACTCAAGATAAATCATTATAATGAAATAAAGCTTAAAAGCAAATATTGCAACCTGGAACTTCGATTAAAATAATTTATAAAGATCGCATTCAATCTTTCCTAGAGAAGAAAGTCAAATATGATATTGATGTAGCATTTGACACAGGTATGTATGGCTTGAGTGTCCAATGATGGCTGATTTGGAATCTGTCTTACGTAATAAAAGTGAAAAATTGATTGCTGTGCAGCAGGGTTGGCATGATTTAAATCAGTTGATTTAAATCTTGATTTAAATCAGTTGATTTAAAAAAAATCGTTGATTTAAATCATTTTTTTCACTTCTCTTAAAACCTATATTCCAAAGACAGGAGAATTGGGAATCAGTCAGCACAGAAATACCAATAAGTAAAGAAGTGTAAATAGATAGCATGTGTTTTCCAAGAATTTAGGGGTTGTTACCAGAAAGTATGTAGTAGGGGTAGGTACAACGACTAGTTATGACTAGTGGAATTCATTTTATGTAATGGGAGGTAAAGAGAGTATTACAGAACATGAAATCCAGTTTATCTACCAAATAACAACAGCCGTGCCATCATCTGCTAGAATAGAAAGACAGTTTTCTTTTGGTATTGTTCATTTTCGCCTTCGTAACAAATTAGGAGTGGATACGGCCTCGAAACTAGTGTTTTTATTGAAACAGTTAAATCCATAATTCGTTGCTTAAAAATATTGAAATAATTGTGAATTTTTTGTTTTTTTTAATAAATAGTTTGTATTAAATGAATATTTAATTTGTTCTTTAAATTTACATCTTATTTATTTTGCACCATCCAATTACAAAATAATGAAATGTATTTAGATGAAAATTTCTGTATTTAATTTTAGGTAATCAGTGTGTAGAATATACTAGATAAATAAGTTTTTATTTATAACAAACTATACTATGTATATTGCAAAAAATATAAAAACACAACAATAATTAAAATAAGAATTCAGAAAAAATTAAAAATTTGATTTAAATCTAAAAAAATCCGATTTAAATCAAATAAATCTGATTTTTTTTATTTAAAAAAAAATCATGATTTTTTTCCAACCTTGCTGTGCACTAACTGGAAGCTTATTTGGAAACATTAAAAAATGGTAATTCTCTAACATTTCTTCATTTTCTCATATTGCTTTATTTTTTTTGAGTTTGTATGCATTATTAAATGTACCAGACAAATATAAAAAAGCATGTGCTTAGTGACTGATCAAAAATGGAAATGCGTAAATGCAAATTATTATATAAATTATATACACGTTTATATTCGAGCATGCATTCATAATTCCGTATATATGTACACACATACATAAATTTTAAAAAAGCCAAAATTCTTTTCCCTCAAACAATCCTTCATAGCATAATTACGAATATCACAACTAATATATCCAAAACATAAACGCATTAGCTCCAAGAGGACGAAAGACCGATAAAAAATTCAAATACTTGATATTATACTCATGTTTCCTATAAATCGATTCCGGGTCACATAGGCCAATTATATGATATTACAAAGTAATAACAGAAAATGGTTCTTAATAGTCACATCAGATATTTTACAAGTTACCGAAAAAATTATCTCTATACGTGACTGGGTTGTTTAAACAGATTATCAACTAAATTCATATTAAAGTTAATTTTGCTTATCTAATTTAATTTTGTACGAGTGTAATTATAATCTGTCTCTCTTTTATCTTTTAAATAAGGTATTATTGGAATTTTTTAGCAATTATTTTCAATATTTAGTTGACATCTTTCTACAATTAAGTATTTCCATCAGTTAAGTCTTTTGCACTTACTGTTTGTCATTTTAACCTTCAAAGCTAATTCAAAAGTTTCTAGAATTTCTTTTAGGGTCTTATTTTTCCTCCATGCTATGCTTATAAACAATTGTCAGTAATTTGTTACTTTAACCTTCGATATGTAACCTCGTGTGAATCGAAGACATGCATAAATATTTTTTACAGTATTCATAAGCAATGGTTTGAAAATAAATAACTCAGCCATAAAAAAGAACCACACACGTTGATCATTGTATTAATATTAAGCGATACCTTTATAGCGAACTTTGTTTTAGTTCTATAATCTAATACTCAAAGACGCACAAAGAAAAAATGCGAAAGTCATTAACATGTCAGTAAAATCATGTGAAAGATATATAAGAAATATAATGTATAAGAATGAGTGCAGTAACAAGGCAATTTGGCGGTTTTCAAAGACGAAGGGGTTCTCGTCATGATTAAAAACAATAAAATGAAATCAGAAATTATACATTTATGATAGAAAAGATTTAGGTTGCAATTGCACAATGAAGAAACTATGAAGAAAATTTTCTATCAAGCGGCAGCTTCCACAAGATTTAAGGAGAAAGAGAAAATAAAATACGAAGAATTTGAGCGATGCAAGTTTATGTGTCAGTAGTAAATTATACCATGTTCCTATCATTGAAAAGATAAGTAGTAGGTTTCACTTTTTTTCAACTGAAGACAGTCATTTTTTGCAGCCCTTTGACCTAGATCGTAGGACAACTGCAGGAAAGGGGGGGAAAAGTGTTACCTGTCTCCTAAACCAAAGAAAAGAAAACTTAACGATGCCATTGTTGGCTTTCACAAACTTAAAGCAAAGCAGAGGAAGGGGGCAACAGCTGACTGCTCATTGTCCTAAGCTTTAACTCAGAGTGACTAGGACTACTGGTTTATCCATCAGAGATGACCTGACGAACAAGAATGCCATTTCCCTTTATATATTGCGTGACCTGGGGGGAAATGTTTGCAAGCAGCTCTAGCGTGTTCAGGAACTTTCAATTTTTCATGTTCTCGTAATGGGTATTTCGTAATCAATGACTGAACCTTTTCTCAAAATGCATTACGAGGAAGAAATTGCTTACGAAAAATAATTCATACCAAACATATTCTTAAAAGATAATTTAAATCGCATTTTCTACTCTACTTATTGAACAAAAAAAAAAGTACAAGAAAAACTTTCTCAAACTGATAGTCTGAAATATGTATAGAATTAAAATTGGCGCCTCAACATTCCCCCAGAAAACACAATAAAAAATTTTTTTAATTAACTTCTATGGTATTTTTCTGCGAGACTTATAACCCTAGACTTTGAACAAATATTTCTTAACTTTTTAAATCAGAATTATAACAGAATTATTTTCATGGTGCTCAAAATAGTCAAGTGCTAGATAAATTTACTGAAGAACTAGGTAGCACAGTTCAAATTTGTTTTCTTAATGATTAGAACAGATGATATTCGCACAACTATTATGCTGAGATTTGGAAGAGATTATTGGTTAGTCTCATTGAAAACCTATATATTTGTAGCCCTTCAGAATTTGCTTTAACCAGTCACCGTCTACTTTGTTCTTGAGTTGACTTGGAGCCCTCTTAAACTCTTTAGGATTATGATCAAAGCAATTATCCAAAATGTTAAAATTACTATATTATTTTAATGTCGATCTTATTGAACTATTTATTACTCATTTCAATATTTTATGCACACAAAATAACACCAGTAACATGTTTGCAATATAAGTTGTTCTTACAATCGCTCTGATACGTTCTCTACATATTTCCTTCTTATAAAAAGTGAGCGAGGTCAATAATTCGAGAAGTCTTCGATTTAAAAAAAAAAAAAAAAAAAAAAAAAAAAAAAAAAAAAAAAAAAAAAAAAAAAAAAAAAAAAAGATTTTCTTAATTGCCAGTTAGTTGTTACCATCTACAATTGACTCTGAATATAAAAACCTTGCCCTAATATCAGTATCAGTATGGATACATCCTTTTGGGAAATTTAAACCAAAAGACATCCATTAAGCCAAAAGAGGAAATGCGAGTGTTTTGTGCAAAAGTATGGGTTACCTTCGTATAGAAAAAAACTCTTCAAAAATGAAACTATGAGAAATACATCATTAGAAACTAAAATAAATTTGCGAAATTTATTTTAGTTTCGTTGGGGTTTTAGTTTAGTCGGGATGTTTTAAAAAATAAAACATCCCAACTAAAATAAATTTGTCAATTTTTCTTTCAAGATTTAAACCAACGGCTGTTTTGATGTTGGTGATACAAGACGCAGTCAAAAAAAAAAAAAAAAAAAAAAAAAAAATCTTAAATGAACAATTTATCCTTGCATAGTCGAAATAAAACAGATTAGGTTGAAACAAATGAGCACCATGTGATTACATTGCGTAATACTGAGGTTTAACGCATCAAAATCATACACCGAAGGTCGTGAAAAACAGAAAACCTCAAAAGAAGTGAGTAACCGCCCTCCACAATACCACAATTATGTACTCATTGAACAATTACACCCACTGAGGGAAAGGTTCTAGTTCAGAGATTGTGTATGACAAGCCACAGCTGAAAACCTTTCCACCAACACGGCCTAAGTACTAGTAACTGTGTCATACAGGAAATGAAACGGTTGAAGGAGTACCTGAACAAAACTAAACAAAAAGGATGCTATACTGAATACCCTCGCGCACACCTGGGATGTTAGGTGCAAATACACGTACATAATTCATAGAGACCCTTAATGTATTTTTACCAAAAATGGGAGAAAATATGTTGAATTCCTGGTTATTTCATGACTTATGAATAAGTCATACAAACGCTATTTCCGAAGCTTCGCAACTTATATCTTAACTTCCTGATGAATGTATTGGCTCTCATTAAAGAAGGATTTTAATTCAAATTAGCCGATAGAGAATTTATAGTAATTATATATACTATAACTTCAATTTATAGTAATTATATATACATTCCCCATTCTTAAAAAAATATATAACCAAATATTTTAAGTTAATTCCATGTTTTACACTGTTTATTTGATATAATACTAAATTATTCGAACAAGATACATGACAGCAAAAAACTTAGGGGAAAGAAGCATTAATCTACATAAAAAATGTTTTCTTAAATTTTATTTATGATAAAAATTTGAATTTATAAATATTATTTAGAACTTATAACTGTAATATACAATTGCAACTATTAGTTCATACAAAGAAAAAAAACTGTCGAAAATGGAGCTTCAATTTTTTAAAAATTAACCCCTTACGACATATAATATTAAAATATAATTAGTCATAAAGGAAAACTGTAGCTTTATAGCCGTATTGTAAGATGAATACATAGTTATTTGTCAAGCTCACCATTTCCCAATAATTGAAGACATAGAAAAAACACATAGAAAAAATATTTAAAAATAAAAACCCTGTTTCTCTTATTCGCAAATATTTTCCACCCAGTTTACACATTCTATAACATTATATCATACATCACATTTCTTCGATGATACATTCCTAGGAAAGATTTAAAAGAGAAAATCTTGCTCCGAAATCAACCTTTAGTTAAAGCCTTTATCTATGACAGCTCAAATTAAGCACCGGCCATCTAAGTAGTGAAGTGTAATTTTCATCAACCCAACTTCAACCGGTTACTTTTTTTTTTACTAGCTATTCATTCAACGCCAGTAGCGAAATATACTTTAAGCAAACACGTTAAGATTTCACGAAATTCCATGCGCTTGATTGACAATAGCATAATAACCCATTTCTTTTTACTTCAGAGAAACCAATTGTTGATATAATGAATATCATTAACAAGTAAAGAATGTTATTATTGAAATAGTCCCTCATTGTAATATGAATGTATTGTTACACAATAATGAAATTCACTTTTTAAAAAAGCTCTTTATGATTACATCCGAAAATAGAGAATAAATAGTGAAACTTTTCGGTATCTGTTTCAGTGTAGCAATATCATTATACTATTATAGGGTTTATACTCATTTGGTCATTATTGGGTTACTCATTTGGTCGGATGAAAAAAAAAAAGTACCTACTGACACGGCAGCATAGTATTCTACATTAGGTTATTACATTCTATATTGCTTTTATTCTGTATCATTTTTGTATAAAGAGTTCGAGTCCCAGAGGGTTTTGAGAAAACACTGTCGAAGAATACCGGACAGTGCAACCGAGCTCTATCTACATGGATACGAAAAGACCCAAGCAGCAATATAGCGCTTCTTGGGATTTATCGATTTTATGTCGATAAATCCCAAGAGGCGATATATCCCTCCTTCTATTTTATATTCTAAACATATATTCTTCAATATTTCACTATTATTATAATATTGTGCCCATTGTAAAATGTATTATTTACGTAAAAATAGGAACTGTGTGATATACTTGCATTAGTAAATCTGAGCACATGTGACTTCGACAGTCGATGGCGCACCATTAGTGATCCACTACGCTCGAAATATGCTGGGTTTTCGCGATATAAAAACTGCACAGCGCGATTGCACTGTTAGGGTTTTGTTTGGTTTTGGAGTGCTACGGTCTACTTTTTGCAATATGAGGGCTAATGAGACCGGGACCTACTGCTTAAAGCCGATTACGAACGGCTACGAACATCCATGCCATTGTGGGATTCGAACCCACGAACTCCTGTTCCGAAGGTCAGCACCCTAACCATCCGGCCATCGTTCGGCTGCGCTGTTAGGGACTCAAACAGTTAAGCAAACTTTTGGAATATACTTACTGTATATTAAAATTTTACTGTTTATGTATAGTATAACGTAAACCTACATGATAATATAAACAAAAAAAGTAAAACATTTATTCTATTCACAGAGTTCATACTCAATGCTCGGAATAAAAAATATCCTACAACACGACATCATAGCAAGGCCGTTTTAGTTATAGCAGCTTTTTTATTGGTTTTATTCCAAATAATTTTTGAGTAATGTGTAGACTGATGCAGCGTTACTACAGCTAACTTTCTGAATACAGTTACTGTACATATGAATTTTACTGTTCATGTACATTATAATAGGAGCTGACAATATAAAATTACCAAAAAAGATTTTTTAATTTACATTATGAAGTTGGTTACCCATTTATATTGCATCAAAATAAAGATTGCAATAACAAATAAAAACACATACTATATCTGCAATAAAAAAGTATCAGAGAAACTTATTTGTTATTTGTTATCAAATGGCTTGGATATGAATACTATTAAATATGTGCAATAATAACTATTCGGAAAGGAGAAAAAGGCGGGGGCAACAATAAAAAAATACCTTCACATTAAGCAAAAGCAATTTTAAAGACTTTCTTCACATTGGGGAAAAATAAGTTTTAAAGCACTTTAAAGCACCATATGAACCCTGTATTACTTTATGCGCTCTATTCGGCATAGCAGTTAACTCTACGCTTGCCATACTGGAGGATGAGTTCGAATCCGGCGTAAAGCTTAGTTGTCTATTCATAAGGAGCGAAGTTGACTACCCGAAATGGTGATTATTCCGTAAATAAAGTGTCAACAAGTCAGCGGAGCTGTATGGATGATGTACCCCGAATTGGAAAAGTAATGACGAAAAATTATCAAATTCTAGCATTCATATTTAATCTTAATTGAGTATAGAAATTTGTTCATATAGTCCAAAGTAGAAAGCTTTGCACTATATGAACAGTTTGGAATACTTTAACTTTTGCTTGTGAATCTCCACAAGCATGAGCAAAGTGGTAAAGATTGTAACATCAGTAATTTGAATTTATGAATTCTTGACCATGAGAACTTTTCCTCTTTCCTTAAGGAAAGTACATGCTTGGAGCATGGGTGCAACTTCACCGAGCTCCGTGGCGCATTTCAAAAAGTGGCTAAGAAGTGGTGTTTAAATTCTAAGTGATCGAGTTTTTTATATTCTTGAAAAAAAAAAAGTCTGTCGAGAAAAATATATTCGTATGCCTAAAATTTGTAGCAATTGAGATCAAGGATTTTCGTATGCCTAAAATTTGTGATAAATCAATCCAATTTGATAAAGGGTATTGCGACTGCTAGGTCTTATAGGTGCCAAGTTTAATATTAAAAAACAGTGTTTCACTGTGAAGGCATAATAGTGCGATATCATACAAACTCTATATTCAAGGCGTAATATGCCGGACGATGGCTGAATTTTCGGTACCACCGAATCGGTAAGGTGCTGCGTCCCCTGTACCAGAGTCCGAGTTTTCGAATCCACTGTCGACAACAATATTTCTTGCCGTTAGGAATCAGAAGGGATAAGTAAAAGAAGAAGAGATGCAATAAAAAAAGTAATAACTGTCGTTAATATCTTTTAAGAAACCTATAGTACTCAAGATTTTATATATATAAAATTTGCGACTAAAAAAAATTTTTTTTTTCAAAATTTTCTCTTGAAACTTTTAATGCTTGAAATAAATACTGAAATGTATTTCCAATAGCTGTTAACTCAGTAACAAACTGTTCTTAAAAAGAAAAAAATTAAGTCGGCTTATTACTCTGAAATTTTGCTATTAGAATTAAGTATTAATTCTTTATATATATAATATATATATATATATATAATATATATATAATATATATATATTATATATATATATAATGTATGTGTTAAGTTTTAATTCCTATACACATATCCCATAGAACTTAATTATAAAACAATAAACGCTTTACATGAGATTGCAAATAGAAAAATAAATTAATGAACCATTAAATGCCTTTACACCTTAAAGGATACAACTGCTTCATGAAACATTTGATCTAAACAGATCTATGATATGAAGATCCTAACATGATACATGCATGCGCATCAGATAAAACCATCGGTAAAAAAAATAGGAAACACCCTTTCCTGAGGCAATCAATAACAATCTATCAGAATTCTTAGAATCACAGGGAATCTAATAACCCAGAGATCATAAAAAACAGAGAGCTCGAATTAAAATCAAACAAAGGAGAGATTCATACTCCTTTGAAAAGTGATGCGCACTAATTAGGTCAGTTCGCCAATTTAAGAAGATCCAGTCACAACGGAAGATTCTGGTAAGATGCCGACCATACAGCTGGGGGTTAAGAGGAACAGGATTTGACGATATATCTTTCATCACTTGTCGTGGGATAAGAAATTATATATCTAAACAACAAATAAAAAAAAGGTGATTATAGACATAAGAGCTGATTTATAACGTAGCGGAAAACCTATAAAGCAGAAAAGGTTATGAAGTAGAAAAATTTAATGATAGATAGTAATTGTTTTTCACACGCGTTAAACAATAGGTAAAACATGTCAATATTAGAGCTTAAATCTTCTCAGTCCCTATTACGATGGAGAAATATGATTTAGCGACAACACGAGAAATATATTTTCATATCAGTTGCTAATATATTTAACATAATATATATAAGTCTTTATATTAGTTAGTTTAATACAATATAAGTGTTTTATGAATTACGAAAGAAAATCTTTGGAAGAATGAATGAATGAATGAATGAATAAATAAATGAATGAATGAATGAATATATATATATATATATATATATATATATATATATATATACACACATACATACATATATATACACGCGCGCGAGCGCATAAAGCAAGGCTAATACTGATAACGCAAAGACGCAAATGCGTACAACTTCTTTAAAGTTACAAAGAAGCTTCTCTTTGCACTGTGAAAAGATTTTTTTCTCTTTGTAACTTTCATTTTTCTTTTACACTTGCGTAAAGTTTAAAAAATTTTTTTTTTTTTTTTTTTGATATTTTTCATTCGTTTCCGCAATGCTACAGAGAGATACGATAAAATGTCTTAAACCCCAATCAAATGATTTTGATACAATACACAAACTACGTCTCCCATTTAGGACTTGAGTTGAATTTCACATTTATTTACACTATATTCTTGTGTAATTATAAGCCAAGGAATCTTAATCACTAGGTTAGTGAAAACAATCATCTTTCTATCATAAGCATTATATTGACATAACATATATATCCTCTCTCAGAACTAAATGCAATCAAGTAATTAACATATCAGACCTACAATCATACCCAATTTCAACGTAGGATTTCATCAAAGTTAAGTTTGCAATGTATATTACGTATCGCATCTGAAGTTTGAATATCAGATGGCTATCAATTAAATATCTAATTTCTTAATAATAAGATGCCTTAAAATAAAAGAAAGGATAGTTCTTTTTAAAATTGAATCTAGAAACACCCTCAACGTTTTCATTTCCTTATAAAGTTATGTATTATTCAAGCAGTATTACTTGTTCCATGTTAAAGATATAAAAATATAAAAATTTACAAACTATGTTACATACATTTGCAGTCGCTAATTCGCAGCTACAGACGAAAACCCAAGCTTTTAGTATCCACCGACAGTTCTTTTATTTATTTTATTGCTTGCGTTGGCAACTCTACGACCAATGTTTTACTATGGCATAAGTAAATTTGACAATTTTACATAAACTAGGATTTTTGTTGCTCTTTCTACTAAAGATTCACTAACAGATCTGCAATTTCTGAACAGTTCGGTGAAGTTAAAAAAAGATTAATCAAATCTAATTTCTCTACATTTCATCACTTTCAAAAACAGTTACAGTGAATATAAATCTTACATCTAAGCTGAACTCGTACTACTTTTTTGCTTTATCTGTATCGTACACAGGCGCAATCAGGAGAAAGAAAAATGATAAAGATAAAATACTTTCGTAACTCCGAAAGTTGTGTCGTTCCTATTACGTAATCCGGCGTAGCAAAAAGTTTATTATTAGACCAAGGGGAAAAATGGATTTCCAAACAATTTAAGGACCATCTTTGAAGATTTCTGACAAATGTTGATCGATTACCAAAGAGAGACAACTCATTAAGAGATTTTCTTTCAAATTGTCGCTAAGATGAATGACTACAGCGTGTTACAAGATTCTTCAAAACAACCACTTCGTAGAGTGAATTGATGTCCAACATTCCAAACAAGTTTCCATTTAGCGGTAACGCCTACTTTGACCGATTCTTGTCCACGAAGTTACACCCCAAAAAGTTTAAATTTTAAGAAAAATAATGAACACCCGTCTGATCTCATTCTTTTAAATAAATATGTAACAAATATTTCACACTATTGCATGGGTTTTTGTATATAGAAATCCTGTTAACACTATTGATCACTTTCGATAGGTGTGAATATCTATTTTCAATAACAGTAATACTTTTATGTCTTAAATTTTATCCCTCTACTCTCTTAAAAATAAATCTAGCTTTATATCTTGCGGACTATTGGTTAAAAGTAAGATTCACATGGTTTCTTACAGAGTAAAAAGTTACACAATTTATGAAATGTTAACATCAATAAACAATAGAGTGAATTTAATATATTCATATAAGTTCTTGTCTGGTAACTACCTTTTAAAAACAATCATCGCAAAATAAAATATTGGTTAATAAAGATTCTAAACTATTCAGTTTTTGAGTATATTATAGGTATACCACTTCCCCCTCGTTTCATAAAATTATTTCGCAAGAGATTTACAAGGGAATTACTAACTTAATGTTTTAGAGTATGGCTTGAAAATAATTCATCGTGTTTGGAGATAGAAAACTTTCAATTCATAAATAATATTCATAAACCTTACGCTAACTGTAGCATTTAAAAAAATTAAAAAATGTACAGAATGTCATTTCAATACCATGTATTACTAACAGATAAAAATGCACAGAGATTTGCCAGGGGAGAAAATAACTTGATTTTGCACCTAGAGTAAATATCGATTCAATTACAATTTTAAAAAATAAAATTTTTATATTTTTCCCAAAGAGTAAATTTGAAGCAATATTTGGGTCCAGAATTTCCATAATTTCTTTTTCTAAAAAGAAAAAAAAAAAAAGAGTTGGAAAGTCTGCTTAATAGAATGCGATATGTTGTTCTTATATTCTTACTTGTAAGTATTTATGATAGTACTACTCTTATAGCTTTCCTTTAATGAAATATCTACAAGTTAAGTATTATTCTTAACATTGACAGTCAATATCAATATGATAGTAAATGAATGAATGAGTCATGGTTTTATTACAGTACGGGTACCACGTGTTCAATATTTCGTAAATTATAAACTTATAATCAAATTCAAATAGCTCTGCACCTTTAACAAGAAAAAATAAATTACCAATAGAAATTGCAAAAGTATAGAAATAAATTTTTCTTTGTCCTCAGTAATTTTCATGATATTTCATTAACAACAAAGCAGTCCAATACGTTTTAATTTGTGTAATGTCAACCACTGCTTATCTTACAGACAAAATTGAAAAAAAAATATTGTATTGAAACTAAAATACGTTATTCCATTTAAAAGAACTTAGAAATTTTTCTCAATCTTAACAGTGCCAATATCCGAGAACACTTAAATGATACTTACCCAAGAGATATTAAAAGCGTAGATTATTTAAAACGAATTCTTCAAAGCAATTAACTTTTTGTTATTCACTTTTGCTACCACAAAGTTATTGAGCAATTTTTAATATTTCTTTCTCTTCAAGACCTTGACAACATGTCATTCATACAGATATATCCCAGGAGAAAATCAAAAGATACACCCTTCGACCACACCTGACTGTAGGTTTTTATGGGAATAATTTTTCACACCTACCATCGTTTCAAGGGGATAATCAGAATTCACTAATACATTGGTTGCCCAATTTCAAGAAGCATCAATACAGCATTGAACCTCGCCTCTTCTTCAAACTGACGTTTACGTTTTGTATTTCTCTGTAAATATTTTAACCATGACATTTGAACAAGAAAATTAATCTGAAGAATGTAAACATGATTATTTTGAGTACTTTGATTGTTTTGAAATGTTTTAACTTCAAGTCTTAAGGAGCTACATCGGAAGAATTAGAATGATATCCTAAAGTCAGCAAATCTACACACAAAATATATTCTTTTGTATTCAGATTTTAAGGTCGACAAAGTCGTTTTTCAAGAGAGGGGAAAAATCCAAACTATGGCGCTTAGACATCATTGTTTCACCTGCTTCTAAACAAATTTTGTACATAAATTAGATGCTACATTACAATGGTCTTGAAATTTTGTCGACTCCGGGAATCCAGAGACCTATATGATTTTTTCGTGAAACCTCATCCCATCATTAAGAATCTTAAAATATTTTTAAAATATATATATTATAAATTAAGTAAAAACAATTCACAAAAAGTTGTATTTTTATGAAAGTTGTTTAACAAATTCAATGTAGTTTTATACATTAATCTTATCTACAATCGCATATCATGTTCTGTATTTAAATCATATTTTGCTTGTGTTTCCACATACGACAAGAAAGATATTTATCTTAAATAAATTGTTCAAAATGGCATCAAAAAGTTTATTGCTGTGTGAGAAAAAGTATCCTGCAAGAATCTATAAATTTAGCAACAGCTTTTCAGTTAATATTTAGTTAATTAAAAACTACTCACACAAGGGGATACCTTCATAACTTTTTCAAATTTTTGCTTTAACTCGAAGAACCTGATGTGATGTGCTTCATAACTGTTTATTGCTATTTTACCACTGTGATATTGAATTTACAGAATGTGCAAACGTAAACAAGGTTACAACACAAATATTGTTTCTATCGTGTTCACAAACAATGTTAATGAACAATGTTAATAAAGTTGGAATCTACAGATTACTTTGAATGTCATTCAAATATTTAAAAGGTACTCGCATGAATGCTTTGATTTATTTTTCTTTGTACACCCATTGCGACGTAAATAATAATCTGTACAACATAAAAAATGTCATGTTAACTATTTAAGGCACGGTTATATTGCGTGTCCCACTTGCTTGGGTGAATATGCATGGTGGAGCATTTTTTGACCCACCTAGAAATATTGTAATAGCTACGTGGGCTTACGTTAAGTATTATATTATAGGGCGGGGCTCAAATGGTCCCACATATAAAAAAATTCAGTCTGATTATTTTTATGTTTTTATATTAAACGCTTACTTTATTAATGAAAATTGAACGAATTCTGTTTAATTTATAAAGAAATAAACCGTTTAATATGGGTTTATTTTCTAAATCCTCTCCCCAAAAAGTTAAAGGAAAAAGAAATAGGGATTTAGCCTTCGTATAAAGAATTTTATGAAGTTAAATTTTCAAGCAAATATGAATATTTTTCTGGGCTTGTTATATGAACCCAATTAAATATTTTGCAGATCAAATATAATAGTTGTTTCAACATATATACAAATAAATCAGTATTTGGTTGAGGAAACATTTAAGTTAAATTTCTTTAACCAAAAGTTTTATTTGCAAATAAGATAACTCACTAACCAAATATTGCTTGATTCTCAAATATAACTCTTTTGAACAGAGAGCCGAAAGATGGCCGAATTGTAGAGCGCTGCTCTTCGTAACCAGAGTTCGCGGGTTCGAATCCCGCTGCGGGCATGGTTGTTTGAAGCCGTTCGGAATCGGCTTTAAGTTGTAGGTCCCGGTCTCATTAGCCCTCGTGTGCAAAACAGTAGAATGTAGCTCTCCAAACCAAACCAAAACTTTTCAACAGAGATTAAATTTACTCAAAATATTTTACTGTATTTATGAATTAGGATAGTAACATTTTTATATTTGCTACAAAACTAGAGGTAGAGTGCATTTAAAATATTTACACATAAAATTTAATCTTGGAAAGACAAACACCATCTACGATTTCAGAATAAAATAAAATTTCTCGCAATACATCGTATAACACGTAGTACAATAAATATAAATTTAACGCTATGTCTTTCAAAGTGAGCTTTCGACTGTCTCTATCAAGGGCACCGTTCAGCATGACAATTTATACACAATTTTATTTCATTTTAAAATGATCCGTTTTTGTTAAAAAAGGGGAATGGAAAAGAAAATTGATGGAAGTAAGAAGTGTGTCACCTTGCTGTAACGATTTGTTTTCATTTTTGTACTGAATATCCGATGACACCGTAGCACGGTTAGATTTGAAGTCACTTTTTTTGCTACAACAGGGCTAACCTACTGCTTAAAACAGATTCCTAATGGCTACGACTATCCACACCACCTGCGGGATACGAACCTGCGGACTTCGGTTTCGTATGCCAGCGCCATACAAATTCGGCCATCGGCCGGCGAAACACTATGAATTCCATTTAAGAAAAATATTTTTCACAATCTACCACTTGGTTTGAAAATATATCTAAATGACATCCCACAAATTTGTATGGATTAGAGATCCATTTGATGACACTGCTTCCTCTGGATATTCTGCTTCAGAAGACGAGAATCCACAATGTTTTGTGCAAGGTCATTAAAAACAAACTTTGGCAGTATAGAGTTAATTGACAGAACATGAATGTTCTCTCCAAAGTTTAACACATTGTATACGGGACACGTACTTATACGTTTTCTGACGATTGATACTTGAGCGCGGGTCACGTACTAGTACGGGTTAGTGTAACAACATGGTTTGTTTGTGGGTACAATAAATAATGGTATTTACAGGAAAACGAAGCCGAATATTCTTGTCTACTACATAGATTCTGGAAGAATTTAGACAAATAAAAACTAGTTTTTACATTATTGGTTTTAAGATTGCTCTTTTCATTTCTTTTATAATGTAAAAATGTTTATATATAACATAATTCGAAAAAATTAAAACTATATAGTACTATTTATATTTGATTTTTCATATTTACGATACTATTATAAATTTATAAACTAAAAATATTTTTATATACAAAAATCTTAGGGTTGTTATTTATATATTTCTATTTATATATTTGTTTATATATTTGAACATAAAATACGAAAAGGTGGTTCAAAAATTAATTAATTTTCGGTTTACTGAGATTTTAACTGAATAACTAAATTTACGCGCAAAACGCCGGCTCCCGGTACAATTCCGCTGCGAAATGTACCCATACACAATGTGTTAAAAGGTCCGAAATTGTTAATTTCATTTGTAATTTTTATAAAAAATTTTTGCAGATCGGTATGTTTGACAAAATGTATGTGGAAATGTGAGCAGCTCTGTTTTATTTAATTTCTCGAATAGAGGAAATGTGTGGTGATCAACAGGGTCACTCATCAATCCAATAGGCTCATTTTACTGATTATTAAAAGTTATTGAAACCTTTTCAAAAGTACTCAGCTTTACATAAGGTACCTTTAAGAAATCTTGGTGTAGCAAAGAAGTCGATAATTAGATGGGTTTTGTTTGGTTTATGGAGTGCTACGGTCTACTTTTTGCAACACGAGGTCTAATGAGGCCGGAACCTACTTCTTAAAGCCAATTCCGAACGGCTACGAACATCCATGCCATAGTGGGATTCGAACCCACGAACTCCGGTTCCAAAGGCCAGCACCCTAACCATTCGGCCATCGTTCGGCGAAGTCGATAATTGAAAAAGTTTGAGAATATGTGTGTCAAAGAAGAATTAAATACAGATTTTCGGTCTTGTTTGATAGGCACAATGCCTCCTCAAAACTCCATTCACTTAGTTTTGTTTGAAGAGGAATTTCGTCAACTCAGGAATAAATAACTACAAATCAGATCTATATCAAAATTTGTTTCAGCTATATTTGCTGAAAACGATTTAGAAATGCAAATTTTCAACTCGTCTATTTTCCATTCTTTCATAAATAGAGTGGAATCTAGATCTATCTTGCCCGTATTATACACTTTAACTGCATTGATCGTTCCATATTTGGTCTCGAATTTATTCCCATAGAACCAATGTTATTTTTTCCTGCATTTATCGTTTCAGGATTATTCGTTTTCCTCCTCAACTACCGTTGAAAATGCTCGATCCCATCGCACATTTTTCACGAAGTACCATTTTCAAATTTAAAAGGAATGGAGAAATTAGTTTTATATGTTGAGAAAAATGTTTCAAGCTCTTCTAGACATAAGATTTTTAGTTCATCAGATTTCTATCTTAGGCCCGCATCACATGAGACAAAAATACGCACTGGTAGCTGTTTCGTGCTGTAGACTGGTGAAAGGACTATCACATGTAGATTTTTACCTGACTGCAGAACAAAAGTCACGCGAATTAGTTGTCAGTGTCTCTTATGATACATACCTTAAACCAATAAGTTTTTTTTTTTTAAATAGTTGTGATCAAGTCAGTAGAAACGTTTTATTGTTTCGATAGAATAATACTAGAACGCAATAACAATTAAGCCAGTTAGATTTATGCATACAACTAATTTTGTTATTCTCCCCCTTTGCTCTACTTCGCTCGTAAATGAGAAGAGAAGCTATATCTGCCGCATTTTATTATAACCCTCGCTACTCTAAAGCAGAATATCTTCGCTATATATGGCTGTATAGTGTAGATTTATAATTTTATTTATGTTACAACCTCCATTTAGTAGTAAAATTTCTTATTTAATTTCCAAAATTACTCAGTTTTTTATTCTTTATACGTATTGTTATTAATCTTAAATATTATACCTTTGGGTAAATCCCTTTTCAATTATTAATCTTAATTATTTATAACTCTCTGATATCGTCTTTTTTAATTGCTTTTCAACATCGCATCTGCTACTGCCGTTGCATCTTCCTGTTCTTTTAATCGATTGATATGTTATATCGTTTAGTTCGTTTCTACAATATTTGACATTAATTCTATCATACTTCAGTTTCCTTTATCCTGTGGCCAGTTTGTTTACTCCTGTTACTAGATTCCTAAATATAAACTGCATTTTATAGATTGTAAAGTACTTCCAATTAGTGCTATAAATTGTTCACAGTCATACGTTTTACCAAATTTCTACTTCCATTTTAGCGCATTGATCGTTTCCTGCATAGGTTTCTTTTACCGAAAAGCACCAGCAACACTTTATTTTTTAAAAATACACCGCTATTCACATTCCTATTATCTGTCTATCATCTTACCATATGAAATAATATTAAAACTCGTGATGAAAGCGGAAATCACTGGGCGGATCTGATATTCCCTTAAACAAGAGCTCTAATCTACCTCTATATTGGATTCTTCTAGTTAACGGGGGTTGGGGGGTCCTAAAATATTACCATCCCACTTATCTTTACCTTCCCTTTGAAAAACGATGGGTCGATGCTCTACTAGATTTCCTAACGATATGGAGCAAAGCTAAATATTATCCGAATAACTGATAATACATATGTAGATAACACAAGTTAATTTTATTAGCTCACAGATATAAAAACTCCAAGAGCATTAAAATGGAAAGCTAACAATACGCCTACAACGTGATGAATCAATGTCTGATGTTTTCTTCCGCCTTCAAAAAATTTATGAGTTACATTTGATACCCCTCTAGTGCTCAACACAAACCGCAAGATTAGCCTCGAGTTGTCCGTCTGCTAGGTTAGAGGGTCATAAGAACGTAAGTGGATGAACTTTGTCGCAACAAAATTTGTGTATCACGAAAATTTAATTACAGCCTCTGAGTGCTTTCCGCACGTATGTTGTAACTATCTTTCATTACGTGGGAACAATGGTTCATACTCATCGAAGAAAAATGCGCATTTAACGAGAAGGAATTTAGTTTCTTTCTACACGTACTGTCAGTATAAAGATAGGCCAGGGATGGGTAAACTACCTTTTTTTTATTAAATACATTTCAAGACAATACATTTTATTCTAAAATCTTAAATTAAAAAAAATATTTCCATGTCCATTCGCCTTTAAAGAGAACGGCATTCAGAATCAACTTTACAATTTTAATAGACATTTTGGGGTTGAAATATTTCAGGAATATCCACGATAACCCAAAAAGCACAAACAAGCTTTTTTTCAAGCAATTTTTTTTAAATTTTAATTCTACCACTATTCACATTCCCGTTATCTGTTCGTGTCATCTTACCGTATAATTTAAGTAATACTAGAACTCGTGCCGAAATAAGAAAGCACTGGGCGGAATTTAAACTGAACGTTAGAGCTCTAATTCCCCTGTATTGGATTCTAATAGTTAACGGGAAGAAAAGGTTCTCGCATATTTCTACGTTTTCTATTATCATTTGAAATATACCACCAACTTGTATATGATTAAACCAGTATGAATAGGAATTAGAGCATCTGAATTGTGTATAATCTTTTTTGTTTTTGTATTTTACTACACACACATTTATATGTATATATATATATATATATATATATATATATATATATATATATATATATATATATATTAATTAATTTACAGCGAACCTAACAGAACCTTCAGATGGGAAGGTGCAGGCTCGCGAACCTTAGCTTGCCCATTCCTGTGATAGGCCCTAACGTTTGTACATCCATTTTTTACTAAATACATCGATCTTTTTTAAGACACGTCGATCAACAATGGCAATTTTATATACAACTGTATATAAACATGCCATACAATTATATAATCATTTAATCTTGAACATCCCCCCCCCCCTGGCGGAAAGGGGATTTGAAGATACTATTTTCATTAATAAAATGCCGAACAGGGAAAGCGAATTCTCTATGTTGGGAAGATAATCCAGTACTTCAATTCAAAATAATAATTTGTTACAATCCCAATAATTCACTGTTATAACAACAAATATAAAATGCAAATATTTTTCCATTCTACATTATCCGATACGAGATTATTTTTCAGGTACATTTATTAAAAGCAATGCAATTTAGTCTATATCACCTTAACTGCAAAATATGCAAAATAGCTGTCATTGTGTGTATCATACATCGATCCTTCATATTTATGAAGTTTTTCTTCCCAATCGGTTTCTCGTACTTTTATAGGAGCTAGTTTGCCTATAAATTCTGTAAATGCAAATGTTAAATTCAAAATAAGGTAATAGCTCTTTTAAAAATCTTTTCAGTTCTTAACAAATGCAAGAATCTATTAATAATTACTTTCGGTATATTAGATAGTGTGGTATAGCCACATTTCATCTAAAAGGGAATGCCAGGAAATGTGGCTATACCACAGATAGCATAATAGGAAATTTTTTTTTAAATAGTGTTCCTTCATCAAGTAAATGGAGTCGGAAATATTTATTCTTGATTAAAAGATAAAGAAGCTCATTTTCATACCCCAAGAAGATTTCAAATTATTTTTTATACCAGCAAAGCCGTGAAATATATTAGTATTTTTAGCAAATTTATTTCGAGAAAAGAAAAAGAATAAGCGGATAAGTTCGAAAAAGTGAAATTAATCTCAGTGTCACAAAAGGTTAAAAAAAAATACACCATGAAGTGATGTCATAGTGTTTACTTTTAGATTTTACAAAAGATCTAACTTTATTCATTGTGATAGCTGATTTTTTTTTCCTCCCACTGAGGTCACCACCGCATTATGTAGCAACACTAGACTAAAAGCAACCTGACAAGAAAATCCTCAAAAGAACAGATTACGTCATACATATGTTGACAGTCATGTCGGAATATTTGATTCCCGCTTCTTGATTCACTTTTCTTTCTCCAAGTAGCCGTCTATAATTTCGAAACTCTTACAAAAGCAAATCCTTCTCGAAATAAAATAAGCTTTTTAATTTACTACAAGAGACTGAAAAACGAAGGTTACACTTTTATGTTCCTTGAAGTAGCCGTAAGCATCATAAAATGCCATGGAAATTGAAAACAACTTTGTAGTGCCTAAATTAAATGAATAAAAAATGCACATAAGTAATATCCCCAGCAATGAAAGGATAGCATAAGAATAGAACATTATTATCTAAGCTGAATCTCGGTCAGTAACTTCAGAAAGTTGGCATTAGCATACTATGAAAGAAATAAAATATGCATACTTGTAGAGGTGAGGAGAAGCAGCAATTACCTATTCATTCACATAATTTAGAATTCCTTCCGCACTCTTACATTAAGAAAGCGTAGATCCCATTAGCAGAGTTATCCTCAGTTAAATAACAAAACAAAGAGTTTCAGAATACTTCATGGGGATACTGAAGAAATATATATATAGTAAGATTCTTGAGTTTAAAATGTATCCATCAAAATAACTATTAATATTTATTTATCAACATGATTGGCAAAGCTGCGGTAAATTAATATGACAGTAAAATATTCGGTTAGAATGATTTAATACAGGGGTGAACAACCTATTACTAGGGGGGGGATGCTTAACACTAAACATACCATATAATGGGTCAAATGACCCATAAGGTTTATGTAAAAAATGCGATGGAAAATAATTAAAAATTCTTATTCTTTGTGTTTGCAATACATAAAAATTGACAATATACAATTTTCTTTAATTATAATAACGTTTATTTGTCTATTTCCTTCCAATTTTCAAATGTCATACATTTATAGACAAAACAGAAAAAACAAAGTCTGGTCATTTGACCGGCTATGGTAGAAATAGGTATGTATTAACTGTTGGTACGTTTAGTGTTAATATATTTACGAATCACGATTTTGTTTTGCACTTGTATATGCGGAAGGGGTGATAAGACCTTATTTTTGCCCCCACCCTCTTTTTAAGAATGCGATGACAGTTTGAGAAAGAAGTAGTCCCCCCCCTTCCCCATTAAACTGTACTGGTTTAAGGTACGATAGCTATTAAAGGTACTAAGCATTCTTACCTTCGTTGAAAATAGGCAAACTTCACTCATTTCATCATAATTTGTATAAATCACTTTTTGTGTATGTGTGTTTAGTTGGATATTTTATACCAAGCACAAGCAAGTTCTATAAATATTTAAAACGTAAAATCTTTAACATCTATGAAAATCAAAGTGTGGTAATGTACTGCCCTTTAAATAGAGGTATACCTAATTTGGAGGTACTTATCAATTTTTCGCTTATCAACCCTTCCGCATATACACGTGCAAAACAAAATCGTGATTCGTAAATATGTTAAGCTTCCCATATTCTTATTACCATATTCTTAGATTGATAAAAATATTTTGAAGAGAAACTGTTTAAATGTATTTGTAATGCTTGCATATTCTTGTAAATTTTTTATATTCATTATGGAGTGCTGGAAAGTAAAAATAGCCTCATTGTTTATTATATTTACCGACTAAATGGCATAGAAACAGTATTTTTAGTCAAATTTCATTCGAGTCCACCACTGCCTTAAAATAAATAAAACATGATGCATAAGAAAAAAATCTAAAAGACAAAATAATTTGCCGTGAAATATAATCTACATTGAGGGAATATATACTATTTCCGTTGTGACTGTGCCGCTTAAACCGCAATAAAAATGAAACAATGCAGCGAATCTAGCATGTTCAAAGAAGGAAAAAGTGAGAATTTATAGACACGCTAATTCCAACTTCCTCGTCTCGAGACAGCTTCCGGGGCAGAGACCTTTGTAAGAACCCTAAACTCTTGCGAGAAAGATGTTCAAGTGAAAGACGAGATCTTGACACGTCGAGAACGTCAAAATGTCAATGCTCTTACACATTGGACTCTGCTAAAATACATAAAAGTGAATTGGGACAGTTAGACAAAGACCACTTTACATTATACTTAACAGGGACTTTTCTATACAGGAATTCCCCTGATTCACATCTCCTCTAATGGAAAGTGCTTTTATTATTCTTTTCCTTTAATAAAAATGAGCATAGATAACAAAATAAATTTTTAGTCCCTCAAAGGATTAACTGATAAAATTTGGATTACAAGTATGTTCTGAATTTATATTTTAAAAGAGCATTGGGAAACATCTCATAGAAATGACATCCTATGCATTAATATTTTCAGCGGCAATCTACTTTATTTTTTTATGCAGTTACAAGTTTGTATATAAATATCTTTGTATATAATATTTTTCTGTCCGTGTGTTTGTAATATAACTCCTCCTGAACGGCTGGATTAATTTTGACGAAATTTTGTATATGAAATTAAGTTGATTCGAGAAGGGTTTAGATTCACAATTTGACCAGATAGAAAATCTTTTTTTAATTAAAAATCCCGAATTACGAGCTTATTGAGATTATTATAATTCCGCTTGAAACCCTTCACTCCCAACGTATCTGTGGCGCAGTGGTCAGCTCTTCAGTACCAGAAGTCCCAGGATCGAATCCCCGTACAGGGGATATGGGAATTTTATTTTAATCTAAATATGTTTGTGATGACTGTACGCGTGGTAGCGTCAACTATTTTTAAATTTTTCTCCTTACCTTCCATCAAAACGGTAAAATTTATAATTCATTTAAAAACATTTTACAACTTTTAGATTTACAGCGTTAAAACATGACAACGTCTGTCGGGTCGTCTAATATATATATATATATATATATATATATATATATATATATATATATATATATATATATATATATATATATAAATGTATTCTAAAATAAATTTCTGGTGACTATCTTTAAAAGTAGAACCTTTGTTTCGCTACTGATTGTGGTAATCTTGGAGACTTCACCAAAATTAATTCCTGTTTAGCTCAGCTATTCTTGTATAAACTCCTTTACTTATCTTACTTTCGCTTTTTACGTGTCATGTAATTAATAACATTCTTGATGGTTTGCTCACTAGCGCTCCACACAATTAAAAACACCATCATAAAAAAGAAAAACAAATCTTAATTTCAGTTATACGTGTTGTTGTTATGTAAAAAGATATTTTCTAGATTTAGTTTTTCTATAAAATGGGATGTGGTACCAAGCATAAGTAAATATCTGATAGCCAGATTATTCTTCACAATTCGTTTGTTTGGAGCTCTACAGTCAAGATTTTACTAAATGAGGACTAATCAAATTGTGAACTACTTGATAACTTACAACGAGCGGCCTATACTGACAAGTGTAATTATTTTGTGTGCCATATTGGAAACTTCCTTCAACTTTGGTCTCCCGAGTTAGGGTATTTGGTCCTGATTTGGTACCACTCTGCTACTTGCTGATTTCCCGAGAAGGCATCCAGACCCACAAATTTACCTTGCATATTCTCTGGGGGTATAGTAGAGATGCCTCGGGAGCCTGCCTATGTTCAATTCCAGGCCCGCCAGAAATCTAGCATCGCACACTAACCTCTAGGTCATCTCGTTTCAGATCACGACCAACTGTTTAAAGTCTATTCTAAATGTCTAAAAACATTATTCATGAATTTCAGCATGAAATGACGACGCAGAACTCATTTGCCCTCAGCCTACAGATTTTTGATGGAAAAAGGAAAAAAATTCGTCCATGCTCGACGTTAAAATTTCTCCACAATGGATTTTAGATTCTTCACTAAAGTAGACTTAGTTTATAAATTTTGATCGCTTTAGAGTATGGATTGCTTTTGAAACTAGAGAGCTAATCAATATACTATTTGAAGTCCACTCCGAAAAGCTAGAAATATGCATGGGAACATATACTCTAACCCACCAACTGTTCCGATCGCCATCATTCTAGTATTCAGTTATCATCAAACAGAGCCTTGTGAGAAAAAGCCACTTTTTTTTTCCCCGGCTGATACGACTTAACTGAAGTAAGTTTTATTTGCGATCTCATATCCCAACGCATATCCCAAAATACGGAAAGAAAACTTGTCCTCTCCCAAAATGTATCTTGCAGCTGAGCAGTTAACTTCAGGGCAGACAATGTGTGATCAAGAATTCAATTGAACTAGTCGAAAATTAAGGATCCAAGAAATTTCAAATTAGTTCAGAATCAATTAGGTTTGGCATGAAGTGCCAATTTCGAAGGATACCAACGAAATAATACGAGGTCAATGTATTATCTTCTACGTGTTGAAAGAAAATTCTTATTTTAAAAAAACCTATAGAAGATGGCTTCTCAAATGGCAATTTTTATGGTAATTCAAACGCAGAAAGAAAGAGAAACTCTGCATATGCTTGAGAGATAAAGCCCAGTCTAACACTATCATCCCACACGAAAGCCTTAAGAAATCTCTCGAGATACGTAATCTGCTCTAAAAGCACTTTTAAGTGGTAAGCCACTCTTCTGACTTTAAACAATCTTATCTACAAACTTTTTACTTAATCCCAGTTTTCTACAACATCTGCACCTCCAGCATTAGAAGTTGAAAAATAAACAAGGAGTACGTTAAATGCAGACAAAGGCTCGCAAATCAAACGATCTCGCATCAAACAGAGCTCAAAGCCAGCTATTTAGCTGCATTATTGTACTCTCTGCCACGAAGAGAAGTAAAACGCTAATAAAACGAAGAAAGCACCTAAATAAATTTGTATACAATAAAAGCTGTTTTGATTACATAAACACACATAAGATATCGCGTAACATACAATTCATATCCTGAGACATTCACTTGTAATTTTTGCTCAATACGACCGTATTATTTTGCGGGTGGTCGCAATAGATTGCACGTCCAGTTTTACAGACGAATATTTTGAGAACAATTTCTTTTAAGATAAGAGTGCAAGATAGTTAAGGTCACATACATTAATTTTAAAAGAATTCGAAAAAAAAAGAAAAAAAATGCTTATATGTAAGAGTGAACTTCTAGAAACTCTTACCTGAATGTTAAGCGAAAGAATGGTTATTTTAAATTTCATAGCCTCTCCGCAGCAAGTACTTTAATTCTTCAATAGATCCATGGCAATTATTTTAAAGTACACTTTAAATTTGTCCTATCTGAAAAAGAATAAATAAATATCAATAAATAAGTACCGCCAAATAAGGAAAAGCACGCACATACACGAGGATTACACAAAATCAAAAGTGGATCAGTGGTTTGTGCACCACGGAATGTTTCAGGTCCAAAATTCAGTTATTCTACTTAATGGTCCTGTAAACTAAAATCTCTCTGTTCTGGGAAACGCTCTATCGTTGTTGGAAAATTTTTCATCCGGGACTTCCATGTTTTTAGATGAGTCGCGAAAGGTACCTAACTGGATGTTCTCTCAATCGATACACACACGTACATCACATATTTCTAAATTGACAAAAATCAAATACTAATGTTTTAGAAAACTGCCAAAAGTGTAGTGAACTTAACAACTACGGAAACTTATTTTTAACGTTGAATCGTTAAAATATTTAAGCATTCTCAATAACATTTAACATTGTGAACGTTGAATTGCTGGGAGGAGCTGCAACACAAGAATATTGGACAAATATGCTCTGTTTGTAAGGATTTACTACACGGTTGCTATTTACACAGGGACCTACAGCTTGAAGCTAAACTAGTAAATTTTAGATATCTAATAAAGACTGTTTATCAAATTTTACAATAGTGGTAACTCAAAAACACAGATTTTGACTTTGCCACTTTGTAAATACATGCGATATATATTTAAAGTATCCTTTGTAATACTGAAAAAAAATTGTTATACGTAAAGTGAAAAGTTTTATTCCTAACACTACAATTGGCGTTCTTTAACAACAACCACCACAGTATAGATATAATAATGCAATTTATAAATCTCAATAATGATGCTTTCTTCCTGTGTGTATTAACTCGCGTGTATTGTTGCGCCATTTGTGATAAAAATCAAATCTTGAGTCATTCACATTTCATTATAAAAAATGAGTCACGGGATATTTAGATAAGACCTGCAAAATCATCCACGCTTATGGCCAAAAAATGAAAAGGAAGAAGCATAGACGTACATTCAAAGAATTCCGTATTAAGCAACGAAATATAGATCGCCTTATCTGCCTGAAGTAATACGATAGCCAGCTAAAACCATGAATGATTTTTCTCATTAGTTACACTAGCAGTGTTTTTTTTTTCTTACTCGTGTTGGCAATTTAACACAAATTTAATAGCATGTACCAGACATCTATCAAAGATAGTGTAAAAGGGCAAAGCAATCAATGAATGGTGTTAAAATCCGGTCTATAAATAGCATCTATGTGATGAAAAAATAGTAAGAAACACTACGTCAAAGGATGAAAACATCAGTTCATGCCACTATAATACATGTAAATTGAATAATAATTTAGTAAACTCTGGGCCCACCTATTGGGCTTGATAAAAAGGTGTAGCCAAATTTTATAAATTTTTATTTTATTTACAGTTTAACTATTCAGATTAATTTAATCTTTTAAGTACTTATGCGATGAATTCCGGACCAATTAAATGAGTTCTCTAAAAATTGAAAGAAAAGCTCAAAAAATGTAAATATTTTTAAAAAATTAAAAAGGGAGCATATTAGAAAATAGAGGGAAAATACACTACCAATTGTGTTTCACTATTTGTTGAAATTACAGTGCACAAGGCAATAACTACAATACATAAGAAAAACCGATTCTCTTTTGCAATCGGTATTTCCACATAAGATAAATCATCGTTTGGCCAATGTTGTTATATGTCTTACGCAATTTCGGCATCAACTAGCATAGAATATAGCAAAAAGAAAAATACATAAACAATTCTTTTTAATTCTATTGCAAAGAAATAAAGCCATTTATGTTTTTAAATTCATTTTGAATTAATTATAAGGCGCCGCCGAATACGCAACGATATATCATTGTTTGGAATCAAAAAGGTTAAAGGAACCGCCTCAAAAACTAAAGTTTCTAATAAAAAATACTCAAAATACTCAAGTAAAGAAAATTTATCATAGAATATAAGTTTTAAATCCGTACAAATTCAATGTTTTAAAATTTTTAAATTAAAATACGAATTATACCGCTAGTCGGAAAAGTGAAACACCAGAATATAGTTATGCTTAATTCATTTTTAATTTTTTAGGGAGGTTTGAGGTTTGGTTTGGAGTACTACGGTCTACTTTTTGCAACACGAGGGCTAATGAGACCGGGACCGACAATTTAAAGCCGATTCCGAAAGGCTACGAACATTCATACCACTGTGGGATTCGAACCCACGAACTCTGGTAACAAAGGCCAGCACCCTAACCAATAGGCCATCGTTCGGCTTTTTGGTTAGGAGAGAGATAAGAAGGAAATCCACTAGTAAAAATTCTCCAAGGTTTGTTTAAAAAGGAATCTTATTTATTACATGGCTGCATGAGAGTTAATTAACCAGACTTTCTATTTAAAGCTGATTCCAGACTACAAATAGAATTCACGCCAGCAAGATTCAGACTCACCCCACAAAAGTAACATCGTCCGGCCATTTTTCCGAGAACTTATCATTATAACTGTCTTTTCCCCCAACAAAATAGGCCTAATTATTTCAGTCTTCTTAAAGCTACCTAAAAAAAAAATTAGCTTTCGACAACAGACGAGAAGAAAATCTGAAAAGCACAAACTGAAAACTATACTTATGAATATTAAATTTTGCTGCAGTATTATTGAGAGGCGATTCCCTTTCTTTCTAGCTTGTTAAGAGTTTAAATGAAAATTATTTTTAAACGGAGATGTTGACCTGTATTAGATAAAGGTATATTCGACATAAAAATATATCCTATTATCCCCTTGCATCTTATTATTCTCCACTTCAGTAGGTGGCACATAAATATCGCTCGATTTTGTTTTAGTTGATGAATACATGAAAAGAACGGCCAAAAATTAATGAGCATTCACAGCTCTTGGCAGTTGATGATTTCATCCTCCTACTAACATATTCAAAAGCTACAATAAGGCGCAGCCCTATTTTACATTCCGCTGACATCCATAGAAAGGAGTGATCCCATTTCTACGCTGCTTGATAGAAACAACTTAGATCTGTTAAAAATTCCAGCTGACTCAGGGCTGAAAATAAAAGGAACCGTAATCAGTTAGAAACGGCTCTACAACCCTTAATTTCGACACCAAAAACGTGAATGCACTCACGTATTCGTTAAAGAAAAGGGAAAATTCTGTACACCTTTTGTTTAGACGCGTCCTACTTGTAAGCTTCCACGATAAAGAATCATAAGATTGATATTTAAGCATAAATACATAAATATAATTCTAGTAAAACGTTAAATAGTTAAACAGCTCTGACATTTCACACAACACAATATCATTGATACGAATGAAAACAAAAGTGTAATGTTTTTCTCATAAAAGCAACTGATTTCTATCTTAAGTTTGCCCAACTGATTTTGTAAGCTGCTTTAGAAATGCATTTCATTATGTGAGATGCATTGTATGTGCATACATAGCGAGTAGTAAAGAATGTACCCTTTTCTAAAAATCAATTGACCAGCATTACTGCTCTTATTATTTTTTTCCTTCAAACTATTAAGCAATTTAAAAATGAAATAAAGTTAGAAGTGAGGCAGGAAAACAGTCTTAGTCTTCTCCCTGATATATTAGAATCGTTTATATTCCAAAAGCAAGGTAATATATCAAAGTTTTTCTTTTTTTCCCTAATTTACAACAATAAGGGTTATTTTAAATATTGAAATGGTTCCATTATAAATTTCGCGAATTCCACCTCGGATCCCAAAGTTTTACAGGACAGGCAGAATTCTCAAAGTTTGTAACTGAAAGGAATGACACTGATTATAATAAAATTAATACTTTTCTATTGTTTTATTGATTATCATTGTTTGAATTATAAACAGCTGTTCTATCCTTAACTTAAGAAAACAAAATTATAATGTGTTGTTCTCCCTCTCATACGGCCGATTGGTTAGGGTGCTGTCGGTGCCGGAGTTCGTGGGTTCTAATCCCTTTGGTAATCCCCCGTTCGGAATCGGCTTTAAGCTGTAGGTCCTGGTCTCATTAGCCCTCTTGTTGCAAAAAAAAGTACACCGTAGCACTCCAAACCAAACCAAAATCTCCCTCACATACACTACCTATTTGATATATATAATGGGACTAGCCAGAATAAAATTCATGCGAGGTTTTTTTCATAGATTGCAAAGGCCTGGTATACGGAGAGCAAAATGCAGCTCTGAGAGACGAATGCATTTTTTCCACAAAACTCGGGTTCTGTTCATAATTTAAAACAGCTTTATTATTTCATAACTTTTCCGCTAAAATTTATTAAATTTATCTTAAACATCAATATTACAATTAAGGAAAGAAGTTTGCCATCCAATTCCAATTTTCGGTGAAATAAATTGCTGTGAATCTTTGTAAAATTAAAAGATCCTTGTAGCACAGAATTGCTACAAACGATTTTAAATAAGTTTATGCCAAATTAGATAAAATCTTAAAATATTTCTGTTTTAATTGAAATTTTGAAAGAGTTTTGAATTTTCTTTCTCTTAATTGCGGTTTGTCTTCATTACATACCATTTAACATTTAAGTCTTCAGTTGGATATAGTTTTCAGTTTTTTTTTGGTAAATTTCTTTTTAAAAAAAACCAAGGCCTACAGCTATAGATTTTCTGTAACACAACATTCGCTATAAATTACTTTAAAAGAATAAAGTCTTTGGGGACGGAAAAATTACCAATGTAAATAGTGAAACTGACGGAAAATCGCACTGAAAGGAATCTAACAAGTGATTACAAGCGACATACTGCTATGAAACATGATAATCGTCAACTCAGGACATATCCCAGAGTGAGAGAGAGAGTAGAGGGAGAAGGGAAGGGAAAAAAAACTGCCCTCATTAGTTGACCAGCATTACTGCACTTTTTTTTTTCCTTGCAGCGATTAAGCAATATGAAGTCAATGTAACGGTCAATGAAATAAATTTAGAAGTTAGGGAGAAAAAACAGTCTAAGCAGCAGTCCATCCTAATTATGCGGAATGAATATACAACGCTTTCATACATACCAATTTCTTCCGACATTTTTCGCGTTTCTTAAAAAAGAAAAACATTCCCCAAGAGCTGTTTTCTTTCTGGTCTTTTGAATATCATGCATAGCTGCTTAAGAGTGGCTTTTTTTTTTTTTTCCTCTTTGTATCAGCAACTAGGCATCGCGTCACAGAGATACCATTTTATTTTAAAAAGTAGTATTGAAAGTTGTATAGTCATATAATAAAACAAAATTACAACCTCGTGATATTTGTGAATACTGACATTTCCATAAGTCTGATTAAAACATACTTCGAAGCAGGGTTGGCATGATTTAAATCAGTTGATTTTTTTGAAAAAATCAACTGATTTAAATAATTTTTTTTTTCACTTTTCTTAAAACCTAATTTGAAAGACAGGAGAATTGGGAATCAGTCAGCACAGAATTACCAATAAGTAAATAAGTGTAAATAGATAGTATGTTTTCTAAGAATTTAGGGGTTGTTATGAGAAATTATGTAGTAGGGGTAGGTACGACTAGTTATGACTAGTGGAATTCATTTTATGTAATGGGAGGTAAAGAGAGTATTACAGAACTTGAAATCCAGTTTATCTCCGAAATAACAACAGCCGTCACATTATCTACTAGAATGGAAAGACAATTTTCTTCTTTTGGTATTTTTCATTCTAACCTTCGTAACCAATTAAGAGTGGATACGACATTGAAACTAGTGTTTATTGAAACAGTTAAATCCATAATTCATTACTTAAAAAATATTGAAATAATTGTGAATTTTTTTTAATAAATAGTTTGCACTAAATGAATACTTAATTTGTTCTTTAAATTTACATCTTATTTAGTTTGCACCATCCAATTACAAAATATTGAAATGTATTTAGATTAAAATTTATGTATTTAATTTTAGGTAATCGGTGTGTAGAATATACTAGATAGATAAGTTGTTACTTAAAACAAACTATTCCATGTATATTGCAAAATATATAAAAACACAACAATAATTAAAATTAGAAATCAGAAAAAAATCAAATCTGATTTAAATCGAAAAAATCTGATTTAAATCAAATAAATCTGATTTTTTTTATTTTTTTAAAAAAAATCATGATTTTTTTCCAACCTTGCTTCGAAGTGTGCACCTTGAGAGCATGTAAATCTCCATCGAGCTATTTGGAAGAAATATAGTACACTACTTCTCCACGAAAGTTGTCTCCGTCCAATTTGGCACTACAGTCAATTAGAAATATTTTACTTGATCAAATCGCCGGTGTTCAAGCAAAACTCACTAAATCCAAAAATTTAGAGATGATTCAGGGGTAAATACAACTTCATCTCTAATGAATGCCTACGAACTAATTCAAGGCATAAATCAGTCATTAAAACATCAGTAAACATACCGCTACAAATACTGTTAAAATTCACAAAATAATATTTAGTATTATTTTGTGAAAACCCCCTAATTGTAATTGGATATATATCAGTTTTTGATTTAGTGACTTTTTCTTCAATGCCGATGAAATAATCTATTTTAATAATGTATTGTCAAAATGCACCATATTGTTGATTGATTGTATGTTTCGTAAACTTTGGGGAGATTTTACCTATACATTCACGAACATTTGATTGCATAAAGCACACGCAGTCTTTTTTTTTTTAACTTAAGTTAAACACATATAAACTTGCATGGAAGTAAATGAAAAATGTCGAAGGGAGAACATTACCGATGGATTATAGATTGTCAAACTCTTAATGAACATGTGTAAGTATTTATATTAGGACAATATCCATACCTTTAATGGAAATTTTGGGCGCAAAGAAGTACTCTGCAAAATAATACCTAAGTGGAGAAATTTCGTGAAAGAAATTTAACGTGAAAAAGAGGCATTTTCAGTAATATGATGACTAAATTTTCAAAAAGGACGAGAAACATAAATTTAGCTTAAATTATGGATAAAAATTTCTGCGTAGTGTTTTGAACGCATTTATATAAGTATTTAACCAGCATGATTTTATTAAAAGAAAAAATACATTGATAAACAATTTTTTTGTCCAAGTCATGTGGTAAAATTCGTTTAAAGAAATCATTATATGTAAGCTATGCATCCGTAAAAATTTCCCTCATAACTTAACATTAAGCTAAAGAAATCAAACACGGTGGGTACTCAGCCACTTTTAAAGGCGATTTGAAATGCTACAGACGTCCATACCAGAAATTGAACTGAAAGTCAACGTCGGTCAGCCATTACACGGTGAATGAAGTTGTAATTGTTGGTCAACAAATTGAATTAATCATTGGTCAATAAATTGCGTAAGTACCATACAAGTAGGCCAATTTTGCTCACTATGAAGGGACACCACAAATGACAACCAAGCCTTACACAGGATCTGAACCAACCTTCTCCAGAATGATAGGTGAACACTAGTTTAAAATTTTAAAATCCAAACTTTAACTTTTTTAAATTTTTATGATAATGTTTCTTAAAATCTAATTTTTTATAAGTTCCTGCAAAACTTTTAATCAACACGCCTCACATACATTAACATAAAAGTGTGTACCCATTTTTTGAGAGTTATGGTTGAACATATTTAGAAAATTTTTAAATAAGGCAAAATTAGGAGGAAAATTTTTAAATTAAGTACCGAATATTTAATTTTGTTAATGATTTAGTTATTTAATGTATACATAAACGAAGCTTCATAGCCGAAAGATGTCCGAATGGTAGAGAGTTGCTCTCCATAACGGGAATTCAAATCTAACAGCGGGCATGGATGTTCGTAGCCGTTCGAAATCGGTTTTAAGTAATAAGTCCTGGTTTCATTAGGCTTCGTGTGCAAAACAGACAGCAGAGCTCAAAACCAAAACAAAGAAAGCTTCATAACTAAGTTAACAATTCATAAAAATTTACTTTTATAAAATAAAATATTCTGTAAGTACACGTAATTGCCGGGAGAGCTTCTAGCAAACTTAATCATCCGTAAAAATCCACCATCTCCTTAAGGGAAGACATGAAACCTCAGATATGACTACAATATCTAAATTTTCTAGAACAAACTTATTGCCAAATCATCGAACGAAATGTAGCATTACCCGGAACACTTATTCTTAAAATCAGCTTGCTCTTCAAGCTTTTTTTTTTTTTTAATTTTAAATGGCGGTTATTCAACACTCCTAAAACATCTTGCATTTATTTTTTTATATTAAGTTTTAAGATACTTTTTTGTCGATCCCATTACTCCCAAAATACCTTCATGTAAATTAATTACTTTTGCATTCATTCACAACCCAGTTTTTTTTAGATGCTTATATGAACTATTAGCCACAAAATAATGCACAGCAATTTTTAAAAACAAGACATTTTAAGTTACACTCGTATGAAGTCATATTCAATTCACACCGTCATGTGAATACATATATGACAATAAATGGATACAATTCTATGAACAGTTTGCTCATCTATATAAGCTATAGAAATAAACGTACGTCATTAGATTTCCGTCATCAAAAATATGTTACTTTGTCACTAAACTTTGACCACATACTAAGTGTAATCGGGTACGAAATCTTTTTTTTTTTTAATTTTAAAATTTTAAAGTTCATTATTGAAAAACAAAGTTGGAACACACGACGTCATGTTAGATTTTTAGTTTATGTTTAGAGAAAAATATACTAATATTTCAAATAAGATTCTCAGCCTTTGTTATTTTGAATTTCTGCAAATAGAGAAACTAAATTTAAAAGTTGAGTAAGTTTTCAATGATTTTGATTTGATTTGATTTGGAGTGCTACGGTCTACTTTTTGCAACACGAGGGCTAATGAGACTGGGACCTACAGCTTAAAGCCGATTACGAACGGCTACGAACAACCATGCCACAGTGGGATTCGAACCCACGAACTCCGGTACGAAGGCCAGCACCCTAACCAATCGGCCATCGTTTGGCGAGTAAGTTTTCAATAGTTGGATAAGTTTATTTGTTTTAAGCTGTTACCAGGTAATGATGGGTACTTACAAATAGAAAGAATAAGAAAGAATTTTTAAAAAGAAAATACGAAATATTTTTTAAATTTTCAATTTAGTGACTATAGGCAAAAAATGTATGTTGTAAGTTCTATCTTGAAATGACATAAAAAGGAAGAGGCATAGATAATGAAGATTCCTTCTTTATGCAGATTTCCAGAAAGGACTGAAGTAATAGGTGGAGGACAAAACAAGAAAGGCTGATAGAAGCTTGTATTTATAAGACTCCATGAAACATACATCGTTTCCATGTTGCCAGTCCCTAAACGACGGACTGGCTACACGAAAACGGTACCATATTCCATGACATTCCAATTGACACTTCCAAATCAAGAGGTAAATACAAATGATAATTAGCAAATACAGAGCCTGCGACAAATCGTAGGGGGTAGGGGGAATTCTCTTAATTCACACACAAAACCAGTATTTGACTACTACATCAAAAAGGGACTGCAAAAATTTTCTCCCAAAAATATAGCTGGAAGCAAAACCCAGTTCGTGTCACTGGAATAATTTTAATGCATGAAACCGTGACTAAAGATTTGTCTACAAGAAGAAATCCTCAGTAATACTTCCTGGAACGTCTGTTTCACTTAAGATTCCCTCCCCCTTTAAAAAATAAAAACTAGTAAACACACAATATTTGTTTAAACAATTGTTCTCGAACAGTTGCTCAATGCTTTAAAAAATATAAGTTATCACGTTTTCAAAGAATCTACGACTACTTTTTATCATAATTTTAGGTAATAAGTGAATAAAGTTCAGCTGAGTTTTTTACATACCAAGGGACATTTTACATCTGTTACAATTAATAAGTATTTCGAAGAAGTAATATATCTTGATTTGACAAATCTCAACACAAAATTTGGTATTTTAGTGTAAAAACAAACGAATAAGTATCTACCATGAAACAAATTTGGGTATGTTAATTATTTCAGATTTTCCAGAAACGTTTTGATCAACAAACCCTCAGAAAACGTTCATGAAAAGTCCCACGTTTGTTAAAGTTTACGAAGCCCTGCAATGATTTTGTTCAATAGAATCTTTGCTCTCTCCCATCTACTTCACTAATGAGATAGTGGATTTAAAAAAATATTGTTTTAATGCTTCGATTTTAATAAGGTATTGGAATAAATTTAAAATTGGGATAAATTTTTAATTGGAATAAAGTTAAAAATCATTAAAAACTTATTTGAGGTGTAAAATGCTAGGTCTAGTATTTGAAAAGAAAAAAAAACCTGTAGTTCTTTCAGGTAGGTTAAGATTATAGCTAAGAGAGTACCAACTCTTTCTACCTCGCACATAATAATTACATTGTAAGCAGAACGAATAATTGAATGAACCTAGGATGATTTGGTTGGGTTAATTTTATCTTTAGACGTTAAATCATGAGTGAAGTACTTTTTATATAAAATTAATGAACTTCACACGGAACTGTAACACTTTTTGGTCGAAACCTAAGATTCCGCAGTACACTAGTTGATGGTGTACCCAGGAATGCTTTACTTGATAGCTAACTTATTCTTTACACTACAATGACACGCTCAACTTGTCATAAGTTTTTAAATGCCAAATACCGATAGTAAACTCATCGTTTAATTTAAAATATGTAAAAACAAGTTCAGAAAAATTTCTCATTATATTTTCATTTATAATTATAACTGGGAACACCCTATTGCTTTGTTAGCATAACTGGTCAGGGGTCAGTTATATTTTTTCTAAAAAAAATACGAGTTATTGAAAAATTTTTGAAAGTTAAGTATAAAAAGAAATGAGCACATTATCACAAACTAAAAGTGAAATAAATGATGCTAATAAAAAATATAAATATTAGTCAATATAATATTAGTTATAAACTAATAAATATTAGCCACCTAAGAACAAGGTTGGCTTCATTTGCCCAACCCGAAAAAACCCAAGTGGGTTTTTTCAAAATTGGGTTCTCAAAATCTTTATTTAAAATTCCACAAATTTAACTAATAATAAATATATTGAATTAAATCTATAATATATATTACATATTTCATCTTTGACAATGATCCTAGATTTTGTTTAATTTGAGGGGGTCTAAACTGCTAGAAAAAACAAAAACTTTTCAGGGGAAAATAGTTATCTGTATAGCAAATACAACAAAATCTAAATTAAACAAAGTTAATAAGAATGTATGATGAAAAAAATAAGAATATTGAAGTAATATATGTGATAAAATTAATTGAAAAATGGACAAGAAAAATTAGGAAAAAAATATGTATAACAACTGCAAATAAATAAACATGGGGATAATATATATAATTAATTCTGCTACTTATATATAACTTACAAATTAACTAAAAAAAATCTTCTGAATGCTTTAATAACACAATACTGCTAACAAATATAGAGCAATAATTTAATACATTTTATTGAAAAGAAAAAACTTCAAATGCAACTATTTCAAAGCCAACTTTTAGTATAAAATAATCGCCATTCAAAACTAACTTTTTGATGTTAGAAAAATGTTATAATATGAAAAAAAAACTTATTTTAAGATTTCAAAATTTCCTTCTGCATAATTTAAAATTGATTTTAAAATTTTTCAATTTAAAAAAGTGATTAACATTTTAAATTTATTTTAATCATACAATTAATTATATAGCCTGTCCTCTTACATAACAAAAAACCTGAATATTTTTCAAATCCCCAAAAAAGCATCTAAAACCCATTAAAGTATAGTAAAAACCCTGATAAAACCCGAAAAAGCCTAAAAACTCTGAAAAAACCCGAAAAAAGCCCAAAAACCCTGAAAAAACCCGCTGGGTTGGGTTTTTTCTGAAAAAAAAAAAAAACCCGGGTTTTTGCCAACCCTGCCTAAGAAGCAATGTCAATGATCCTTTCGCAAGTAAAAGTGCAGCACCCGATGAAAAATTTGGCAACATGTAATAAATTTTGAGTTTTTTAAATTCTCAAGTATAGTTATCAGATCAATCAATTACAAAATATCCTGAAATTCTAAGTTTCAAATTGAAATAGGAATCCTGAATTAAGTCGCAGCGCAAAAGTAAGTGCAATATTTCGTTCGTAGTTACTACTAACAATCCATTTTAATAATGTGATTTGAATTTCCGGACGTCATACCATTTGCTAGAGTTCTACTCTATCATATTCGACATTCCCACTTTGATTTTACACACTGATCGCATATTCTGTAATTAAAATAAAGAGTACTTCCCAATTTATTAGTTTACTACGTGTGTGTGTGTGTGTGTGTGTGTGTGTGTGTGTGTGTGTGTGCGTGCGTGTGTGCAACTACAGTACAACTACATGGGTATTTGTTCAAAAATGCATGTAGATGCATATAGTACCAAAATTACAGTAAAAATGACATTTATAATTTTCCAATAATATGTGTGTATAAATGCTTTTTCAAAAATTAATTTTTCTTTTAACATCGTATATAAATTTAAAAGTTATTGCAAAACGGAATTGATTTAATTTAAATGATTATAACTTTTATACAAGAACTAAAAATTTATTTTCGAATTGTTGCATAAATATTACGATTAAGGTCTGTCGAACAGCATTCATGTATAATCAAAGATTTCAAGAAGAAAACGTTTGGTGGTATTTGAAGTTTCAGAAATACATGTAGACTTAAAATTACTGCTTTATTTCTTTTCTCTAAACACATTTAAATTTCAAATATTTCATAACTGTTGTCCGTGCATACTTTATAAAAAATTGTTATCTACAGCAGGAAAGGCCAAATCGCGGCCCGCCAGTAGAAATTTTGTGGCCAGCGGAGGAATTCACGAAATATATAAATAAAACAAATACCGCATTTATTAAATAAAATATTGAATTGATTAACATTTTCAATTCTTACCGATCTTCCTGAATCCAGATTTTCCCCCAAGATAGATAGGTCACGCAAAACTTCAACCGGAACCTTTTGCATCTTTTTTTTTTTTTTTTATTTAGATGAATATAAATAAAATACATTTAAAGTCATAAAATTTAGCATAAATAATTCTTTAGTACATTTTAATAAAAAGAATAATCAGTGGAGAGGATGAGCCTGGCGATCACTACACATTTTCCCCAAAATCATGGATTCAAATTGCTAATTGCATTCAGATTGCTAAACAACGATAATGCATAGTCAACAACTTTCAAAGGAATACAAGGAAGTATGAGACTGAGCTACTCATACAATTAGAAATGACCCCGTGAGTCGCTTTTCCTCTGCATAATTGATGTTTCGACGCAATTTCAGGTAAGGAAAGTTCTCCAGATGGCAAACAGAATCTTGACAAGTTTTTAACCTATTCTCAGATCAATAAACTCATTAGCAAATAAACTATACTGCAGTGATATCCAATCTATATCTAAAAAAGCCATTATGTCACTTTAAATAACTTGAAATTTCCATTCTTGATTGTTATCAAAGTGCATACATTTTTACTTAACATCTGCTATTTAATCTCATCATTTCAGAATTTTTCGAGAATTATAAATATCTAGAGCTTTAAACGACATTATACAAAAGTCAACAAGAGAAATATAGATCCGATAACTCAACAGACCTCAGAATGTACTAATTGTGTTTTTTCCGTATTTCCTTGTGAGGTTTCTTTTATAACAAAACAAATTTAAGAAACATTTGTGACAGCACTCCTGTAACACATCAATAAAAATTATTTAAAATGCAACTTATACCTCAAATTTTAAACTGAGTAGTAACGGGAATCAAACATCAAAATGTCAAAAGAATTATAAATTCTGAACTAATATATCAAAATTACTCTTCAACTGACGACAAATCTTCAAAGACATTTTTATTAAATAAAGAAAAATCAGTTTTTCGTGTTACTTATTCTTTAGATATTCATCACCGACCAAGGTGAGATTTAATTGTCCCAATTCTCTTCCACTATATATCCTCCATTTCGCACGAATTTTTGAGTAGTCACGCAGGAATCGCCCCAAAAAGAAAGGAAACAGAAATTGGATGCAAAGACGTAAACTTGGTAAGCTTACTTTTCGAGGCAAATGTCGAATTAACAATACAAGATTTCGCAAGCAAGCTCTTTGCCCCTCAATTACTTAAATACAACCAATCTCGTACAGAAATAGTGGAAGAACACTAATTTTTACAGACAATGTAAATAGAGAAAACGAAAAATCGTGTAGATCTGGTGAATGATACCATTGTTAGAGATAAAAGAAAGTTTCAAGCTAAAAAAATAAAAATCTAAATCAGTGAAACTGATCTAGAAATGACTTGTTATTTCTATGTATGATAATAAGATTCAGAATATATACACTTAAACTATCTTAAAGATAAATAAGCGTGAGTAAATATGCGGTGTATTGGCGATAGCTTAGCGAAATTGATAGATTTTATTTTGTTGCTTTAACTTACATAGTCATGAAAAATGTATGAATTATACATACATGTAATATGGGCGAGACTCATTCAAAAGCACAACACATTTTATTTCTGGTGAGATACATGAAATCCATACAACAGGCAAGCACTTTTACAACCTCGTACAAATAATGTGATCCTGCACACACGTATTTCAAATAGGGATTTCTCAGGTAAAAAGACTACGAATAATCCCTAAGCACAATTGATCGCGGGATAAAAATACCAATGTTTAAAGAGAACGCGCTAACTATTGGCTAAAGTAGTACAGACAGAGGCTGAATTAAGTTTATAGTGTGTCTGGAAGAAAAAATCAGAATTACCGCGCAAAACCCCAACTTACTTTAAAAATAAAAGTTATTAAATTAATATTAAAATATGTAAATACGGGATTTTAATATTACATACATATAAATTGTATTATCCTGTACCCAGTTAAAAACATAGCTGTCGACGTCCAAATATCAAGACATCATGGGACCAACAGCAAACATTTGCAGCTTGAGCGACAACTAAAGATGATTATCGACTGTAAGTAAAAGCTCATACGGCATGAAATAGGGCCAAAAACCCCTGATCCTCAGACGGTTATACAGTTCATTTTGTGATACATCCAATTGAAGATTAAGAAGTGGCAATAATAAGAGATCACAATAAAGCTAATCTACGATACTAAATAGTACACAAAAATAGAATTGGTTTGTCAGAAAATTGCAGTAAAAAGAATATTTATCCTTCCCATAACATGCATGTAGGTTATATCAAGCCAGACTTGTATACCAAACAAAACATCTTGGTACCCATAAATTTAACCAGTAAGGCACGGGAAAGCAAATGGCAGCCCCAAGAGAAAGACACTGAAACTTATAATTAAAACAAATATCGCCTTTATTATGAAATATTATTTGATTGATTTGCTGTTCGATTGTTAGTTTATAAATATTAAGAACTATAATAATGTACTGGTTTCAATTTTCCCATCTAAATATATATGTAATACGGCCTGTCGGTATAAAATGCATGGCCAATGCGAACCTCAGAGTAGTTTGTTTTGCCCAGGGTTGCCGTAAAATATTCAGATTATTACAATCATTCATAATATAAGCAAGGACCATTGCAGGTACTACTATTTTGTTAATAAAAGATAAGGTAAATTTTATTAAAGAAATCAAATAAAAAAACTAAACAAAGAAGAAAACTTCAAATCTTAATGTATACAAGTGTCAAGAAAATTTTGAAAATAAACATCCTGAAAATGCACCTTCAGAATCCGTTTATATCGTTACTTTAAATTAAATTTTCAAGAGCGGCAAGTGACAATGGTAAACATTCCATCAAATACTTAATGCAAATTGTAATGCATTTGCACATAACTAATAATAGTAATTTATTTCAAGAAATGATATTTTCTTTCAAGGTCTAACTGCGTAGTTAAATCTCATACTTCCTGTTACGTTCGGCTTCGTCTGTAAAAGAAGTTTTCATTTGTATTTTTATCAAATTTTCCATCATAATGTTGAGCGTTGCCTATATTAATTGGGGACGATAAAGCAGATCTTTTCCGCCAGGACAAAGTATGATTACAACATACAAAAGACAGATAATATAATAAGACGTATAAAAGACTTGGAAATCTAGCATAAAAAGCTAAAATGAGCACAAAGGCCACTTGCTTCATAAAAGTCTTTTAGGAACGCTAATATATTAATTGAAAAACGTCTAGAGCAGCAAGAAACGTTGACAGTAATGTCTGACCTCATGTAGGTTTTGATAAGCGCCAAAAAGCAGAAAATCAAACAACTAATTACGGCTTACGATAAATGTTTAGTATTTTTCATGATAAATTCTTAACCAACAAAGAACTTCATTCACGTGGAGGGAAGAACACAGAAGAAAATATGCCAGTGGCTTGAAAGAAAATGTACGCCTGCCTTCTCATTAAATATCAATTTTAATAAGTTTGCAAGCAGCTACTGCTATTACGCTCACGATCCAGGCATTCAAATCATTTGGGTACCGTTAGCGTTATTGCGACGTGACAAAAGTGCCCTTGAGCGGAAATCTAATGTCAGTGCAAAGGTTGGATTTTCCGGTTCAACGTCACGCTTCTGTATGTGAATTGTGAAAGCAGTCTTTCGGAAGGTGTAACCTACAATGTTGAACATTCCCCACTATCACTCAACTGGAATATGGGAGAAAAATAAACCAATAGTGAAATCCGAAAACTTAGCGGAGAATTACAGAATTTGTTCATCTAAACTTTGGTCAGCACTTGACGATTTCAGAACTCAGCATAGCTCACAGCTATACAACTAGTGAAACACCTTTAACCCATTAACGCCCGGATATTTCTGATGACTATATATTAGTAAATACCTAACATAGAAGATATTATAGACACCTGGAAGTAAAACAAAATATGAAATTTAAACATCTTTAAATATGACATCAAGTCATCATTAGTGACGAGGTGTCATTTTAAAACATAACAAGATGTCTTTAAAAAAAAAAAGGAAAACTTCGTAATAAGAGATTTATTTGCTATCATATATGAGAAAAGTACTGAAAAGAGATGACTCATTACAGATATGGCTATTAGACATGATTTTGACCGGTATACGTTCAGAATATAGGTCATAATACGTTCCTATTCTAAGCTTGAAAATCATAAAATGCCGATCGAAATGACAAAATTATAAGTAAGATCATATTTGAAAACTTAAGAGATTATTCATAAGATTAATATCTATTTCCATTAAAAAGGAAGAATCGTTTCAAGAAAACAAAAACTCTACAAACCATTTTTTGACTGTCCTCAAATGAGGACGCTGGGCGTTAATGGGTTAAGTGACCCAAACCTGACTAAACTTACAAAAATACACATGCTTATTTCAAGTTAATATATAATGACATCTTATTTTTGATAATTTACAAATTAAGCCTTCCATTAATAATGATTTTCATTTCAAGAACCTTTGGAAATATTAACACATTGTGTGAGGGTACATCTCGCAGCAGAAAAGTTACCAGGAAAGAGCGTTTCGCGCGTAAATTTCGTTATTCAGTTAAATCTCAATAGATCGAAAATTATTTAATTTTTTAACCAACTTTTAGTATTTTATATTGAAATATGTAAACAAATATATAAATAGAAATATATAAATAACAACCATACGATTGTAAACAAAAAATATATTTTTTAGTGGAAAAATTTATAATAGTATCGTAAATATGAAAAATCAAATAGAAATAGTAGTATATAGTTTTAATTTTTTCGAATTATGTGATATATAAATATTTTTATATTCCAGAATCTATGTAGTAGACAAGAAATTTCAGCTTCGTTTTCCTGTATATACGATATTTTTTTTACCCTCAAACAAACCATGTTGTTACACTAACCCGTACTAGTACGTGAGCCGCGCTCAAGTATCAATCGTCAGAAAACGTACTAGTACGTGTCCCGCATACAATGTGTTTATTTAGAATGTGAATTAGTATCAAGAAAACGAGTAAATAAAGTAAATAACTGATTTCAATAGATATGAACTAAAAAAACTGCAGATTTAAATAGATATAATAAAACAATTTTTTATTTCTCCTAGATTCCATGTAAATAATTCTTTTCTCAGATCACTACAAATTATCTCAAAATCAGATTCTTAACTAGTGGTAAATTTGAAAAATCTGTACTTCAGTTATAAGGTTTCCACTGTTTCCAACAAGAAGTCCCTGTTGCTTAAAGTCGATTTCAAAGGGCTATAAACAGTTATACGATCTGCGGGATTCGAGCACATGACCTTGGGTACCGAAAGGCGGTATTATACCAAATTGGCCATCATTCGACCTTAAGTTATAAGACATTACATCAAGTGTGTCAAACTCTCAGTCCGCGACGAGTATTTCTGCTGACCACCCAATAAAACAGAAGTATTAATATATATTTCATTACTGAATTTTAAATTTATTCAACGCTATTTGTCTTTGATTTTCCAGTTCTAGGTATGTCATGCTTCTCATGCGCAGATATTTTCCTTTACTAAATGTGAAATTTGCTAACAAATCGAGAGTGGAAAATATTACCCGTGTAACGTGACTGGTTTTCTCTGTCATGAGATAAAGATTTTTTAAATTCTCCGATTGAGTTAGAAATCATCGCGAATCTTTCAAACATTTTTCTTCTTTTATGAACAAAACTGATAAATATATCTGCTTAGTTTGGTTTGTTTTGGAGCTCTACGGTGTACGGTTTGATTCCCGAAGACTAATGAAACCGGGACACACTTCATTCACCCAAATCCGTACAGCTATGAACATCCATGCGCCGAACGATGGCCAATTGGTTAGGGTGCTGGCCTTCCGTACCAGAGTTCGTGGGTTCGAATTTCACCGTGTCATGGATGTTCGTAGCCGTTCGGAATCGGCTTTAAGCTATAGGTCCCAGTCTCATTAGCCCTCGCGTTGCAAAAAGTAGACCCTAGCACTCCAAACCAAACCATACCAATAGAGGGATTCGAACCCACGAATTCTGGTACCAAAGAGCGGCACTCTACCCATTCGACCAACTCAGTCAAGAACGAAAGGTATCATCTGTCGTCTCAACAAATTTCGTTTCTCCTTTATTTTAGTTTGAGTTAAAGCATTTTGTATTGGATTCTGAAAGGGTACATAAACGTATGCCATCAGCGGGATTCGAACCCTTGGTCTTCACTACCGAAAGGTTCCTGCCATTCGATCATCATCTGACTCAAGACATGAAAACCAAATGTATAGGGAAACAAGAGTTTTAAGGAAGACAGTGTTCAAAATTAATCACCGATGAAAACACATAAACAAATACTCCTTGCAATGCAGAAACTCATCAATTAGAAAGTTCCAAAGAAAATACAACTCAAACATTTCATCGATTGTGTTAGGATCGTAAAATATATATCTTACTTAAAATTGAAATGAAATTTTCCGATTTCATAACACTGTGCTATCAGAGAAATGGTAACGGTAAAATTGATTCAAAAGATAAAATTACTATCAACAATGAAAAGAATGTAAAACAGTTCTTTACAACCGCGGTTCTCAAACTATTTGGTACAAGCATGACATGAGTGAATAAACAAGGTCAAATAATTTGATGTAATTTACTCGACTTCCCATAAAACAAAGTAATGAAAAATTTATCCAAAACAGTTTCATTCATCGTTTTATACACATATGAACATTAAATTTCCTCTGTATTTTCCTCTTTTTCTTCGTATGTAAACTGTTTTAAGGGTAGCTATGTCACGAATTTTTTTTTTTTTTTTTTTTTAAGTTAAAAGTAAAACGGCGAAAAAAGTTTGAGAATAGCTGCTTTACAGTATATAAAGTAACATATTTCAAAATTAAAATTCTTTGTAGAGTCTGCTTTTACGTGGTACAATCAAAACCCTATACAACTTCCTATTTCCCGAGTCATAATAAAAGGGCCATAATTTGTTAAAAGGTGACATCACACGTGCTCGTATTTTCTTTAACTGGTTTGGTTTGATAAGATTTTAAAATGACTCGTTTGGTTTGGAGCGCTATTGTCTACTGTTTTGCTCACGAGAGTTAATGAGACCGGGACCTACGGCTTTAGAATGAAAAATTAATATTTACCCATGCCAGAAACATTCGTACATTATATTGCCCTGTCCCTTGTAACCCGATGATTCCCTCAGCACTACGCTCCATTTTGTTCATTGAACAGTTAGTTCAAAGCAATAAGAGAAAGAGATAAAAAGCAAGAAAATATGTGCAGTAGTGGAAGAATTTCCAGAGGCCCGCGTTACGACAGAATACGGCTGAGTAACCGTTGATTTTGGAGGACTTTGCCTGATAGCAGCCTTTGATAAGAAGTTGAAGGAGGGAGAGATAATAGGGCTTCTTTGCAGCCGCAATGCTCGAAACAATCAAGCTCTGTTTCAACTAACTAATGTGCCGGAAGCGTTGGCTGCGACAGTCGCATATATCTGCTGCATTGGAGGGGAGGAGGTGCCCTTTTTTCTTTTTTTTACACATTTCATATACAGGAAGAATTGAAAACGGATGAATTCTTAAACCGTCATGTGCACAGTTTTTCACATGCTTCCAGTATAAAAATGGAAAAGTATTGCACACTGGTCGAAATATATTTTTTTTCGCACGTTATAAATATTAAAAGCACCAGAGTAAAATAAATTAATATAAAGAGAAGTTTAATATATTTATAAAAATAATATCAATAAAGAGGGTCTAGTTTAAAACCAAACGATATACTAATAATTTTAGTTGGAGTATATAGATTTTTAATGCAACATCTTTTTGTATGTTATCAACATTAATGATACGGGCAGTATCGATCCTAGACTGTTGGCCGCCCGTGTACAAATTACAATTAGATACCCCTTCTTTTTTACAGACCTTATGGTCGATTATATTTTGCTCAAAATCACATGCCACCCCCGTACTGTGCACCATTTTGACCCTCCCCTCTCCTCTACTAGGATCGACCCTGGATGCGGGTAACGCCATCGATTGTAGACGTCACTAACATATAAAGGAAGTTGCAACTATCAACGAACTAAAACTTTCAACATGGAACCAAAATGTACTGACAAGCTATGGAAGAAACGAGCCGAAGGAAATTTTTAAGATATAGGAAATAATTTATTTTTATCTACATGTTAATATAGTACCTCAGAAAAAAAACTAACTCTAAAAATGTTGACTTACATAAAGAAGTGGTACATGAAATATGTGAAATTCCAATTCTAATAACTGCATGCTTAAGCCTTTGAGGAGGTCAACATTCCTCGTACCATTAAAAAAATTTGATGCTTGTAAGAGTTCCGGAAACAGGTGGGAAAACATTTACCCTTTGAAGAATTTCACAAAGAGAACAAAATGAACTTTGGTTTGGTTTGGAGAGCTACGGTCTACTGTTTTGCACACGAGGGCTAACTGCAGAGTTAGAGAACCAGAAATTGAGTGAGGTACTTTCTAGAGATGAAAAACTATTTTCTAAGGATGGTCTGTATCAGTGGCTCTGAAAAGATGAGCTAGCTCCCTAGTGCACTCCGTAATATTTTAGAGAAATAAAAGTCCAAATATAAAGATATTTATCACTTCATTACTGCTATATTGCTTTTTTTGTAAATTTAACATCAATCTACTGCCCCATATTTAGGCTGCATAACAAAGTGTTTGCAAACCCATGTATAGAACATGATTTGTAAACCTCTTCAGTTCTGCTAAAATGATGATTTGAGTATTTGAAAGCTATAGCGATTTAGCTACTTTTGCTGCGTGTGTAAAAAAAAAAAAAACTTGATATCAGTTTATATACGTTAGACACTGGTGGCTGACGTGGTATTGTTGTTGCGTAGAATACTTATTTTTTATATATGTGCACATTACTAATTTTGATATAAATACATCTTGGGGAAAATGGTTAGATTTTGTTAGATTAAACGTGATATTTAGAAAGCATATTTTGGTTTTGGTTCGGAGCGCTACGGTCTACTGTTTTGCACACGAGGGCTAATGAGACCGGGACCTACTTCTTAAAGCCGAATCCGAACGGCTATGAACATCCATGCCATAGTGGGATTCGAACCCATGAACTCCGGTACCGACGATCAGCGCCCTAACCAACCGGCCAGCGTTCGGCAAAGCATATTTTGGAAGTGAGCAAAAGTTGAGTGGAAGTTAGAAAGCAAATTCATGACTTTCTCACAAATATAATGAGATTATTTACGCTTTGGTTTCATTTGAACCGAAAGTGATGATAATCCTATGTCGCTAAAGTTTAAAAAAAAAAGGTTGCAAAATGGCAAGGGAGTCCTTATTTTTGACTTTCTTATATTGTATCTTATATTTGACTTTAATTCACAACATGTTTCTAAAAATTTCCATATAGTCAACCTACAATTATTTGTAAATTTTAAATGCCCGAAGACTTGAAAAAGTGACTAAAATTCATAAAAAGCCCCTCCATTTTAATCAGGATAAATTTAGAATGACACGATTGTCGACAGTTGTTTTTAAATATTAATTACTATATTGATATTAGAAACAGCAAAGTCACCTGTCTTCGGAGATTCAAATTTGCCTACTAGTAAAACAGAGTAGTGCTCATCATATACATTACAAAGCTTAAAATCTGCAACGAATAGATAATAAATGACGCAAATGATTTATTACTCATACACTCAGTTAACACGCTCATCTCAAAAAACACGGAAGTGTCTCTGTCAGATAAAGCTGGGAGAAGGAAAATATTTCTCGTACACGAAATAAGCTCGTTGAATGACAAGCGTAAAACGTGATCTTAGAGAAAAGATAATTAATTAATACCCAGGCGTTTGTATGTTAAATTGCAATAACACTTTAAAATATCTTATTTGTATAACTAGTCGAGGTTCTCGTCCTAAACGAGACCGGGAGAGCAATGAAAGCATGAGGCCTATTTTAAATTCAGATTAAAGATCCGTTCTCTCAGGCAAAATTAAACTACTTAAAATAACATCCGAGTTTTAAAAACCGTTTATTACATCTGGGTATTTTAACCCCAAATTTAAGTGAAGGTCAGAAGTTTATTAAACTGAATGAAACGTATATATCAAGTGAAAGAATGTTTTGGCAGGGTGTAATAAGTCTTTCTACAGAAATATAATCAATCATAATTAATATTCACAAATTAATATTCAAATGTAAATTGTGTAAAAATATCCCGGAGCAGGTCTAAAATCCAAAAATCTTTGCATCCTGAACGCTTTAAAATGGCCCCTTCCTCCCGACCCATCACACTTTACATATCATGATTATATTAATTAAAAAATTATACTTTTTCTTTTCAAGATACTGTTATAAATCTTAAATGTTTATCTCAAAATATGGATCTCACAGACTCCTGTTCTTTTTTCTCATTATGTATAAAGACTTATTTTTATGATATAGTTGCTGTATATTAAACAATTTAACTGTGGGATTCAAAAATTATTTAAAACTTCATTTTATTCAGAATAAATATTGCGGCAAATGACTTTTACGGTCTACTGTTTTGTTCACGGGGGGGGGGGGCAATAAGACCAAGGAGACCTAGTGCTTAAAGCTGATTCCGAACGGCTACGAACATCCAGCAAACGGGATTCGAACTCACGAACTACGGTGCCGTAGAGCAGCGCTCTACCATTCGGCTATCGTTCGACGTTAAAACATTAATTAAAAAATACTGACAGTACCACTTCTAATTTTTAAAGTTACCATACAAATGAATAAATTACCTCGATGATAGTTTTAGAGAAGTGATATAAGTTTTTGGTTTGGTTAGGATTGGAACGCTACGATCTACCTTTTGTAACACGAGGGTTACTAAGATTGGAGAAGTGCGTTTTTTACCACCATTCTTCCAAAAAAGGCTCTATTTGGAGTAATTTCATGGTCAACGTAAGTTATTTTTTTTATGCTGATGAATGAAAAATAACGCTTCCTTTACTTATCGTGTGATAATTACTATAAATAAAATCTATCATACATGACTAATAGTCACCTTATTTAATAAATATACATTAATAACCATAAAAAATAAGCAGAAAAGTAGAAGAAAACCCAGTTAATTAACACAAAATTATTGACCAGTTATTTTTTATCAGACACCCTGTTTAAGCAAGAGCAGTAACTAACCATCTATTATACGAATTTAGAACTTACCTACAATAATCCAAGAAAAAAGTATGTACTTTGGTCGTCAATCACTGGACTTTACTCTAGTTACCACTATATCACCCATATTACCCTGACCACTTTTTGACGCAAAATTTGGAGCCAACCAAAGCCTTTTTTTTTATTATTAACTTTAAACCAAACACTATCTATCTATATCTACCTATCTAAAAATCCTAGCTGATAAAAAATAATCCTAGCTGATAAATAAACCATTGTTATGTAAGAAACAGCACTTTCTTTTCCTTAGTATTTTGTAGAAACCTTGCTGAGAAGTCCACATTTCTTTTTGGAGAGGTTTTTTTACTCAAACATATGGCCAGTTGTACAAATACAGTTAGCATTGCATTATTACAATCTAGAGATTAAGAATAATTGTTATTGCACAATGGATATTCAGTTGCATGAGGTCATTAAATGGTCCATTCACCATATAACATTTTAAATGTAAATAATATAAAGTAATAATACTAAGTAAAACTATAATATACATCATAAGAGGACTGTGCAACAGCTCAGTAGGATGCACATTCCACTGGTAAGAAAGAAGAATAAGTCTAGATCTTAGTTAAATACTCTACACTATGTCCTACACTTTATACGCCGTATCAATTGAGTTGCAGCTGTTCTAAAAATTAACTCAAATTACATTGTCCCACTGCAGGAATATAAAGCTCCATTTACAACATTATGATAGTTACACCTGTAAGCAAAAATAGGTATAAATTTTGCAAAAATTATTTAGTTAAATTTAAATGAAGCCTTTCTTTTGCTTGTAAACAGGATTTTTAAAAGTCAAAATTATAATCATCCATTCACGTTTCCAGACTTAGAATAGTATTTTTAGCTATATTTCATTATTTAAAATACTCTCCATCATTTGCTGTTTTTGACGCAGCAATTGATAATATATATTTATGACAGACAGTTGAAAAATAATCTTCATTTATAGAGATGAATTGAGTTGTCTAAAACAGCATCGAAACAAAAAGGATTATAAGAAAGCTTTCCTCGTGTATTATTTTTATTAATGCTTCGCTTTCAATATATTTAAACCAACTAAAAGAACCAATTTGACACTTCCTTTTAAAGATGAAGTCAACAACCTGTCAGTTTACTCCTCAAGCATATAAAAGATTATTCAAACTAATAGGAAACAATTAAGCATTTATGTAAAACGTTTGGCGATAAATCATTCAGTTCAATGATTCAATATTTATCCTTTTACCCTGGAGGTAAACTAACGTACCTGATCAATTACATACATAGGCTTATCATTTTTATGTTGTTTTGACGCAAATCTCTAAAACGAAATTTGATGATGTTATGGGAATCAACATCAAAACAAAATTTTAAGATCGGTACAGTGAGAAAATAGGTTAATGCCTGAAGGTAAATGGCAACCCGCTCAGAAGAATACAAGAGAAAGGCAAGTGAATGTTTTGTGAATGTCGGTAAACTAAAAAGAACGATCTTGTTTGAACATTTTTCATCCCATGACAGCAGACCTGGGGCAAAAGCTATCGCCTATAACGAACTGCATATTTTTTCACTCTTTATTTTGTAGCTATACAAGTTACCATAAACTATACCGTGACATATAGACCCCCATGAATAATGGGGTAAGCGTGGTTAATAGGAAGATAGATACGAATGCTTACTTTAAACGCTTCGGAGAAAACTGACGAATTCTTGACATACAATGGGTATCTCTGTATATTCTATTCCCTTTACGATAGATACGGTGTCATGTAAAAAAAATAAATAGTGGCCACTCTTGTGAATACGTTTTTCTCTTAACTTCCCCCAACACCTCATTTCTTTTGACCTCCAGTGTGAGTATATATATTTAAAAGACTTATTTTTATGATTTTTAAAGCAGCCTGACAAATTTATAGATATATACATCACAGTTTAGCATACCAAATGCAAAAGCTATGCTTAACCTCCCTATTTATGTTTAACCCTTTGCGGTAACAGCAAAAAAGCTTAGCGAAAAATTACCGACACACTTTGAAGTTTATCGTTTCCGTCCGAAGGTCGATTTACTGTTGTACAATGTCATGTCGAGCATAGCCCCACATAAAAATGGGGTATTAAAAAAAGTATGGAGTAATTAACACGTTAATGCTAGCGTCTTTTAAGGACAGTTACAAAATATTTCATAGAATATTTTTGCTTTCAGGAAAGGGATTTTACTCTCCAGCAAAGGTAAATGACAGTCCTATAAATAATCCACGAAAGTTTTCAAATATATCACTTATAAAGTTATTTGAATCGACATTTTACGATTTTTTGAACATCATACGTAAATCTACATTTTCAACTGGTAACTGAAATTATCAAAAACAGCTTTATTATAAGGTATAATTTCACAGTAGTTATTGTATGTGCAATAACCCATCCCCCCTCAAAAAAAAAAAAAAAAAAGGAAGAAAAAAAGAAAAAAAACCAAGACCACGAATATTATATATATAATATCTATATTATATCTATATCTATATCTATATCTATATCTATATATATATATATATATATATATATATATATATATATATATATATATATATATATATATACATAATATATATATAATATATATATATATAATATCTATATTTATATCTATATATATATATATATATATATATATATATGGCATTCTATGATGTTTAAACCGACAGTTAATTACTCATGAAGACAGACTGAAATATGAAATAGTCAAGGTTGTTTAAATCCGTACTTCTTTTACTCAGTGCATTCCATAATAACTTAGATTTAAGACATTCATCAATATATATTCAGTAGAATTCACCCAGGTTACATTACCATGGCTCAAGGAAAAAAAATGTAGAGATCTAATTCGAGTTTATTGCATAAAATTGGAGTAATCATTGTTCTCTAGACCTAGCCCGATATTTATAATAAAATAAAAAATGATACCATGCCTTTAACCACTAAAAATAACAGATCAAAACAAAACAAGAATCTACACCTTTCAAATTCAATGCATCAGCAAACTAAATCCGTGTGATATTCAGAGAAAGGTGAAATAAAAAGTTAATTATAATTAACAAATAAAAAAACTAACATTTAATACGTTTGACCCGAATTCCAACTAAACATTATATGACTAATTCTTTGGGTTCACTGGACAACACCTTATATATCAGAATACAATTAAGATAAGTACAAAAGAACGCCGAAACAACAAAATGAAAAAAGCAAAATTTCAATGTCACGTGTACGCATCACTCGATAATTGTCTCCGGTTAAACATGCTGTTTCTTCTTGGTGTTATTGGTAATTATATTCATTACATTTTGCCCCGAAGCTTAAAGTTGAATACGTAACAGGTTTATCTGACGTTACTGAACGCGCCCGTTACAATATACCCTTGAAAATTATTTTAACAGGAAAATTGTATGTGCATATTCTCTGGAAATTGTTGCATCATAAAACTAAGGCTAAATTGTCACACACAATTGTGTTGCAGCTTTTACTTAGCACATAGTATTTTGATTTCATTCTTTTTCCCAAAAAAGGTAAATCACAAATTTTAAATGTTACTATTGTGATGAAAGGAAAACTTTTCCGAAAATTTTATTTTCTATAATGTTATTAGGGGATTCCAACTTCATTCGGAATACAATAGTACAAAGTAATAATATTTGATGTTTTCTAATAATATAATTAGATAGGACAAAATCTTTTTGCCAGAATATATCAAAAATATAAATTTTAAGCCGATTTAAACTTTAAATAGGTGGTAATATCCTGGGTTGATTATACTTTTGAACTTTAATACTTTTCATTTACACACCCCAAAAAAATCAATACAAAATACTTTGCAAGCAGTTCTAGTGTCATTGAATAAATTGTTGATATTTTCCTTTACTGGGAATTTAGTATCATTCGATGACTAAAGGAGCAATTAGTGCCGAAATATCTGCTATTTTACTATATATTGTAACAATTAATCGCAAGGCATAGTCATCAAACAGACGATCACGATTTTAAATAATCATAATTGTCTCGATAATGTTGCCAATCTTGTTAATTTAGACAAGTCATCAAGTTTTGGAGAGTCTTATAAAATAAGAGAATTATGCTGTATATTTGACCATTTCACCTGTTGTATGTTACCACTTTAAATGAACATTAACTGTACAACGATTTTTCTTTGATGTTTCTTGTAGTAAAACGAAGAGTCCAACTAGACATATTTCGCAAAGAAAATATTTTTTAAGAAATTCATCATTGAATAAATCATATTTAAAATACTAGTTATTAACCCCCTGAAATATTGGATTTCACAACATACGGGCGATTCTCTTACCATTTCAGTTTTAGATTATCCGTGCATATACATGCATTAAATAACACGAATAATCGTGAGTTCTCTGTTAAGAAAATGCAGTTATGGTCGCAATCAAAACAGGTGAAGCAATTACTGCTGCAGGAGATTAATCATAATTATTCTTTTAAGCTCAGTTTAAAAATAAAGCGATTTAGATGACTTCTATATTAGTCAGGTCTCTGAGAGACTAAAATAAAATAAAGTAAAATAAAACCTTTGACCGGCATTAATTTTGATCACTGTACAATATAAAACTAAGAAAACTGAAGAAAATCATTTTATAGATTCTATGTCAGTGACCTACGTAATCCAATTAAGTAACACTCACGAAAACAACTTACTTAAAAGAAGACATGAAACGTATTTTATATATTTAGTCACGACTTACCAAGACCTACAAACGAAAGACCTCTAAAACTCTCGGAGTTGTAAAGAAAACGAGATTTCTGATAAAACTGGACATTTATCCTCCACGATAAAGGCGATGTTAGACTGAACACCTCCCAGAAATTTACAAAATATTTAATCATAAAACTTCTCCAATTAAAGAGCAAGATTTTACTTGGTAGCCAACTATAAAAAAATTATGAAAAATACTGGCTTTACTTTGAAGGAAGAAAAAAAAAATAATGGGGTACTCTTTTAAATGAAGGTTTTTTAACTAAACAAACATGATATGTTTATTGGGGGATTAATCGTCTTACCTTTAATAGACTTCATTTTAAAAAATCATGTTAATATTTTGTGACATCTTAATACTATTTCTATCACTATTGAGAGGAATAAGTCTATTTCCATTTTAATATAGTGTATTTCAAAGGAGTAATAATTTAATTTTTTTTTTCCGATATGAGCAATGGATTACTGTGACAGATTAAATTAAAGATATGTTTGTTCTCTGGTGGTGGTGATGGTAAAAGACACGGGCTAAGTTTTCGTGAATCATAGCTCATAACGTTAGTGTTGTGACCGTCTGAAGTTGCGAAACAATAGTAATGATCTAATAATGAAAATTAATAAAATCTAAAACTTCGGAACTTATGTGTTGTAATATCAAAAATGCGAATTCAAATATTACAATAAATTAGCATAAAATGCTATACGTTAAAAATTTCAGTTTTTAAGAAATCAGTCCAATAAAACATATTCGATTACTTTTTGATTAAAGGAAAAAAATAGAAGCCATAATAACAAAGGATCATCTAATTTGGTGGTATATATGTCTATACTGTATAGCTAATACGATAAAATGTTAAAGACTGACAACTTACTGACAACTCAGTAAATTTTAAAATTATATAAAATCCTACATGTATTTACCAAAAATGTAACGCCGAGCAATGACTGAATAGGTAGGGCACGGCTCTTCAGCACTAGAGTTTGCGGGAACTCACTGAAGGCATGGATATTCGTAGTTGTTCGGAATCTAATTTAAACAGTAGTTACTGGTCTCATTAGCCCTCATGTAGCAAAACAGTAGCGCGTAGAGCACCAAATCAAACCAAAAAAGTAATACAGCCGGATGTTGCCTAAACAAGGAGCAACCTTTTGATACGAATGTCCGATGGTTTCGAATCTACTTCTGATGAAACTTCGATGTTTGTAGTCGTTCGGAATTGGCTTTAAGCAGTAGACCCTTGTCCAATTATCCTTTGTTTAGAAATAATTCGACCTAATTACGGAAAACCAAATGTATAATATGCAATTACTTCATTCGTTTAGACACTATTACGTTTGGAACTTCACTAAAATGGAAAAACACAGGCTTCAAATAAATTAAAACAGTCACGTATGATCGTTTATATATATTTAACATAGCTCTCATGTATTACAAAGTGATCACCCAAAATAATTCTGATACACATCAAACAGTAAACAATTATACAAGGAACTGTCTACTTGCTCACAGCATGGATAACGTAAATGAAAATAATGAGCATATGATCTCAAAGTGTATTTTAATCGGTAACATTCTGCGAAATTCAAACAATCGTTTAGTAGTGCTCCAAGATCATTTAAATGATTACATCTGACATATAATATAAATGAAATAAAATACATATAATATAGGATATAAAAGGTAGCTCACACTTAAGAGTTTTGCTTTTCCTGTCGAGTGCACGCAATATGTTGAACTTCGGATTCAATGGATGCTTTTGTATGACGAAAAGTATGACGATGAAGAAAGCATCGAAGATGAGTAGTTTTGTGTTCGACAACATATCAGTCGGCGGTATTTATGTGGAATTACATCCTCCTGACACACATTAAAATTTTCGGAAATAACCATTCACTACAGCAGGATTGGACTAATTGCCAATTACAGTTTTATATTTAATCGCCAAAAAGCGACAATACATACTGTTATTCCTTTTGAAATGAATGGTGAAAACAACAAGCATGCAATCAGCTTTTGTGAATTAACAGGAAAACATGGATTTGATTGCAGTTTCATGCTATTTTTTCATCACATTGATGGCAGCATTCGAATATAAGGTGAATATGCGGGATGCTGGTCCCATTCTAATTGGAATTTAAGTTTGGAATGATCTATTCCTTGAAAAGAAAGTTTTGAAAATAACATTTGCAGAGTTATATAAGACTTCCCCATTATTATTATTATTATTATTATTATTATTATTATTATTATTATTATTATGTTTTTTTTTTTGTCGAAAAAGTATGTCATTTCACGGAATGCCAGAAAAAATCATTTTACAGTTCGAATCTGGTCAATTACAAAACTTCGCAACCAAAGTTATTTCACTTCAGTATAGTTTTTGTTTGTACTGCCATGCAGCAACAATGAGATACTGCTAAGTGAGGATTATGTGTGACATAGTAAAGAGCAACTTGATAATATTTCCAACAACTATGGAATTCATGAGCAAAGATGATCTAACCAGTTCCATGTAAAGATTTATAATTAAAATAATAAGAATTACTTACATATTTATCACACGATTAGATAAACAAAGGTAAATTTAGGTCACAGCTAAGTAGGTGTGTAGGAAAAGATTTTTCTTTCCCTCACGAATTACTCCTTTCAAATTTTTATTTTAATAATTTTTATATAAATAATGAGGAATTATTACGCCTATATTTAAACTGAAATATTCCTAATGAAAATTAAAACAAATTCTACACGTATAACACTTTTCAGCTATAATTTTAAACTTGTGAACTGTAATAATATATTAAGAATTCATATATTTATAAATGGGAAATTTACCACGTAAGAATTGTTTACAATATGTAAATATTATCAGTTTTTTGAATAAACAGGTATAATTTTATGCATCCTAGATGAATATTATGCTCATGTTAGTGCCTTAGTTACATCGCTTTTGATGTATTAATTACAATATTACTAAATTAAATGAAAAAATTGTAATTGTTTTACAGCAGAAAATTCTCGCACATTTTAAAAAGTCGATTTCTCTCCCGTCTGTTGTCCGTTAAAAACAATATCTAGATGTTTTAAAAGCATGTCGACAATGAGCATTTTCCAGTTATCTGTTTCAAATGTGTTTATAAATACGTTAAATAACAGTGAAATTAATGCGGAGGACAGATTAACCCAGCTCTTCTCGCCATTTCAGCACTTTCAACAAATTTTCTCCCTTTTGACAGAACTTGAATGTGTTGACTTGAAGATAAGTAGCCTTCCGGCCTGGAGTATCAAATTTTTAACTATTTTTCTTGAACTAAAATCTTCCCTCAACTGAGAGGGGGAAAACGCGGAAATCAAGCAATGTTCCCAACACACATTCTGCTCATTTAAAGCTAGGGGGACAAGCTTGGGTCGTAAGTCACCAAGGTACCAAGTACATCATTTGAGAAAGGAAAAAAAAAAAGAAAAAAAAAAAAGCATTATACCATACTGCAGGGAGAATGCCGTTCATGGGAGATGCAGATGGTTTTGGGGGAAAGGGGGGAACTGCAGATAACAGCCGCGACACTCGACAATCCCTTCTGGAAACGGATGTCTGTAGGGAAACAGAAGGATCAATTAAACACAACTGAAGGACATTTTTTGCAATCTTTCGCTATGGGGATTTTAAGTTAAAGGTCCTTGTAATTTACTCCCCAAAACAAAAGCCAGTGTAGTA
>CM063503.1:104100886-104290886 GCA_032207245.1 Pardosa pseudoannulata
GTGATTGAACCAAAAGCGGAATTCAGGAATTAAAATTATATAGCTGTTAAAATTTTGTATGGGAAAATTTTTAAAGTATAAACTTCATAAAATTGTAGCTGAGATATCATGCACTATCTCTTTCTTAAATAAGAATTCTCGTAAACTACGTTATCATAATTTAGTTATAATAGTTTGTTTCCAATTACAAAAGAATATACCCTAAAACAAAAATAATAAATAAAAATAAAATAAAAACAAATTATATATAAATTCTGAAAGAATTCTCTCATAACAGCTTTACAGACTTAAGCTCATAGCATTATTGCTTCTTCCCCTTAAGTCTACTTTAATTGTTAACTTTCTCCTCTGTTTGTTGTTTCTCCTCTTATTTTTGTGTATCTTATTCTCAGCCCAAACTCAAAGATCCTCTGTCTATCTCACTTATTTTCAGCTAGTTCATAGCCAAATCAAATTCATTAGTTTATTCTGCATAAAATCCCATATATCACAGAGCTAGAGGGCTAGACCCAGGTAGTTCTGTGCAACCTGTATTCTGGAAACTTAAACTACAAGCTAAAGATGCGACAAGTGCTTTACTAAGGATCTACAAAAAGTTATTTACAGCAAAGTAAAACTCTTAATTAACCCCTTCCGGTAAAATGACGAGTATAGCTCGTCATGTGATTAAAGTTACTGTTAAATATGATAATTAATTTAGTTTAAAATTTCTAGTGTACTGAATTTGGCAACACTTTTATCACTTGTGAAAATCACAAGTCACTATTGCATATTGTTTACTTAGAATTTCTTGGTACAAGTCATTGCCAAATTAATGAGTCAGAATAAAAGAAAACCTACTAAGAAATGCCGTGTGTGTTACAAGTATCAAATTAAAAGTGAGACTACTTGGCGGTGTAAATAATTAAGAATTCCTTTGCACTTTGTTTTGAAAAGTACCACTAGCTTGAAGACTATTATCTGTATACCTTATTAATGTTTTGCTTTGATATTTTCTTGATTTTACTGTTTCTGATATTATTTAACACTGTGTAAAAAGTGCATTTTAATTAAGAATATGTAAGAATTGTAAAATGAATCAAGTTTTTTAAATAAAAATTAAATGGTTATTTCATGCACAGTTTTTCATTATTAAATCATACTGGAAGGGGTTAATATCCAAGAATTAAACTGATCTTGTGCATAAAATTTATTTTATCATGCAGACTAAAAGTTTTATGGAGATTTTTCTTTATACATCAGCATGAACGAACGTATCCTACATAAAACAGGAGAAATTATAAATATGAAAGTTTGACTACAAAGAAGGATGGGTTAGTTTTCTGTTATTGTATGGCTGGTGTCAAACACGCCGCCTCTCCAAATAATTGCATCAGAACAACCTGGAATTCCAGGAAAAAGTTCGGAGCTTCCCAGAAGGGTTGTAAAAACAGCTCCTCCCTATTCCCATAAACGGGTCCATCAGTAAACACACGTGCACATGCAGGTGCCAGCTTTACTGGACCACTGTACGGGACGAATATTTTTTTTCTTCTTTACACTTGACAGAAAAGATTACCAATTGCCCTATCAGCAAATCCCCAGATGGGGACAATTTCCTCTTGCTACTGTTTCCTTAGCTTCAAGCATCCCCCTCCTGCACATTTTTTGGCACTATCACCCTCTCCCGCGTCCTTGCCTTCCATTTGAGAACGTTTTTCACCGGAATTTTAGACAAATCGGTCAACAACAGAATCATGTTACAGGAGACGAAATTTCCTGGGAAGAAAATGAGACTTTTTCCCCTTCCATAAAGAGAAATATATGATGGGGTTAAGAAACTTAACCCCAATAGGCATTTTAACAGTTAAGATCCCTATTTAAAATGGTTTAAAAAAAAATCCTTAGTTTTTTTTTTCTTTTTAAATCTTAAAAATCGTCGTCTAAAAACAGTCTAATAAATTCCATTACGTAATATTATAAAAAAGGGTAATCTAAAACCCTTTAACTCTAATTAAAAGGGTAATTAAAAATTAAAGGGTACTCTAATTAAAAAGGGTAATAAAAGCAACTTCTGAGCGTATTTCTAAAATATTTACGAAATATAAAAACAATTTTCACAAAAATTTTGATTTCTCAATCCTAGTTCACAATAATACTGCTAAATCAAGGGTGACCAAACTGTGCTGCTCCTACCACTTTGTAAAATTTTTACGCCCTGGCAGAATTCACGAAATTTATTATGACAAATAAATACATTAGTAAGTACAGTTAGACTAAAATAAAATTATAATAATCGATAAAACAAAGTTTCAACTGTTCTATTGTGTATTCATGAATAACAATGGTTTTAAATTTCCACCTAAACAAATTATGAACAATACGATTCACTGGAATAAAATCCATTTCCAAAGCAGTCTACAAAGTCATTTGGGTCGGACAAGTCAACGATAAATAATTGAACATATAAACTATTTATGTATTTAAAAGAGAAAAATAAAAATTCTAAGAACATATTTGGAAAACCAAATATTTACATAAACCCCATTAGTATGCAAATAAGTGGACCTCCCAGCAGCCTTTCAGATTACAAGACATACTTTCGGCATGATCTGTAAAAACAGTGGTAATAACACGTTTCCAATGTACCTATTCTATTCATACTAGAAAAGAATTTTTTCACAGCAATTAATTTTTATGCAAATTCGGTATTTTGAACAAAATAATCCAATTAAAATTAATCTCTTATATACAAATAATAATTTATTTTTTCCTTTTAATAAATTTTTATTTGCTTTATGTTAATTTGAAAAAATTTTTTAATTTTTTTTTTCTTTAAAAATTTTATGTTTTTTAAATAAAATCTTTACATCAGTAACTTCCAAAATATAATTCAATTCAATTTTTTTTAAATCGGTACATTTAATTTTAATATCATTTTATTTATATTTTAGACTAAATTTAATTTCCAATCTCTGATTTTTTGAATTTTTTCCAGGTGCACGGAAACCATGTAAATATTATTGCATTAGTAAGTAAGACTGACACTTTTTATAATTGATAAAGCAACATTGTTATTCATGAATAACAATGGTTTTAAATTTCAATATGATTATTTATTACTGGAATAAAAATTTCCAAAGCAGTCTACAAAGCATTGGGTCGGACAAGTCAACGATAATAATTGATCTATTTATTATTTAAGAACAGAAAAATATTTCTTTTTAGTAGAACACGTTTCAGTTAAGAATACTTTCCATCTAGTTTTTCACAGCTCCTTTTTCGTAAACAAATGGTTTATTGTAACTGAAAAAGAGAACTTAAGAGGTACTTAAGTGACTACAATGGTAGAGAAACGGGTAATTTAGTTTACCAAATCAAAAATTAATAATCCAATAAAAAAATTGCAATCTAATTACCGATAGATCAAAGCGACCTCCTGTGGGAATGCACTAAGCATTGTGCACATAGTGCAGATTTAGGAATTTTATTACAATTTTAATCTGGATATGGAACACCTAATGTATTTCAACTATGATTTTGAATAACGGATTTTAACGTTTCACTGATCTCATTCCCTATGAGTAAGTATATAGTTTAATAAAAACATTCCTAAAAAAAATAATATAATCACGCTTTCAAATGTGTAATTTAATAATACCAGTAGCTGCAATAAACAACAATATACTAATTGCGTTCCATTATATCAAAAGTATTAGCGAATTTTTAATCACTTAGTAACATTTGAAAAAGATTTTGAAAATTAAGAAATTTCATCTTGCTTTCTCTAACAATACCTCTTAATCGAAAAAACGACCAAATTTTCGATAAAAATAAAAATATGAAATTAGCGCAAATATAACTGCATATTGCTACTTACTGCATACACTTATAGTGCAATATTTAATAATTATTTCCTCTGCAGAAAATGTCACCTTGATTTATTTTTATCTTAAATATTTAAAATTTTTAGAACATTCAATGTATATCCTCATAGACTTTTTATACAGTTAAAAAAATAAAAAGCTTATATATTTGTTATAGAATAATGTTTGTAAAACGAGATGCATTGCGACTAACTGAGGGTTAACTAACACTTTGGTAATCCGACAACAGGTTCGAGTATGCATTAGGAGTATAACGCCTATTAATTCCTAAATTATGATTTCAAACTAGTATTAATACGAACAAAATGGTTCCTTTTACGCTTGAAATCACTAATAGAAACTACATAGATTTAGTTTGAAGTGCTAAGGTCTACTTCTTGCTACACGAGAGCTAATGAGACCGGGACCTACAGCTTAAAGCCGATTCCAAACTGCTACGAACATATATGCCATATTGGGATTTGAACTCACGAACCCTGGTAACGAAGGCCAGCACCCTAACCAATAGGCCATCGTTCGGCTTTTTGGGGAGGAGAGAGATAAGATGGAAATCCACTAGTAAAAATTCTCCAAGCTTTGTTTAAAAAGGAATCTTATTTATTACATGGCTACATGAGAGTTAATTAACCAGACTTTCTATTTAAAGCTGATTCCAGACTACAAATAGAATTCACACCAGCAGCAAGTTTCAGACTCACCCCACAAAAGTAACATCGTCCGGCCATTTTTCCGAGAACTTATCATTATAACTCTTACAATTACTTGGGGGATTCTTACAATTCATTCATACGTTCGTTTATCTATATCAGATACAGCAGAAATGTCTCCATAGTGGAGCCTTCCGGTTTTGGTTGAATCACTACGGTTTACCTTTTTGTTATACGAGAGCTAAGGAAACCGGGGCTAATGCTTTTAAAAGTCTTGAGCATCCATGCCAATAGCGGGATTCTAATCCAAGAGACCTGCCAGTGCTGAAGAACATCCTCTATCCATTTAGCTAACGTTAACCGAAACTTGGTACAATATATAGAAACAGAAGTCTGAAGACTAGTAAAGGCCTATGTAAAAAGTCACACACGGTTCGCGAACCGCTGTTAATCAACTTTTGTGTTTGCCAAACTGTCGATCGTGAGCTACCAGTGGATCGCCGGGAGATTTTCCGTAGATAACACCCCCATGCTCACGTTGGCTATGTAGATTTTTAAAATTATATTTTTAAATTCATTACAGTTAAATAGAAGGGTAAAAACCTACAAAGGTAAAGGGAAAAAGCAACACCTAACTTCATTCACCCTCACCCTCACTTCCGAAGCTCATTCTAATGATTTAACGAGGTATTCAGCTAAAAGATAGTCAACAAATAGCTAAGAATAAGATTTGAAATCAGTATGGGGGCTCAGAGCTTTCATGAGTTTGGCGACCACTGTGCTAGACCGAATGAACTCCACTAGTAAATCATGAATAAAATATACAGAAAGCTAAAATATTCTAATAAATGAGAGGAGAAAAAAAAAACCCATTCGAATTTGTAGTTTATCCTACCAAGCATCTATCGGCCATCCTACACTGTGCCAACAGCAATTAAGTGCCACATAACTAGTACACATTATACATTTATTGTAATGTTAAATATTTCACCACTTACGAAGTCTGAATCTGAAATGAGGTTCGAACTCTAAAAACTTAAAACGGTAAGGAATTTTCAATTATTTTACTGATTTCCTCCACGCGATTCGTCACTGGATAAAAAAGAAGAACCAGTCACGCTTTCAATAACAGAAAATTTATTTTTGACTGAACACCTAGCATTTATTGACTTGGGAAAGCAGATTTAACACGATTAAAGCATAAGGGGAAAAAATAGCGCTAAAAGCATACTAGAAAAATCACATTAACTTGTGCGTTCTGTTTAAATATATACATGACGAATACTTAAATAAAAAAATAAACTGATTACACGACTTTAATTTGATATTTTTTCGGGTATGAAGGTTCATATAATATATACATAATGTTCTTAGTAATACTTCTGAAGAAAAATATAGGTTTAAGAGTTTATAACCATATCAGGTAGCAGTTAACATATTACAGAACCCAAGCGGAAAAGCGGAATAATCATCTTCTGTCTATTAAGTTTCGAAGTAATTACCATTTATAATTTACACGATCTAAACATTTTAAAGCGCTTTTGGGATATCTAATAATCGTAATAAAACAAAGGATCTTAAATCTCAATTTTTTAAATATTCAACTTTCAATTGTAATGCATATAATGAACATACAAGAATGTTGTTACGCACAAACACGAAAAATTTAAATATACAACAGAAGAATTTTGATTAAAATAGTAAACAGCTTCATAACAATGAGTCATCCAACTACAATCTTTAAAAATGCTTCCAATGCGAAGCATAGCAGACATGCCAATATTTAGGCACTTCTGTCAGGAGCAACAGTGTGGTGGTTTTAAGATTTAACATGCTCATTACAAGTGTATGAAATTTACATATATAACAAACCAAAATAACCCAAATAGATTATGCATAATTACATATTTTATTGGTTTCTTATTTAAAATTAAGCAAATTAAAAAAATAAATTCACAGTAGTAAACTGTAAAGGGCAAATTAAAATTGTGTATTTAACAATGTGTTAGTTTTTTTTTTTAGCTTAAAGCTAAAAAATAACTCATTTTCAGAAGTTTTTCTTGTAGCAACATTGATCCTGATTAAAAGATTTACATTTTTCTATCACCAGGGTTCTATAGTTTGTCTACTCAAATTGGACCTAAGTTCAGTTTGGTTTTCCCGCACAGTACTGAAAACTCTTTCACATGCTGCATTACTGTGTGGAAAGAGTAATATATTCAGCATTATTTTTACAAGACTTTGTATTTAAGAGCTGAATTGTGATCTTTTACTTGTTGAAATGTTTTGTTATTTTCCGGAGCAATTTGAGGAGTTTCCGGAGTTATCAATTTCTCACATTTCTCCAGAGCAATCCCGGAGAACTCAGAGTAGTTGGTATGTCTAGCATAGTAGTAAATTATTTTATGTATGTTTAGTATCTATATAAAAAAATATAGATTTCATTTACGTTAATTTATATAAAAATTATTTCAAATTATTCAATGTTATAGGAATCTTTTCCGTTGTTTTGTGGTATTACATCCTTTGTAACTCAAGAAAATACTTTAACTCTTAAAACTAGTTTTAGCGTAATAAAGTAATCATTCAGTTGGAAAATTTTTCTTCCCTTATGAAGCGTGCTGCATTTTATGTTGGAAAAAAAAAATTTTTTTTTGGTCCAATTCTATTTTTTCGAAGATTTTTTGTATCTTATAAGGCAGATATTCAATTTTTTTTTTCTTTTGGTACAATGCCCTACTGAGTTGCCTTTAAATACATGATGCCCCCAGATGGTGAACATATTTAATAATTGGAGTTTCCAGGAATTGAAGACAGCAAGGCCACATTTATACTGATCATGAATCAACCAGCTACGCTGTGATACAAGCCGTGTTTATTAATAAAAATTTAAAAAAAAATTAAATTAAAAATTAAGCCGTTGCTAAATAAATAACTTTATATAAAGTAAAATTCTGAAGTAATATAGAGGAAAAAAAATTATTGTATTATAAGTAGTTTATATAATGTACTATCGCGTATTACGCATCCTATGAAAATTTTTAAACTATTGACCTTAACAACGTATAAGCTAGTTGAAATTAATGTTTAAAAAAGCATAACCTGCCGAATGTTTTAAAAAGAATAAAAATTATGAAATGTTAAGCAGATATTTTTGCTGTTATTTTTTTCTGGAAAAACTTGATAACAAATAAGTTTTATTTTAAGTGTAAAAAAGATATCCTCTAAATAAAAATTGTTATTTCGAAAAAGTAACTAGCCCGGTGCATTTCTAATGAAGTTTATTTAAAAATAAATAATATAAATGAGTTTCTTAAACGGTGCTCCACGCAGCAATCACTGCTCCGTAAAACTATTTTCTGAGTTCCCGAAAAATATAAGCCACGTTTTATTAAACATTTTAAAGTTTGTATAAGTAATGAGAATTTTTTTAATAAACAAAATAGGACAAAATATTAGAATATTATGAATTTTTGTGTTCTCGGTATGTAATAAAAATTTGAGTAAAAATTATTTGTCATTGATCAAGTGAAATATTTGACTATAGAAAAAGGTAGTTGTCATTCAATATGTCAGTTTCTCGATCACCGGTCGATAAAAGAAATTTACGTTGAAAAGCAACACTAGACAGTTTGGACTCACTAGTTTCTCGTCTACAAAAACAATTACAAAATTCGATACAATTCTAATATTAACGGAAAATTTTTTAGTTGCGTATAAAACTGGTTGCTTGCTTACTTCTGCAATTTTTCATTTTAGTCAACATTCAATGGACAATCGACAAATTATGAAGTTCGTTACTATTTATTTTATTTTCCCCCCTCTATGTGTCTTTTATCTGCAATGGGAAATTAACCCCTTCCAGTATGATTTAATAATGAAAAACTGTGCATGAAATAACCATTTAATTTTTATTTAAAAAACTTGTTTCATTTTACAATTCATACATATTCTTAATTAAAATCCACTTTTTACATAGTGTTAAATAATATCAGAAACAGTAAAATTAAGAAAATATCAAAGCAAAACATTAATAAGGTATACAGATAATAGTCTTCAAGCTAGTGGTACTTTTCAAAACAAAGTGCAAAGGAATTCTTAATTGTTTACACCGCCAAGTAGTCTCACTTTTAATTGGATTCTTATAACACACACGGCATTTCTTAGTAGGTTTTCTTTTATTCTGACTCATTAATTTGGCAATGACTTGTACCAAGAAATTCTAAGTAAACAATATGCAATAGTGACTTATGATTTTCACAAGTGATAAAAGTGTTGCCAAATTTAGTACACTAGAAATTTTAAACTAAATTAATTATCATATTTAACAGTAACTTTAATCGCATGACGAGTGTAGCTCATCATTGTACGGTATGGAATGAAGAACTAATGACGAGCTAGACTCGTCATTTTACCAGAAGGGAAATTTGAAATGCAGGAAAATTTGAAAGGTGAAACTCAATGTGCTTCAAACTTAAATGACGAAACTACCTTGTATCGCCAATGCTATTTTGTTTATCATTATTATTTACTTAATACAGTATATAGCTGCAAGAGAAAATTACAAGCTCTGCGTTGATTACCAATTTTAAATATGTTCTGTGGCAGAAAAAATTTTAGAATCTCCGAAGTAATAATTTTTACTTTTAAAATAACATTATCCTGGAACTTCACCCACTTGTACAAAAATATATTTCTAATATCATAAAACATTCAAACAAACTGATTGAAACAAAATTAGTTTTTGAAGTCCAATGTCATCGTATCATAACCAAAAAGAAGTAAATTTGAGATGAAATATGGGAGAAAGTAAAAGTTTTCCCACCCCTGTCTTATCTCCTCGTTAATGCATTGTATTCTTATTTTTTGACACTCGCTTATTCGAGTACGAGGAGTGGAAATTTTCATTCATCTTTCACCCCAAGCTAGCAAGTTTCTTTGGCCATGCAGGGGGTGATAAGATGAATCGAGTTTCGAAGAGGAAATGGTCGATTCATTCTTCAAAGCCCTCCTTCTTAACAAAAGAATGGCCATATAACTGGCAGGGCACTTGTCCCAAACCCTCACAGTTCAGGGATCCAAAAATTCACCATAATTAATAAATCTTAAACTACACAAATAGGAATAAAAGAAAACTCTGGATTGTAACAAATTAAAAATACTCCTTTATTATTTTGCATTTATTAAAAATATTTTTTTATCTGTTACAGTCTAACCTTACGAGTGGCATATCCAGAAATTAATTTTTGGGGAGGCGCATAACATCAGTCATATGTTCTTCAGTATAGGTTTGATTTGATTTGATTTGATTTGATTTCGAGCATTACTGTCAACTGTTTTGCAAAACCAGGGCTAATGAGACCGGGACCTATTGTTTAAACCTGATTCCTGATGACTACGAAGATCCATACCAGCAGCGTCATACGAACCCGCGAACTCTGGTACTCATGTGCAGCGCTCTACCATTCGGTCATCTTTTGACTGTTCTTTTGTATAGAATCATCACTTGGTAAAAACTACCGGATACGTTATATGACTTATTTCTTCTGTTTAAGTTGTTCAATTGATACTTTTTATCAAAACATAAAATTTATCTAAACAAGGATCATTTAAGAAAAATTATTGAGATATAGTGGGAAAAAAATCCTACTTAATCAGTCATGGAATAACATTATTGAAAAATTGATTAAAGTCGTAACAACTGAAAAACTGTCTAGAAGGAAAGAATGCCTCCTGGAAGCTCTGCGATGAAACTGGTGGAATAAGTATGAATCCCTCTATTCGTCAACAATCACTGACCAAGAGGAAATTCACACACAGTAAAATCTTTTCTATTTTTTAGGAATCTGTTTAGATGTAACTATTTTTTCTTCAGGGTGGGAAAAAATATGCATGAAGATAAAAAAGAGAGGGCTCAAATTTTTAAAGTTTAAAACACTTATACTATAATAAATAATTCATCCTGAAATTCAATTTTAAGAAAAATCTAGGAGGGTGTATGTCGGCTATTCCATTGAAACGGATGCGACACATTGAACTACTTTTTAATCACTTTTCATTAAATATAGTATTTCAAATATATATTTTTGTGAATTAGTTATAACACCTAAGGAAGAATTTTGCAAAAAAAATTTTTTTTATTATAAATATTCTGTTGCGGGTGTGACATAACTGTCATACCCGTAACCCACGTTACAGCGAATATTTTTACTGGTCCCAACTAAACGCCTTAACCATTTATTATTTTAGTGAACTCTAGAGAAAATGAAAACCCACTTACAGTAAATAGAAATCTCCCTTCCACATGCTTTTTTATGATTTCTCAATTTTCAAAAGGGAATTTTATCCATGTGTATATAATTGTAGCATTTGAAATAGGTGGGAATTATAAAGACATGAAAAATGTGATTTCTTTGTATCTTCTGGCAGGCTTACTTTTATCACTTTTTTTTTTTACAACGGGATCTTTTTTAGTTCGACGCATTAGTTTTTGTTTTGTTTTGCTTTAAATGTCAAGCCAACTCAATCGCTTAAACTTAAGCATTACCATTACTAGCAACACGAGAATTAGAGGTCTTGGCCCAGGGAGTTCTGTTACTAACTCATCCTGTGAGATTGTGTTTTATTTTTGGTAACACCAGGACTAATTAGACTGGGAGCTTACGCCTTGAAGTTAATCTAAACGGCGTGACCATTCACACCTGAGAAATTCAGGAAATGCAGCGATCTATCTATACAAGCATCATTCGTCTACTACACGACTGTTTGAACATTTTGTTAGTCCTTGTGCAGTAAATACTGACCGTAGAAAGCTTAAACTATACCAAATTTTTTAATAAACTAAACATCAAGATAGAGGAAAGCAATTGCTAATACTAAACCTGTCTTAAGAATTCTTCTAATAAAGAAATGGATACATTTTTATGTAAAATATTTGGAAAACATAGTACATTACTCTTTCACTTGCCAGTTATTTTTGTTTTTTCTCTCTCTTACTCTCTCGTGATGCGGCCATTCATGGATAAAGATAAAATGTTTAACATCCTTACATAATCTAATAGAAAAAAAAAATTTCTAAGGCAGTGGAATCGGACACTGCCTTAAGAATCCAAATACTAGATTTTTTATGCATTTATAAACATTAAATACATTATATGCTTACTTAACCTCACGGGTGCAAAAAATCTTGGACAGCTTAAATCCCGTAAAAGATAACCCAAAGGCTAATGACTTCATATACTAGATTCTTGCATCATTAGTTATAACTCTGTAGAAGTGTTACTAAGTTCTCGCGTTGTGGAATAAATTATTAAAAATTAGATGTTATCTAATCAATAAAGGAAACAGCCTGCAATATTTCTGCATTAATGTGAAGCATACTTCTTCCAACTCTGAGCGTGCTTGGACACAGCAGTATTATATTGCTAGCCTTTTCAAGCAGGTGGTTCACGTCTTACCATACTCACCATCAACAATGACCGCTGACTTAATAATACGATACTGGGAAGATCTTAACGCCCACGTTTAAAGCCTGGATTTCGAGACTTGAGAAATCTGATTCTAGATAAGATTTTTTCTTCTCTATTTTATATATTTTTTTTTACTTCTACCCTTTCATTTCACTCACGATCACTTTGCAGCTGCGTAAAAGATAGTTCTATTTAACTTGGATTCTTCCTAGTAGATGTTACAAGAACTTACACAATCTATAAAATAAATTTAAACTATGAACTTAATCTAACGTAATTTGTTACTCCAAAAAGTTTAGAAATAAAAAACAATTCTTTGTTTGTTACAAGAACAATTCACGCTATGATTAAATTAATTTAGTGATTGCTAGGAATAATGTCAGTTAAAAAAAGTGATTAACATTAATTAATATTATAGTGAATAACTAATCAAACTGAAACTTAAGTTTTCTCAGGACATTCACTGTTTGGAACTAGGTTATAAACAATTTTTCATCAAAAATCAAATCAATTTAAAAGCGATTTATTTCCAAGGAAACAATGCTGCAATTGGTACACCACTCTTCCTACTTACAAAATTTTTACTTATCCTAGCTACAGGACTTTTATGGTTTTATTGGTATTACTTTCATAATAATTTATAATTTTTTTTTAATCTGTTGCGATTCTTAGAGCAGGGATGGACAAACTTCGGCACACCTTAAAATATTTTCATATAAAATAAATTGCTACAAGAAAAAATATCTAAAATTCAAATATAGTACTAATAATTTTGCAATCTGGTATACATAAATGGTGGTTTCATTTTTAATTTGAAACCATAGAGATTTTGAATCACTTCTTAATATTAGTACATCGGGTTTGGAAATTTTAAAAATGCAATTTACGGTTTCATTTATCACATTAATGTTTGTATTCCAACATCTGTGTAATGTTTTGCAATAAATTACACTGGTTCACCAAATTTGTTTCCTTTTGTTGTTTTGGCCCAATCCCAAAATAATTTGTCCCTCATTGTGTTAGAGGAAAGTCAGTCGGTTTGGAGCAATCAATTAATTCTTTTGCTACAAGAGGGCCGATTACTAAGGATGTGATGTTCATTTTAATTCTGTCCAATTTCATTCTCTAGCTAAATTCTTTCACTTCCATCCTCTGTCCGGCACGACTAACACTGCGATTTCGAAAAGCTACGATCAACCGCATTAGTAGTAGAGCTTGAAATCTAAGAACTCCAAAGCCGAAAGGGCTACCAATTTTGCAATTATCCTATTCGATAAAGAAATTTTCAAGAACAGAAAAAAGCCATTACCAACTGCCAGAAAGTCTTTACCCGTGATAAAATTGTTTGAAACAAAGAATATTACTAAAAAAAAAAGAAAAAAAAAGAAAAAAAAAGAAACAAAGAAAATTTTTAGTTTTTAATTTTTAGAAAAGAGGTTTTTGTGCAAATATAATGTTACATTGACAGGCACATGTTAAAAAGGTATTTGCAGCAAAGAGCTGTTCCGGGGCTGTAAACTGCTTTCACATTTTTAACATTTATGCACCACTTAACTTGGTTCTTTAGTTTATTTTCCACCCAAGCAAACCGCTTCGCACACGAAACTATAAAAATTAATAAAAATGTATTTTAGAATACACGCGTCAGGTTTAAATTAAAATAAATTACCTTTTTGGGGGAAAAAAAAGAGCGAAATTGGGCTAAAATAAAGCTTTAGAAAAACAGATAAAATGGCAATTTACATCTAAACGTTAACGTTAGTGGAATTTTTCAATTAACTTCAGAAAATGATAGAAAAAAATGTCAGAAATAGCAAAATACAACTTCCGAGACAAATGAGGGATTTATTTTCAAAACATATAGTTTTTCATTATAGCTTTTCTTTTAAACTGACCCACTTCTCGATAGCTATTCCAAAATTAAAATTTTTTCTCTTTCCGTACCTTCCACTTTAATCACCCGGATGTAGTTAACGTGGAAAAATTTCATTAGATTTTTAATATCAGATTTAATGAAGTTTTTATTCTCAATTTAGGAGCATTTCCATTGCAAAACAAACATTACAAGAAATTCTGAAGACATTTTGTCCTAAGTGGTTACACATTCTTCGACATTTTAACATTTTCTTTCGCAATTTGCGAAATATACGATTGTGTCTTTACATAAATATCATTCAAGACTTAAAATCGTCATTATAACAGCTCTTATTTGATTCATCTCAAATGCAAGCTCTTTATTAAAAAATGTTCCATATTAAAAAATATATTTGATTTCATTATTTCAAATAGTATATTAAAAATAGAAAATAAATAAAATAGGAAAAAAAAACTTACTTGAAAGATAACTTTGAAAAAATATGTATATTAGAAACTTAATTATAACAAATTGAAGTAGAATAATTGTAAGCTAAAAATATAAATCTGACATTTTAAACTTTGAAAAAAAATAGCAACTATGCTAATAAAGTCAAACGTATTCCTCTTACTAGGATAACTGAGATTCCCAGAACAAAAATGATAATTTGTTTCTATTTGATATAAAAATTTAGTTTCTAATACATAAATTCCAAAAGTTCTTTTGCGGGTAAATGTGTTTCTATTTTTTCACTTATATATCGTACTTTTTTTAAAGCATTGCTTTCTATAACAGAGCTAGTTTTCTTTTTTATAATGCAACTGTTATTAATACTATACGAAATTTTATTCTGAACAGAAAATTTTATTTCATTTGAATCAAAAATAGGCTGTCATAATGCCGACTTTTCAGCCCGAAATATGCAATGTCCCCTTCAACCAGGATATCTGTACATGTAGCTCCGATCTGTTTTCTGTAGAAATGTTATTTGGGTGGCTCCCCCCCTCCCCAGTCTCTTTTTAAACATTAAAATTGTTTATAATATTAAAAATCAGTAAACACAAGTGACTTTTCAATTGCACATTGAACATTTATATGGAAGAAGAATTTCTCTTGAATTACTATTATCAGATAAATATAGGCAGGGTATCTGCCAAAATAAAATTTTTCAAATCCATGACTTTTCATGACTTTCCCTGATTTAGCGGATCATTTTCCATGACTTTAAAAAGCTTTCGTTAAAGTATATATAAATAAAACTTCTGATGTACATACAAATAAAATATATGCTTTTAAAGAAATTACAGGAATTTTATAAAAAAAAAACTATAAACTTACTTTAATAAACTCACATACGTAAAAATAAATTGTTGTATCTACATACCTAAGTTTAATCATATAGCAATTTTTCAATCAAAATTCAGGGTACTTTGGTATTATCCAGGTGACCATGAATAATAGCTAAATGTAACCATATAATGTTTATATACAATATCCCTAGAGATACTTATATTTTGTGCAAAAATCTTAATTTTTATTAAAATATAATTATTATATTGATAAAATTTTAATCTACAATTTAAGAAAAAAGCAAAATAATATACATTTACCCACCCATTAAGCTTTCTTGCTTTGAATTTCCTTGGTGAACAAATTTTACTTGGCAATATGGTTAATAAGATAATACATAAATACCAAACTCGGTCACTTCAGCAAAATGACAAGTAAAAATAGAATTAAACAATTCAATGCATTTTTATTTAATCGGTAGTTTAGTGGATCCATGACTTTCCATGACTTTTACTCATTTTACTTGAAAAATCAAGACTTTCCAAGACAAAATTAATCCATTGTCTAAATCCATGATTTTCCATGACTTTCCCTGACTTTCCAGGTGCGCGGAAACCATGTATAGGTCTCAGGGTTGGCTTCATTTGCCCAACCCGAAAAAACCCGGGAGGGTTTTTTCAAAATTGGGTTCTCAAAATCTTTATTTAAAATTCCACATATTTAACTAATAATAAATATATTGAATTAAATTAATATATATTATATATTTCATCTTTGACAATGATCCTAGAATTTTTTTTTTTTAATTTGAGGGGTCTAAACTGCTAGAAAAAATAAAAACTTAACTTTTCAGGGAAAAATTGTTATCTGTATAACAAATATAATAAAATCTAACTTAAAGTTAATAAGTAAGAATGTATAATGAAAAAAATAAGAATATTGAAGTATTATATGTGATAAAATTAATCGAAAAATGGACAAGAAAAATTGGGTAAAAAATACGAATAACAACTGCAAATAATAAATATGGGGATCATATATAACTTCTATTAAGCACAATACTGCTAATAAATATAGAGCAATAATTTAATACATTTTTATTGATAAGAAAAAACTTCAAATGCAACTATTTCAAAGCCAACTTTTAGTATAAAATAATCGCCATTCAAAACTAGTTTTTTGGTGTTAGAAAAACTTTATAATATGAAAAAAATTTATTTTAAGATTTCAAAATTTCTTTTAATTTAGACAAAAATTTCTTCTGCATAATTTAAAATTTTTAATTTTAAAAAGTGATTAACATTTTACATTTATTTTAATCATACAATTAATTATATATCCTGTCCTCTTACATAACAAAAAACCTGAATAGTTTTCAAATCCCCAAAAGAGCATCGAAAACCCTTTAAAGTATAGAAAAAACCCTGATAAAACCGGAAAAAAGCCCCAAAACCCTGAAAAAAAAAAAAAAAAAAAAAAAAAAAAAAAAAATCCCCGGGTTTTTGCCAACCCTGATACGTCTTTTAGGAAAATTACGAAATACATATTCCAAATACATTTTATCAATAGAAGATGAGAATCTTGGAAACATTTTGTAATTTGTTTTCAATAGAGCGAGTTCATATTTAATATACTATTAGTAGGATGCCATACTCGAAAAGGTTAAACAGTATTAGGTCCAGTCATTAACCGTCATACTTATGGTGTAATAGTTGAATTTATTTCTGAGAAAACGTCTGTTTTGGGGGTAACATACTATTCTAGCACCATGAGCCCCAATCCAAAATTTATAAAATTGTCTACATCAAAAATACGACATTTTTGTTTGGGGAGCGGAGCCTTATGGGGTTTAAAACGTAACCCACATAAATCGCTGAATAATAGATTTTTTTCTTAATCGTTTATCGGTCCTTTTGCAAATTATGCAGTGGTACTTCAAGCAGTGTCGTTAACCCTTCTGGAATGAAAAATGTAGACTAACATTGCTTCGCACACCCAGCAACTATTTATTTCGTACCATGTATTACATAACCGTTACATTAAAAAAAAAGTTTTTTTTTTCTCCTTAACTAATTTTACTCGATTCTTTAGTCGTAAAAACATTAGCTCGAAAAAAGTGACCAAAATAGATTTTTCTCATTTACTTTCAAAATGTGTACAAACCAATTATGATTAAATGCAAGTGGGCAAAAACACTTTGCCTAGTACAACAGTGTTATACCTTTAAACAACAATAAATAAATTAAAGAGCTATTTACTTTAGTTATTTTCGGAAAGGCACGAGAGATGGACTGATAAAGACTGAAAAACACAAATTAATCAACTTGCTCAAGAGCTCGCTATGTTTAGAAGGCAGCATTATTAAAAGGTGAAGCTTTTATGCCAGTTACAAACCGCTGACCATTAGCGAAAAATATCACGTCCATCATACATTGGATAAATGATATATATCGCCCCCCCTTCCCGAAATACAACAGAAAAAAACCCTAAGATTAACGCTTTGATACGCGCGACGCGCAAACTTAAAAGAAAATTATGCAAATTCCAATACTGATATTGATGATACGGGTAACGTAATTACCTGTTACCTTCCAATGAAAAATCACTAAAGATGATCAACCTTTGGAATAACCAACTCACTGGTGGATCTAAGAAGAAATATTAGAGGCAGATACTATATGAAAAATAATAAATATGAATTCATGGATGCAGGAATAGAACATGAATTTATAACTTACATAATGTATATTGAATTATTATAACGCACGTGCAGGGTTCACTTGCGAGCTCTACCGCAATGTCTTATGCAAACAAATATTCGTTCTGTCGGTAAATGGGCGTCAAGCATTACAGAATTAGTAACTCATCCATATGTACAACATAATTATAGAGCAACACATGTTACCAAACAGAAATATCATAAATTATAAATATTTCAATTTAAGAAAAGTTGAAAGGAGAGCTGATAACTCAGCACATTAGGCTAGGCAAAAGAGACACTTAAATTGTTCTCTAGGATTAAGCTCGCAATTTGCAACTGTAACATCTTATCAGATGCATTAATTCTTAAACGTAAATAAGAAAGATTTTGTAATAAAAACGCCTAGATTTACAGCAAGAGACAAAAATTTTAAATTCTACATCTTTTTTAAACAACATCTGACCTTCTACTAGAGCTAGAAAAGCAATAAATTATTTCCTTACACCGTGAGTTAATTTAGTTGACAAGTTTTTTACCTGTTGTTTTTCCTCTGGATTTTTAATTTTTGTTTTTATTTACTACAGCGTATCTCTTAACTCAGTCTATCAGGTAGGTCCAATGGAACTTTTTTAAACTTTTATTAAGTATATTATATTACTCTCGAGGATAATGAAGGAATCTTATTACTCTTTTGAAAAATATTCATTCTTTTCAGTAAATCCTTTTATTTTCTTATAGAATCCCACAAAATATTTAAGATTCAATTTTAATAAATATTTCCAGTTTGGTTTATTGAACCTAAAGGTTGTTGACGGAAGATGAAATAGTATTTATTTACGTTCCTTTCCATTCATTCGACGGCGGCAATATCTAACAAAAGTGTGACTTGAGTAAATTTAATTCTTTCGCTTACGCGCTTTTTGTCTCCCAGTTCAGCTGGCAAGACAAAAAATATATTTATGCCAAACGCGGCTGCTTAACCGTTACTCATTTAGCACCAGTATGGAGCACGTGGAGCTAAAGAAATGCTACGGACTCAAATGAGTAACATTGCCCATGTTGGGCCCTAGTAATTTAGAAGCAGGAACACCAAGCAGAAGAGGCATGGCTTGCATGTCCAGAGGTATCGTTTGGGAACTTGGAGAATATTGAGATTACGAACCTATTTTATGTGGCTCAGCCGCCATTGATGAATACGTTGATCTTTGACCCATTCGAGCTTCAAACTAGCAGCCCTCCGGTCATGCGATCGATGCCTTTGCCGACTACGCTACCGCTGATATCGCATCGCTTCCACCGTATCACATTTGATACAGGTAAAGTTTTATTTTCGGAACGTACCGCTATACTAATAGCGTGCTTTACAAGTCATTGATAATAACCCAAGTACTAGGAAGTCACGTTATAGGTCTACAAATTAACAAATACACTGGACTTGTAAGTATTTTTTTTCAATCCGTAATCTATGAGAAATGTTGGCTACCAGACAAAAAAAACGAAGCCTTGTTAAATATGATATACAGGGACAGAGAAGGTCAAAGACCAATAATAATTTTCGAAAATTCAAGAATAGCAGCAAGATGACGGTTAAATATATAAGGTGTCTTTTTTAATGTCCGAGTCCAAGGGTTCAAATTTCGCGTTTTCTATTTTCCTATGTTATTTGGTCCAGATGGGAAAGCTATAGTCTCCGTCTCTCTTTGCCATTATATTCCGTATTATTCTGCGCTGAACATGTTTATGTTTATGTGAAAAGATTTTCGTAGTTTGCTATTGAAGATGTGATTTTAACACTTTTATAAAGCGGAAAATGTCAAGTAGAACCCCCCCCCCTCATCCGAAAATAATTCATTTTAGCCTGTTAAGAGATTTGAAGAAAGGGGTTTTACTGCTTAGAGCCAATTTTGAACATCTACGAACATCTGAAACGAGATTCGAATTAAACAGACTCTGCCATCGAAAGGCTATCATCTCGGCCATCGTCCAGTGCAATGAGTGTTTCGATCCTGTAGTATTTTTAAAATTCAGTCAACCACACTGTTAAACAAATTTATTATAAAACTGCATTAAACCTTAAACAACATGCTTCTTGTAGGTCATCATACATACAAGTGTTGCCAATCTCTCTTTCTACAAATCTCCTACATAGTATGTTGCCAATACATAATAAAAAATGGATACATTTTAAATATACAACAGACCCTTTATGCATAAAACTTATTTTCCTTCGGAATTTATAATTTTCAAACAATATTTTACAAAGGCTTCTAGATTACGCAGTCTTTCAAAAAGCTCAAAATAATGCTCAACTCTTAAAGCAAAGGGAAAAATTAGTGATCGAGGGCAAAAAGAGTCCATCGATTGAAAACACTATGGTCAATGTTTTTGCTATCAGTTTTTTCTATTTTAACTAATACGTAATTTTTAAAAGACTATTCCAAACTTCTAAAAATATCCTCATAAACAGTAAGGCTTGAACATATAGGTTCCGACTCCTAAAAATCCTTGCTGTGACTAATCAACTAGCTGCTAAACAAACCAATCGAAAAACTAAACATTTTCAAGTTTTTCTCACGTTTTCCACAAAAGTGAACTTTTGATGCCTTAAAGCCATTCAGGGTGGTAATTAACACTATTAGCGAAACAAAAGCTTATAAAATCCTTTTTAAAATCCTTTTAGGTCAAAATTATTCAATGCTAAAAATGTTAAATTTAAATATTCAAGAGATAAAAGCAGCATCTTATCTGTTAAATGCTAGGAAAAGTAATGAAAAAGTGTTCATATAGCACGAAATATGGTTTAATAAGTAATATTCATGAAGTCCTAATATACAGTAAAAAGATTTTCAAAATAGAAGTAATATTTTTAAGCTACATGAGATCCAAATATTGAAAATCCTTTACTGTATATTAAAATTAGACGTTTATTCATTCAGCGAAATAAAATTTTGTTTCACGTTTGATATATCCCAATAAAAGTTTTATTTTGAATTAATTTTAATTAAGACAGAAAGAGCTATGATTGCATATTTAAAAGCAAATTTTTTCCGATTGGAAGTTTTAATTTATTTTTCTTTAAATCCAGATTTTTTTTTAATAACAGTTCAGCATGATCTTAATACTAGTCAGAGAGAGTCTGGCGAAGATTACTAAAAATCTGACTCGCTAACATTCAGAAATACTACAAATTTATTTAAGATTCATGGATGATTCGATAATGCAACTTGCACTTTCTCCCTTCTGCTATTTCAATACGCTTTTAGCCCTTTGAGGACGGGCACATCATATATGCAAAGTCTTTCAAATTGATTCAAAACGAGTATATAATTAAGTATATTTTAAGATTGTCACTAGAAGTAGCTCTATGTCTGTTATAGGTAAACTTATTTAATAAAGATATATGTATACTATCTACAGATATCTGTCTACTATCTGTATAAGAATCATCTGGTTCAAGATAAAAGATGTTGCATATATGATACGCCCGTCCTCAAAAGGTTAGTAACATGTAACTTAGTTATCCAATTTATTTTTCTACCAAAAACAAGTGTACAAAAAAAAAAACCGTTTCATATGTCTTTATTCCTTTTTTTAGTGTCGAGCAAACTGGTAGCGTGTTTCTGCTGTAAATATTTTTACATCCCTAACATTTCTCAATTAGCAAAATAATCTAAGTCCTAAAAACATTCAATCGATAACTCTTATTCAACCCTTACAAATTTATTTAAAAAAATATCAAATCAACAGTAATCCAATGCTCTCTCTGAGTGCATTGTGTTGTGCTTCGGATTATATAAACGGAAACCATAACACAGGGGATCCAGAGAGGAAAAACAAAGAATATTTTAAAATGAAATTGATTTACTTAACTAGAAAAAGTCATCACTATTATGATATAAAGCATATAAAAAAACTGATTTTCAATTCACTGAAAATCATGCGAAAGGTTTGCGGGCTAATTCAGAAACTAATGCATGAACACGGTCACCAAGAAACCATGTCGAGAAGAAGAAAAAAATTAAAAAAAAAAAAAAAAATTCATTGCTATCAGGAACTGTCAATTTGAAAACATGATCGAGCCAAAACAAACGGCTGACAATTTTACTGACAGCCGACGGATCATCGATTGTATAAACCTGTTCGGAAATATGGACGTCATATGTATTCCGTGTAGAATTCTTAACGCTTTTTTGCCGCGTCAGCATCACGCAAACAATCGACCTTCACGTATGTGACCGCTCACTTCATGTAAAGATAGGAACTCAGATATATGCATCCACCATCATATGAATTCGTTAGGTCTTAAATTTAACCACGATCGAAATAAAAATAGAATAAAGACAAAAATATTTTTTAGCTTTGCTTTCGAATATGGAAGGCATTCGAATGATTGCAATTTTCCGCGAACTGAATTCTTATTGCAGATAATGAGTTTTTATTCTGAACCATTGAAAACATCCGAAAATTATAGTGTTTTACTAAAATCTGATTTTGTAAACGATATCCCGCATTTAACAATTACTAATGCAAGAAAAAGGATCTAATAAAACGGGTTAAACATGGTTTAAAAGCAACAGAATAGAAATGGAACATCTCGAAATGCTCTAGAAGTTCAAATCCAGCACAATAGAATGCACAAGATAATCACTACATAATCTGCGTTATATAACAGAAAAATTTTCTAGACAGCTATTTAACCCTAACAGTGCATTGCTTAATTTTTATTAACATGAGTTAGCTATTAGCTATAATTTAAGTACTGTTTAACAAAAGGCTCTATAATCAAGAAAGTGGATTATGGTTTGGTTTGGTTTGGTTAGCTACGGTCTACTGTTTTGCATACGAGAGCTAATGAGACCGGGACCTACTGCTTAAAGCCGATTCCGAACAGCTACGAACATCCATGCCATAGTGGTATTCGAACTCACGAACTCCGGTACCGACGATCAGCGCCCTAACCAATCGCCCAGCGTTTGGCGAAAGTGGATTATGGAACTTTATCTAAAAAAATAATTCTGGTGAAATCTGAATATGAGGTGCGATGACGCTTAGAAACAGAAATCCCACTGTTAGTAGTAATTCGAAATGAATGTTAATCAGTAGCTCTCGGGTTTATAATGCTGACAACAAACTAGATAGTCCAAAGAGCCAAAAACGGAGGGACAGAGGTTGGTTTTGATCGCTGCAGTCTACTGTTCGGTACACGAGAGGGAATGAGACCTGGACCTGCTGTGTAAAACCAATACCGAAAGACTAAAAACATCCATACCGGCAGAGGAATTCAAACCCATGGAGACTCCGGTTATGAAGACCAACGTCTTACCAATTTGGGAAACGTTCGTTGAGGGACAAAGATTAACTTCCAGAAGAAATGTGAAATGTCATTAAGGAAAATTCTGGGTATGTGCACCTATTTATGGACAGCGAGGACTTACAATGCCTTTATTTAAAAGAAGGTTTATGTCTTTATATAATCACGAGTACTTTCGGCGAATGAAATGCAAATAATTCTACATGAAAATAAAAAAAAAGTTAAGAGTAACAACGAAAAAGGCAATATTTTCCTCCTTTCAAGGAAAAAAATTGAATGTATAGTTAAGTAATCAGACCCTTTAGATCTAAACTGAAAAAATATATTGAAACGGTTTAATATAATTAAAAATGATTCTACTTAAATGCTTAATGAATTAATACTGGAAATATTTTTATACGGAAAAAAACCCTTACTGAAACTTGCTAAATGATTACTTAACACTTTGCAGGCTGGTACCGATTAATATTATGTAAATTTTACTTAAATATATTAGGAATATTTAACTATCCTTTGTAAAAGAAAATGGGGTCATTCCCGAATAAAAAATTAACTAAATCTTCCATTTCTTTTGTTCAACGGAATAGCTGAATTCCGCCGTGTGTCGTTATTAAAGTAGATGATGGCTAAAATTAATGATAGCAGTAAGCGGAGGTTTTTCGGAACATGCGACAGCGGGCAACAAAAGAGGAATGTTCGCATAATGACAAATTTCCGCCGGATAAGGCGCATCGCCAAACACCTACAGGAACAGGGAATGACACACATAAAAAAATAACTTTTTAAGTGGGGTAAAGGGAATTCCTTCAATGACGTATTACCGGTCTTTATCACGATAACTTAAGGGGACTGTAAAACAGGATATTAAATTTAGCGGAATTACCAAAAGGGGATTTGGTATTATTAGTCAACTCATTAGCATAACTTCATGTTTAATTTCTGTTACAGCTCGAGGAAGAAAATAGGTTCAAAAAAGAAAATAATCTGATTATTTTTTAATCTTATCAGAGAAAACGGAGGTTTAAAACTGATTTTCCCAACAGCATAGAAAAGTCTGAGATAGCAACTAGGCATTCAAGAATTCGAAAAGTTTTCAGATCTTGCATAGCTGAATTAAGGGATTCGTCGGAATTAGACAATATTAAGACCACATTTAATCTACATCAATTAGACTGATAATTATTGTTACTTAAAATGTACGTACATTAACGATAAAAAATTTAATGCTATACTTTAATACTATCTTTAAGATTATTAAAATATCTTGCGCTGCACTACTTATTTTGTGCGCAGGTTATATGTTCACGAAGTTTGGTAAGTGTACTGTGGTAGCCACACCACACATTTTCTTTCCCCTTACTTAGAACAGAACCCCCCCCCCCAAGCAAGTGTCTAAAAGAGCCGCTGTCAAAGCCATGATGAGTCTTATTCAGGAGTTTGGTTTGGTACGCTACGGTCTACTTTTTGATACACGAAAGCTGATGAATCTGGGACCAATTGATTAAAGCCGATTCCGAATGGCTACGAACAACCATGGGACGGGATTCAAACCCGCGGATTCCGGCACCGAAGAACAGCACCCTACCATTCGGTCATCGTGCAGCCCCTATTCATGAGTTTATGTTTGTTCAAAAAGGACTAAATCGGCAGATCCTACGTGTTCCCCATTATGCGTTAGCGTCAGCTTTCGCTTGCAGCAATAAAGTCATTACATTTAGTACACGAGTATTGTGAAACCAAAAATAGATACATTTCCTTAAACTTTAGGGTTCTTTTGTGGAAAAGTCAAAGAATAAAAAGTGTTCTCAAACGCATATTATTCGGTTCCTCCCCGAATGAACGGAGATGTGAAACCGAGTGGGGTAAATTTATAGTAATAAACCAGGGTCGTTAACTAACCGAGGAAGCAAAGGATTCTAAAATGTGCTTTGCTGCACCCTGAGCCGTTATTCCTTTATCATAAGAATCAACATTTTTAAGTGATTTCTAAGCATCTCTTGCGGTGAAACACTGTGGAAGCCTCAAAACAAAAGATACGAGGTTTCCTGATGAACATCGCCCAGTTCTGGATTGAATAGCCGACGACTTACAATGGATCTTAATCATGTTTTTACGCTGACGTAAATTTTCCTTTTCGTAGTAATGCCTAGGGAACTACCGGACTTTTGTAGAGGCCACTGTGTCGCTCTAGAAAGGCCAGTGGGTTTTTAAGAGGTAATAATAGTTCTCAGACTGTTGAGAGCGTTTGTTCTAGTATTCGAAGGGGATTATTTTATTGTGTGAAGCCTTGCTATCTGATGAAGTAACTTTCATAGACGACTGTTGACGAGGTGACAGATCCGTGAGCATATACGCTTTACCTCAGATTGCTTCTAACGAGCCATCTCAAAATTATTTTGGAATGTTCCTTCACTGGATCCAAATATTTATATTTAATTCATTACCTAATTCAAATTTAGAACTGTTTTAGAATTGTTTTATATTTGGAAGATATGCTATTAAGATAATTGTGAATAACAACTCAGTATTTAAGCGACTATGAGAGCCGATTATGTACTGAGCAATTTCATTAATAAACTACGCCCATGATATTTGTACAAACTCAGATCAGTATGCTACCAATGCCGATAGAGGAATAAAAATAACATTAATATTAACACTAGAACACTATCCTTACGTCACGGAGTCGTTATGTAGTTAAACTATTAAAAAGCTGAAAATAAATAATGGTGAACATCCATTTTTTAAAACAAAAGCGTTTGTCACACCTTTTCTTACTTAAAAACAAATTTTTAAAAAAAGTTATCTTGCAGACAAAACAGTCGTAACAACGTTCGATAAAAACAAGATAGCGTTCTAGAGTTAAACTAAAATTAAAAATGAAGAATGGTAATTTCTTTTTAGAGGTATTGCCATATCTTTGCTTATTACTTCATACTGTATTACTTACAAATAAGACAAACTGGGATATCCAGCAGTCACAAAACGAAGGAAACTGCAGTATACAGGTGTCTTATATGCAAAACTTTACAATAATCTTAAAATAAAACACCAGTTGGAATTTAAAATGGTTCTTGGGAGAGAGAAAAAACAATGCTGGTATATATTTTATTCACTTTTATATCACCAATACTGAAATCAGACTGAACCATAATTCTTCTTAATTTTAAAGCAAACAGTGACAATTTCATTTCATTTGTATAGATCTTGATTACTGTAAACATTAAAATCAACATTTTTAAAAATAATAAAAATTTACATACAATCAGGGTTGGCATGATTTAAATCAGTTGATTTAAATCATGATTTAGATCTTGATTTAAATCGGTTGATTTTTTTTTTTTAAATCATTGATTTAAATAATTTTTTTTTCATTTCTCTTAAAACCTACATTCGAAAGACAGGAGAATTGGGAATCAGTCAGCACAGAAATACAAATAAGTAAAAAAGTGTAAATATAGTATGTTTTCTAAGAATTTAGGGGTTGTTATCAGAAAGTATGTAGTGGGGGTAGGTACCACTAGTTATGACTAGTGCAATTCATTTTATGTAATGGGGGGTAAAGAGAGTATTACAGAACTTGATTCCGAACGATGACCGAATGGTTAGGGTGCTGGCCTTCGGAACCGGAGATCGTGGGTTCGAATTCCACTATGGCATGGATGTTCGTACCCGTTCGGAATCGGCTTTAAGCAGTAGGTCCCTGTTTCATTAGCCCTCGTGTTGCAAAAAGCAGACCGTAGCGCTCCGAAACCAAACCAAATACAGAACTTGAAATCCAGTTTGTCTACCAAATAACAACAGCTGTCACATTATCTCCTAGAATGGAAAGACAGTTTTCTTCTTTTGGTATTTTTCATTCTAACCTTCGTAAACAATTAGGAGTGGATACGACATCGAAACTAGTGTTTTGATTGAAACAGTTAAATCCATAATTCGTTTCTTAAAAATATTGAAATAATTGTGAATTTTTTGTGTTTTTTTATAAATAGTTTGCATTAAATGAATATATAATTTGTTCTTTAAATTTACATCTTATTTAGTTTGCACCATCCATTTACAAAATAATGAAATGTATTTAGATTTTAATTTTAGGTAATCAGTGTGTAGAATATACTAGATAGATAAGTTGTTATTTATAACAAACTATTCCATGTATATTGCAAAAAATATAAAAACACAACAATAATTAGAATTAGAATTCAGAAAAAAAATCAAATAAATCTGATTCAAACCAAATACATCGGATTTTTTTTTTAAATCTTGATTTTTTTTCCAACCCTGCATACAATGATTTTCGACATTTTCTAACGATATAAGTGAATGTCCATTTTTAGAAATTATTTTTCTTTCCAGGATTTATATCATTACTATTTTGGTAATGCAACCCTTGCAGATTTATATTAGATCCCTAAATGCTTTATCCTATATCCTAACACCAATCGTGTGTACGACACTAAAGACCTATTAAAGAATCGTGAATAAAAAAGCTATTTCAGAATTAAAATTTTTCCTTTTTATTTCAAGGGGCTCCATTAATCTGGCTACAAAACAGATCAACAAGAGTTTTCACACAGTGCGTTATTAAAATATTGCGATTATTACCAATAGCATATGCTATAGCAAAGCATGTTTCCAAAAATTTAAATTTTACTGCTTACAGTAAATGGCTACGGCAGTTGCAACGAATGACTAAAAAACCTATTTCAAATACTGAGATTTCGATTTTTAACAGCAGTAATTAGACCTTCACAGGAAATTTTTAAAATAGGGGTTAGATTCATATTTAGAAGTTAAAATATGAAAAAAAAAATTTAAAAACCTGACAACTCTAAATAAAACCTCCAGTTATTTTTCATAGACAGCATCTACAATTTGCTTCAATTCTTTCTTAAACACTACTAACCCTAAACTTCCTCTTTATTTTTAAATTCTATAACTTTCTCAACCCTTTTTACTAATTTTTAATATATATATATATATATATATATATATATATATATAACTTGAAAAAGTTCCCAAAAAATTTTAAAAAAATTTAAAACAAAATAAAAATTATCTTTCATTTTTATTATCATTATTTTTATTTATGATGGACAGGGCCATAATTGTAATTTCTTTTAATTTTTATTTATTCATGAATTTCATTGCGTAAACTCCTGTACATTTTTAAAATAATACTGCAAATTTTAAGAAGCACATCAGTTATGACATCATTAGCGCTCATTATTGGGGATACGACTTCGTGTGAAGTTAAGCCTTCACTACTTGGACTAAACGAACACCGATAAGTCTTTAATATAAGAATTTCTATTTCACTACTCATTTCTTCGTTTTATTTGAAAAATTTACACAACCTACACACTTGCTTTCAGTTATAATAGTATGTAAATATTTCTTATGTGATATGCTAATTAAACGCCGAAAGAGATGGTTGAATAAAAACAGAGAACCTTTAGATATCACGTTATTGACATTTCGGTCTCGTTGGATTAACGAAAGGAAGATAAAATCCCAAAATCACATATTAAACGTATACTATTAAGAACTGAACAGATCTTGAAATTAAAAATTATTAGATCATCTGCTCCTAACTATTCTCAACTAAATCTCTATAATTACACCAGTAATTTTTAGCTCAAGATAAAAGAAAGGTTTAAGCAATAAACATCAATGCCTTTCCCTCTAATCGAATTAGTTACTTAAAAACCTGCAACCAACTATCTATACCCAACGGTTTCGTCTTAAGGTGTGTTTACGGGCTAGGTTAATTCCAAGCACCTCAAAAGAATTCAAACCGGAAGTCAGTGCCATGCCTTTAAACAAACAGCACTCTGGAAAACTTTCCCACCCACAGAAAAAATGCAATGCCTCATAAGTTGAGCGGAACTGAAACAAGTGCAACCTGCACAAGCTGGGTGGTACTGAGATAAATAACAGGTTAAAAGACATAAACGTCTGAGATAAGTGATAAAAATAAACCAGTTACTTCTGTCAATTCAGGTATAGGTCCAAGATCTTCCTGCTATGTGATATTAGAAGCCAATTATTCAAAAGCGTCCCATAAGAATCGGAAGGCGTTGATTAAGAATTTGACAGCAGCCACTCCCTTCAACGTAAGTCCTGAACAAACACACATAAATAAAAGAAGAGATAACACGTTCACTTGACCTCTTTCGTCACTAGGGCCGAATTCCTAAGGGATTTATTGCATAATTAGTTTTCTTTTTAACGTTGAAGGGCAACTTAGCTGCTCCTTTGGACAGTTAGGTATCATCAAAGTGAAATGAATGAAGATATTCAGAAACACTAATAAAAACGTCGGGTTTTTTAATCATAACTGGCATGCAAGGGATTGGAATTTCCGATAAAAACATTTCATAAGCTAGTAGATGTACCCATGTTCAACACATTTTCCTCACCAATCTCTCATGCAAAAGAAACCACCAAACACAATGTATCAGACTCAGTTCGTACTAACCGTAAATTTTGTATGTTTCAAATGATATTTCAAAGCCATTCGAACTTTTATAGATATTCCTATTATTTAATAATTTTTCCTATACAGCGCAACATTAATTAATGCAAAGTAGTCATTGCTTTACCCCCCCCCCTTTTCCAGAAAGATAATTTAGAAGAAACGGGTATTTTATTAACTTTTTTTAGTTTATTGTAATTCATACAATATATTTCGATATAGTGATACCATTTTCTTCAAGGCCCTTAAACCAAAAGAAATTCCATATATAAAAATGAGGGGTCACTTTACTTCAGGGTTGCCACAAAAAAAATTTCTTTGCGAGGGAGGTTTCTCCCCTTCTATTCATATCTCGAATACAGCAATCCTTCCTAGCACACGCCCGCAGTGTGTGTAGAGCAATCATTACAGGGGCTATGGGGATATTAAATTAACCCCCCCCCCTTCGCTACGCATCTCCTTCAACTACATATATGTAATCAAACAGATATCATAAATTCTGGTCAGAATAAAAATGTAGCCCCTATTGTTTTTACTTGCCCTGGTTACTGGGCAAGGAGAAAGCTATGCAGCTAGACAATGAATAATGTTGCTATCAGGCCACATGGAAGACAAGCACAATTTTGAGAACTTAAACCTTTATTGAGGAGCTGCTAAAAAGGCATCTTTGCCCGTCAACGGCTGACAAAAGATTGATACGAAAAACACTTTGTTCGAACAGAGTATACCCCACAGCGAGACAGATAGAATATTCCCAAGGGACTACAAAATTAGTCAGCATATTTAATTGTTAGGTCAAAGAAAAAAACAGATCCATTTGCCGGCGACAGATGTAAAATGTGTTGAAAGGACAGAAAATTTACATCTATTGCACGAAAACTTTGGGAAATGTGTTGGAGGAATTTTAAATCGATGACACTCCATTGATTAAGACATTTTGGGGCTGGGAAAATAGATTTTAAGGAATTAGAATGGGAGAGAGGAGGCTTTTAAAGAGATATTAAAGTGAAATAATTTTGACATATTACGTAAACATAGATACATGGTCGGTTCTAGTCAATTAGCCGCTTGGGTGTATAATATTTGGCTGCCGTTAATCAATATGGATTCGTAATAGATTCAAAACTTAATCCAATTCAAAAAAAGCTTACTATTATATGCTCTATATAATTGAATAGATCTCAAAATATAAAAATATATACACTATATATTTTACGTTTATTTACCCTATTAAACAGAGAAGCAATATCCATTAAAAACGGCACTTTTCGTGTTTTCTTGTATAACAGTTCATCAATATCTGATAATTCTAAATTCTCACATTAGTACTTTATAATGCTATGTGAAATGATAGGAAGACAGAACAATTTTGTATCTAAATTATAACTTACCTTATGAAATTTTACAAGGAAAATTTTCTTTTTAAGATGCATTAATATATTGCAATTCAATTGTTTTTAAGTAATAAAGTAAGTGAAGAAGTATGCATTAAATACTAGCCAAATTTCATAACGATAACTTCCAGACGCAAAAAGGCGGATAGATAAATACTTTCGCAAAACAATATCTATAAATCCTATTTCCGAAAGAAATTTTTAGTTAGCATACTTTAATATTTGCCTATTTTGGGCGCCTGATTGACGCACGAACTTCTAGCCCCGACCCTGCTTGTGTGTGTGTATGTATGTATATATATGTACGTATGTTTGTGTATGTATATATATATGTGTGTATATATATATGTATATATATATATATTATATATATATGTGTGTGTGTGTGCTTATATATGTGTATATATATGTATATATGTGTGTGTATGTGTATATGTTTATGTATATATATATGTGTATATGTGTATGTATATATATATGTATATATATATAATATATATATATAATATATATATAATATATAATATATAATATATATATATTTCTATTTATACGTGTATGCATATTTTATATTTTAGGGTTCGCGTTTATGCAATTTAAAGGGGCTTTTTAGGCAAATTTGTAATAATGGAACTAAATTCGGCAAAATTTTCCAATTTTTTATGCTGAACGATCCACATTTTTCACATTAGTGGGTTCATGGGATTCAGGTTGCGGATAGTTCATTGCAAACATTGTACATGCATAGCTGCATATATACATGAATAATTAACTTTAAATAAACGAATGAATATGCACATATTATCCCTCGCACATTTACGTGTACGGAGTTAAAAAAAATAAACCTTTTATTTCTCGACCTCAGAATTAATAATAAGCAGCTTAACAGCGCAAATCTTATGTAACTATTTGTACACCATAAAAAGAGTAAGCAATTTATGAAAGCAGACTAGAAGAAATTTCACTCGACGGTAGTAAAAAGTTTCCTTTGACGTAGGTGTCATAAAAAAAAAGTTCTTTCGGTGTACGAGTAGATTTATTTGTTCAGACTGTATCTGAAAATGTTTTTGCCATTATACTAAATCTCTTGCATTTAACTGTTTATGGGTGGCAATTTGACAAAAAGGTAATGAGTCACATTAGAAAAAAAAATTAGAATAACTATGATGACGCGGTATTCTGAATAAAAATGAAACAGTTCTCAATCTTTTATTCACAAAAATTCTTTTAACAATTTGATTTCATAAGAATGAATCAAAGGCACTGAATACATTAAAATAGGAAAGAAATCATTGCGGAAAAATATGAATTAAATATAGCAATGCGTAAATAAAAAAAGTATCGATATAAGTCTAGTTTGGAGAGCTATTGTCAAATTTTGCAGCATTAAGGTTAATTAGACCTGGGCCTACAGCTTAAAGCTGACTCCGAACGGATTCAAACACCCTTGCAAGCAGCAGGAATTGTGTCAAACTCTTGTACCGAAGAGCAGCGCCACAAATGGCAACAAAAATATTTCATAGTATATATGAAATATTTTTGTATATTTCATAGTATGACGTAGCAAGAAAAAATATTTTGATCGAAGGGGCATAATTTCAAACAAAAAATATCTTGAAAAAAAAATTAAAGCTCTTTTTAAACTGACCAAAAATGCATTCTAAATAAATATACGATTACAGAGTTAAAAACATGAGTTAAAATACATTTTACAGTGCTAAATACACAGTTTACAGCTTTATTTTTCTTAACTGTTGCATAAACGTTTCTATACACATTTTCAAAGCCCATTGTATGCCCATCAGGGCTAACTTTGAAAGTCTTTCTTACCCCATGCGGTATCGGAGGTATACACGTGAAAAAGGAGCGTTCTACGGGGGTTCATGTAACAAGAGGAGCTAATAAGATCCCCCATAGAATATAAATATTCGAGAAGAGGTCTTTATCCCGCTCTACGATGGTAAACTGCATTTTGTGATCTTCTGTCCTCAGGATTTTTTTTTTTTTTAAACCATTTCGATAACCGCAATTCAAGTTCTAAAGTTAATATATTTGAATTCTTTTGTTTTAAATCCTTCAGATAGAATTTGAAAGCATATTCCCTTTCCTCAACATTTTTTCATGAGAAAATTCTGGAATTAAATCTCTCAATCTTGTCAGTTTTGATGAGACAAAAACCTCTCTTCCACAGAATTGTATGTGGAATAGCTTCACTGAATATCGATACAGTTTGATACCTTCCAACCCACCTGGTTTTGCAATACTTTCATAAAGGACTGAAATGGCAAGTTGATTTAAAAAATTTCTTTAAATATAGCAATTATTTTAGGTGATGTTATAAAATATGTACAAATATCATTTACTGCTCAAAAAACATTCCTTATTCCTCGAAATTTTGATGCATAACGTAAAGACAGATTGAAGCATGATACGGATAGGCAATATTAAACTGAGCGAAATACTGCTTTGCACCGTGAAGACTAAGCTTGCATTTCACTGTAAGATCTTCTCATGAAAACAGTACAATCATAACCTATCTCCTCATTCTTTTTTAACGCAACCCTGAATGTTGATGTTAAGAATCAAAGCAAATCCTATGCCAGTAATATCCTTTACATAAAAAACTTTAAAGTCTTTTCCAATTTTTCGCTGCTGTTCGTCTAAATACCTAACGCAAAATAAAAAAATTGTTTTGTGTTAGGAATGTCGGACGTTTTGTCGGCAAGAAGAGAAGAATTGGGCTGAATGAACTCTTATTATTTCATTTTATAAGATTGGGCTTCTATATAGTGCGCTTGCCCCTACAGTGTTGATGTGATCTAAAAGTGCTTTATCTCCTCGTGCACGATACCTCAAAAGTGCTTTAAAATTGCAATCATTTCCATCTGGTTCGTTCATTATCAGCCGCCCATTGCTTCTATCTCCTAAAAGGAGGATATCTTTGCCTTCCGCATAACATGACTGTCTCTATTACTGCACGAAGATGTACTGTTTTGTTTGACTTTTTAGTTGTTTATTAAGTCTTAGATTAATACTTTTTTTTCTACCTTGACGAATATCAAGAAAATCTTGTACCCTTATCATAGCTTCTTTGTGCTATTGAATAGTAAAATGATTGACGAAAATTTTTAATGCATCTTTTCAGTTTGTCAAAGAAGTTAACACAATTTCATAGTCTTGAGTACGATCATTTTCCTAAACCAGACATAATTGCAAATGAGACAAGTTTTACAAAAAGCCCTTTTTGCAAAGGATGAATATGCTAACCACTGTAAACGATTTAACTATTTCACCTGATTTTTTTTTTTCCTTGCCATCTTTAGAAATCTGAGTTTTGAAAGAAATAATGTCTGAAATCCAGAGTACATTTCCATAGACTCTCTGTTACGTCATCATGAATGCCACTAAAACTGGTATATAAACCAATATCATTTCAAAAGTATCAATCTGTTCCTTCCTTATTTACACATGTTGTTCTGGTTAAATGAGAAAAATCTGGATCCAATTCTTTTACTGTGAAAAATTTCAGTGCGTTTTCAAGTATAAGACTGGGGATCCAAACTCATTAGTTCCTTCCACCTGAAATTTATCACAAAAATCTATATTTATAATAACGTAAAATTCGTGTACTAAGGGACCTAAAAATACAAAACTTGGTATGAATACACTTGCCCATACTCCAGAGTATTTAAAATATTTTTAAAATGAAATTGAGTAATAGTGAGAGAATGTAGTTAATCTTTGAAAATAGGCCCATATGTGTCTTTTTTAAGTTACTTGAAGGTTACAACTGCCTTTAATTTTGTAAATTTCTAAATATGTTAGAAATCGCAAATTCATACATTACAAATTTTCAAAGATCTATTAAAAACAAAATTGTAAAAATCCATTATGTCGAGAGTAGAGACGGAATTTTATGTAAAGTAATTAAAAAGCAATAAGAAACACTTACCTTTTATCTTTTAACTAACTATCTAGTGTACAAGTCCTCTTCTGTATCTCGTTCATTCCATTCTTTCTTTGCACTGTGCTAACCCAAATCATTAATCACAAATGTTGAGCCCAGCTGTTGTTATCGTAACAAAAGCTGGACACAAGGGTACTATGATACAAAGAGACAATTCCATTAGAAGGCTCTGTAAAATGGCGGCCTCAGCAGCGAAAATAAAACATTTACGAATTTGGGGGGGCAGAATTTCGAAGCCTTGAGCCATATTGAAAAACCTACCACACAGTCCCGCGCATTATCAACATGTAGTCAAGATTTCGTTTCACTTAAAAATAGAAATTTTTGAAAAATAAACCTGAATCAAAATATTACACGGGAAGCAGCTATCTTCCAAGACCAAATATTTTGAAAAATACACGAGAATACCCTTCTTGGGATAAACTTCTATCAAACAAGATATACAAATATTAAGATAATACAATGCTATGTCTCTGATAATCAATAGTGTAGTGAGTGTATAAAAATTCGATGTACATGTTGATCACTTTTCACAGAGTTAGAAAAACAATTTTTGAAGAAAAATGAGATTATTTTTATTTATTAAATGCTACCTTCTTTGTTAGTACAGTTATATTCCCAAAATTTCGGAGCGGCCAAACCCCCTGCCTACGTCCCTGCAAGCTTGTTTTCACCGAACGTTATTCTGTTACGACTGCTAAACAACATTTAAAAAAAAAATATTTCAAGTCAAGAAAAACTAGTAATTTATAAATTTTCGTTAAAAAATGCAAATTCAATCAACTTTTGACAGTTAATTTTTAAAATATTAAAACGTCTTCGACGCGTAAGGATAGCGTTCTAGTGTTAAATAGCTGTAGCAGTGGGCTGGCATCACAGGGAAATGTGTATCCTGGTCGGTGAAAGAAATCAATTCTAAGAGGTGCCGATAAAAGTTTGAAGATAACATACAGTGATTTCTATAGGTATCGACACTTACACCACGTGCTATATTTACCATTGCAACTCCGCCTAACTCTGTATTACGAAGACTGTACAAAATATTCATAATAATATTGCTTAATACCTTATGGTAATAAGTAGACTTCGAGACAGCTTTTAAGAATAACTGCGTCCCTAGAAAGAATGTTAAATATTATACAGTTGTCAAATTTTTCCAACGCTTTGAATTACTGGTATCAAACTAATGTTTGTAAAGCCACGTCTCCCGAAATCCTACCAAAAATATTAAAACCTTCACTATAGTATGCTTAATATTTCTCCTGCCGCAGGAAACATACTTATTCAAAGGAAATGATGTGCAGTGGTAACGGAACGACAACCGGAAGGAAAGAACCCCTTTCATTTATATTGGGATTTAATGGAATTATGAAATTATACACACTTTTTCAGACAGTTGTAAGCGGGGGAACCATAACATGACTTCTCCTAATCCAAAATCACTTAATTTTATTTGTAACACAGCAATGTGAGGCTGTTGATAAGAAGGACGTAACTGCAATCGGTTTGGTTTGGAGTGCTACGGTCTACTTCTTTGCAACACGAGAGCTAATGAGACCGGAACCTACAGTTTAAAGACTATTCCGAACGGCCATGCCACAGTGGGATTCAAAACCACGAACTCCGGTACCGAAGGCTAGCACCCTAACCAATCGGTCATCGTTCGGCGACTCTGCAATCGGAGAGCTTATAGATAAATTCATCAACCGTTCAATCCTAGAGAATCCAATGATTCCTCGACCACTTTAAATTGTATAGTTTAAACTTGATATGATACTTTCAAATCACCTAAATAACGTTTTAAAAATATTTTAGCAATTTTAATGAATTGCGATACTATGTACTATTTGTAACACTTAAATGTATGTATAAACATTCTTTTCCTATGTATTAATAGTACAGTAAAACACATTTAGAGCCAACGCTGTAGTAGAGCTACATGTGTGAACGAATATTCCCTATAGGTTTTACACTGTTAAAAATCTGTTACAGAGTCAACTCATTATAAAGATAAGTATTTCCAGTAAAGAACGGCAACTTTATCCTCTTCAGAGAATTGTTTTTCTCTATCTTTCCTCTCGTCTCTTTGAATTTTTTTTTCTTTTAAATAATGTCTTTGCGAAGTTTAAACATGTTTAATTTAAAAATTTTATAACACCAGCAGATTTCCCGCATTCATTCAAGGCAGTCTATGACAAATCAATTCTGCATTTTTCCAAGCGTTGAAGAATTAAGATGTCGAAATGGCCATAACGATCAAAAGAGTAAGTTATATGAAGATCAAATACTCGTATATATAAAAATATGAAATATTTGCCTTTCAAAGAATATAAACATTTATGGAAACAATTCAAACAATAAAAGAATGATAAACAGATACGTCAAGGACAGTAAGATATTAAAACAGCTACTGCTGCGGGAAAATAATTAAACATTTCTACTCCGAAATAAATTAAATCATTAATATAAAGATGTATACAATACATTTTATGTGTAGATAACTAAGTTTACAGTGTTTGCAATATAAAGTATTCAATTTTAACAATAGATGTAGGGGTATAATTCAACATACCACCAAACTGGGAACGAATTGTGGCGCTGAATAGGGGTTGGACTGTGAATAAAAGATAAATACTTGATTAGTCGATGAAAATGTTTCAGCTTTAAGGAAGCTGAAACTCAAAGAAAATAAATTAATTTTTAACTCAAGAATAGCCCTTAATTCCTTACCAAAGAAGTTTATTATTTACATATTCAATTAGAACAATGTTTACCATTTATTTTATGGACCTGTTCACGGATATTTTTTTCAGTTAATATTGATTGAAGAACCCGGAATGCGACAAATTCTTAAAATGACTTTGCGACGATTACAGCGTTCTGTATCTTAATTTTACGTCTATTTTTTTAACTGTCTGGATAGCAGTTATTAATGAGATTACATGTTCAACAGCTGCATTAGTTTTTCTTTAGCAATACGAGGAATTAACTAAGCATTTAATATTTCAAGAACACATTTCCTGCTTTGTAAAATGAGCAAATATTTCGCACCACTTTTTACCGACACCTTCACCCCTTTTGCTCACTGCACACTTCAGATTTTACGAGTAAAATATGCAACATAAACCAAGTTCATCTCATAAGTTTTAAAAAACGGGACTCTTGGAATTAACTTGGGACATATGTATAAAAAAGGGACTGTCCACAGGAAAACAGGGCAAATGGGAACCCTAGCGTAAACTGAAAAGCGCAACTAACTGCAGGAATGACATTTGGCACGCAGTCCTTAGATAAACAATTTGGCACACTACAACTGTTGATAGGTATACAGTTCTGGATCAAATCAGTCAACGATGAAATGTACTTTATCTAAACACCTTCGATTCAAGTGATAACCTTGCGTGGAATTGTATACCAAAGTTCAAGAAAAAAACATTTTTGTATTTCTGTCAAATATTTACGAAAAGGTCTAAGTCTACCAAAATGTTCTCGAAATAATTAAAAAAAAATCGCTCTTTTAACGTTTCTAGTTTAGAAACAGTTTTTAGAATAAAAACAGATGACCACGATTTAAATGTGGTGCAAAGACCATATTTGGTACCTTACACCGTAGTTGTTGATCTGTATATAATTTTGGGTCAAATCCGCCACTAGAGAAATGTACTTTACCTAAACACACACTCGATTCAAGTGACATCCTTACGTGGGATTACACGCGAAAGTCAAGGGGGAAAACTTTTCTGGTTTTTGTATATCTGTCGATCAAACGTCAATATTTCGTTTAACCCTAGAAAACAATTCTGTTTTTGTCAAACGTTGTTACTATTTTTATATCTGCAAGATAAGTTTAAAAAATATTTTAAAGAAAGGAAAGGCAAGTAATGAATAAGTTTACTTTTTAAAAAGAGGACTTATTACACAAAGTTATTTTCAACTTTTAACAGCTTTTTTATAATTACGAAAATTCTCAGAGACTTACCGATTACGTTCTAGTGTTACGAAAAAAAAAAAAAAACCTCCACATACCAAAATGCAATCGAAATAATTTAAACTGTCGCTTTTATGAGTTTTTTTTTTTTTTTTTTTTTTTTTTTTTTTTTTTTATTGAGACACTTTTCGAAAATAGAAATAGATGAAACTAAATACTATAAAACACAAAATACGATAATTAAAATTATCAAAGCTTCAGACAGAAGCAACAAAATGACAATGAAAACTCAGAAAAAAAAAATACCTTTCAAAGTTATAATTTCAATTTTTTTACAACTACCAAAGTTGACAACGATCGAAGAAACAACTAAAAAGTTTTAATTTACGACTTTTTAAAATAACTAAGAGGTCGTGTTCAGTATTGCTAAAACCATAGGAAATAGCTGTTGTATCCATAATATACAACGTAAACCTTTGTCGTATACAGATTGCCGCCTTATTGCATGGCTTAAGAAAGAGGAGATGGGCAACGGCGTGGCTTGCATGATGAGTAGAAACGTGACTGGAAACCTTTGGTGGTATGGAAGCTCAAAAAGAATATCTACAATTTCAACCTTTATTTTTGTCCTTACCCTAAGGATATGGCTTTCATTTATCATAAATATTGTCTATAAACACGACCTCGACAATTTCACATTTCACAAGTTACTGCTTGTTTACGCGTTTTGCTATTTGTGATGTGAAACACAAAATACTTTTCCCTTTAAGCATCGAGTAAAATTACTGAATTATGATAGTGCGAGATCATTTATTTGTTTGAAATAAAGGGAAAGACAATAACTTAACCCCAAAGGAATTTATAGGGATTACTAATGTTCAAAACTACCTTCTGTGTGAATCACAGATGCTATATGATTTTAATTTGTTACACGTACAGCCGAGAGTTACTATTTTTATGTATTTTTTGCTTTATCTATTTTCTTAATTATTAATCCTTTGCATTGGGTTATTCATCTCAAATGCAGTAAAGGAATTTTGCACACATTAAGCGAAGGAACTATTATTGATAGAGTATTTCTTGGTAGTTTATTAGCGATGTCAAACGTCAATGAACCTATTAAATGACTGAGTATGCAAGCTAAAAAAAGTTTTAAAAATCCAGTAGAGTTAGACTATGTGCACCAAGGGCTGCACATAACACCTTAAACCAAGGGCGAGTTTAAAATTGTCACATAAATAGTTATTTTATGTCTGAGAGCATTAACATTCTACTGTCTTTTGTAGTAACAAAGTTAAAACCGAAGGCACCTACGAACAGAGCAAGTATTAAACATAATCCCATTTTTGTAACTTTCACAATATATTTTAACGGTAAGGATATGCTATTAAAATTTTCTCTATATACAAGAATGATATGGTATTACAGTCAAATTCAATTCATTATTAAAAGCTACAGAATAAACATTGTCTTATATTACTTAAAAATCTATATTTAGAGTGATAGCGAACTTGCCATTCCTTGCTAGAAAGTAAATTTTTGATGCAGATGGAACAGTATTAGCAACATGCGGCAAGAGCAAGATATCATTCTAGAGTTAAAGCAGTCTCCCAACAGCAATAAACAGAGGGTTATAAGAAAAGTTAAGGGTACCGAAATTTTACTTTTTTTTTTCAGGATATGAATCCTTTTAAGTCATATACTAAGCGTAAAAAAGCATTAAGGATCTTGTGATCAATCACTAAATAACCAAAATTTAATAGAAAGACCACTTTGTAATTATGTTAAATTCATTTTCTCGTAACTTTAAACTTAGCCTAATTTTATTTAGAAGAATTTTGAGATATATTTAAGAAGAATATATTCAAACAAGGCTCGTTTCGTAAGATAGAATCAGAAAATATATTTCATTGCAAAAATCAACTTCGTTCGCAAAATCCATGGTAATAAGGAGCGAATACACTGAGGTGCAACTCTAGTTATTTTCAGATATTTTTATTTAAAGATATCAAAATCAGTTTGGAGTAGAAAAAACATTAAACTACTTAAAACTCACGAGAGACATAGTTTCATACTATATGAGAAGCCAAGTTTTCATACATTCTTAAAAGAGTGCTTTTACAAGAACTTTTTAGGTACTTTAGAAGCTACTTACGAAATTGAATTACCCTTTTTCATAAGATAGAAATTAAGACATTGATGAATACTTATCCATACCTGACTCCAAAGTACCAATAAATAAATGTTTTCATGAATTAATCAACAAATGTTTATAAAAAAAAAATCTCATTTGAAAGAATAATTTTAAAATTTTACTATTTTTTATATATATTTAAATCTGCCCTGAATTCATCACTATAGTTTGTCAATATTCACATAAGCTTTACTGGCGAGATCCGAATATCTAATGGGAGACGCTTCGGCCACCAATGTTGGCTTAAACTTTACAGTGAGAAATTTAAAACAAAACTACATATATAATATTCTTAGAGTTCCAGGAACTTTTTTAAGATACGACTGAAAACTGGATTTCATAAATCTTCTAAGCATTACAATTTTGATTTATATAATGCAAGTTTGGCATAAATTTTAAATCATATTTTAATCCCTTAACGTGCAAGCTCGAGTTAACTCGAGCTCGCTAAACTGGCCAAACTGTGCACACTCGAGATAATTCAAGCAGAATTGTACTTTATGTTGCTATAATTTTTCACACTCGAATGCAATCGAGAATTGAAAATAACAATCTGAAAGAAAAAAAATCGTTTTATTTTTATGATTTACATGGGATTGTAAGCTGTAACACTTACTTATTCAAGCATTAAGTATATACTTTTTTTTTTTCTAAATTCAACGTTCTAAATTGTTTTTTACATTAAAAAAGAAATGGATTTTTTTTTTGGTCGATGTTTAAAAAAAATTGTGCATTAAGGGGTTAAAAAAACAAAAGTTAAATGGATTTACTCGTCTTTATGTGATAGAAAATCAATGTTTTAGAATAGATGTAAATCATCGACTGAATTATAAATCACATTTGTTTGCACTCTCTCTCTCTCCGTCTTTAAAGAAAATATTTATGTCCTACGGCTTTTTCTTTCTCTTGTTAACTCCGACAATACATAAATAATGCAGGACTGTATGCACAGGCGCGCTCGAATGTTCCTTTTTAGTTGAGGGGTACGAAGAATCCTGCTGTGAAAGCTAACTACCCTGACTGTGTCGCCTAGAGTTCAAAGGCAATTGGTAACCCTAACCCAGTTCCCCCCTACAGCTTTCACGATACCGAACATTAAAATCCCACAGAAGCCTTCTCAGGTTTTTCCTTCGCATAACTCTACTGTCATTTACATACTGGGAAGCGCTATCCAGGGTTTTTTTTCTTTTTAAATCTAGGGAGTGTTCTCCACAAAGAACGTAGAGTATACTTTTGCTTTCATCGCTGAATAAATACGTCTTTTTTGTGCTTATATTATAGATTCACCATTCCAATATTTCTTCAGAAAAACAACTTCGCTACACTTTGATGTACATTAATTTAAAAAAATGTCCAATTTTATAATGAGTAAAAGGGAATAATGGTTCTTAAACTATTTGAACAGTTATTTTGAAAAGTGAATAGTCCTAGAGGTCATGTATCCAGTGCAATACAAATAAGGAAACACAAACCAGATGAATTAATTTTCTCGTTTCTATATTACACCTAAACTTTTTTTTATCAACTTCGTTTAAATTAACTTTTGTAAGAATCAAACGAAGTTGAAAAAAAATTGCGCTATCAGTTTATTTTGGTTTGGTTTGGAGCGCTACGGTCTACTTTTTGCAACACAAGGGGTAATGAGATCGGGACCTACTGCTTAAAGCAGATTCCGAACGGCTACGAACATCCATGCCACAGTGGAATTCGAACCCAAGAACTCCGGTTCCGAAGGTCAGCATCTTAACCATTCGGCTATCATTAGCTAGTGTATTTTGGAAGGCAGTTATTTGAGAACTAAACGAGATAAGAAATTGTTTTCTGTCTATTTATCCTCTCTGAGATCATATTTATGGCTTCAGGTCTAAATAGATTTTCAAAATCTATACACATTTACTCAAATTTCAATCGTAAAATGATCTTTGACCATTATACTGGTTTTTCAATAAGAAATGGATTAAAACTTGAGTAATGTACAGGTGTTATGCATCCAGCACGTTGTCTAGAATCAATAAATTTATGCTCAAAATGTATAATCAAAATATTGTTATAGAGGTTAGGCATTTAGGTAATTCTCGGAACTGCTCTGTGCTCTAATCCTAACACTGCAATACTCGGGTCAGATCTCCCAGATACAAGGGTTTCTTATTTATAGGCTGTTTTTATGTTTTTAATTTTTAATCAAATATTTTATCACCAATTATTTATATAAACAACAATTTTGAACTTTGAATACATATATTCATTCCAACATTGGTTGGTTGGTTGGTTGGTTGGGAGCACTACGGTCTACTTTTTGCTACACGAGGGCTAATGAGACCGGGACCTACTGTTTAAAGCCGATTCCGAACGGCTACGAACATCCATGCCTCAGTGGGACTCGAACCCACGAACTCCGGTTCCGAAGGTCAGTGCCCTAACCACTCGGCCATCATTCGGCTCATTCCAACATTAAATTTGAGTTTTTGGTAATAGTGACAAGTCAATCGTGTATACCGCAGTTAATAAATGTACCTCTTAGTACGCAAGTATAGGGTGTTAACGATTTAAACTCATTTGCCCAAAATCTACTCATAATAAATGCGAAACTTTTAGTGCAATGATTATTCAGTCTTGCGAACCTCTGAACTGTTCACATACTTTCCTTTATTTTAGATTGAAATTATTTCTTCGAAAATCGAAATACAAATAAAGATTAACTTATAAATCTTAAATAGTACTTTATTAATTTTTTTCAATAAAGAATATAAAGAGCACTAATAAAAATATCTTATCGCATTAATACCTGCCCCAGTCACAACTTTTAAAACGCTGAATGTAGGATATTGAGTGCATGTGCCACCACCGTTTCACTAATAAGGAAAAACGTTGAATTTATTTTTCATAATCTATGGGGAAAATTTATAATGAATGCGATATCATCGCGAATCCCAAGTATCCTTGCGATATTAGAATAATTAAGATGTTGACAACAGATTTAAATTTTTAAATCCTAGATATAAAATCTCACGAGAAAGGAAATCTTGACTGTATTGGAGGTTGTTTTATATACCCTACATAATTTCAGAAGGCCCCATTTTAAAGAGTCACTAGCAGAGATCGAAAAAAAGTCAAAGTCAAATTTAATATTGGTCTGCTCTCTTGATCACGTACAACATTTACATTACAGGGATAGGATCATAATGTGATGGGTTCGAGTCAGATAGAAACACTGAACATATCTCCGGAAACCTAGAGAACGTGCGAGATACATCTGTGGGTCTGGTGGTGTAGGAAGATTGACAGGTAGGAGAAAGGTATGAAATAAGGAGCAAAAATCCCCCTCCCCTGGATATCAAATTTGAGGGGATTCTCAAGCCTGATATTACGAATGCCTTACACCCGTCAGGACAGGCAGCCCGTTCTAATGTATCAAACTATCAAGCTGAAAAATCGGATATGAAGACAACCGCCAGTTTAAGTTTGTGAGTTTTGTGTCTTGGAGATTCTATCTCCTCGTCACTGCAGACTTTCCCGAAAGTCCCCAATTTGTAAGCACAGTGCGAATTTTTATAGCGGAGATCTTATCTCAGATTTATTTTTAAGACTCGCTTCTTCTCTAGTATTAACATGCAGTTGTTGAAGTCAACTTCCCAGTTTCAAAAACTTATGTATCTTTCTCAGTAAGGCTTGTCTTCTTTTATTTTTCTCGTTCGTTGTTAAAGTCTACGTTATTGTTAATGTCTCCATAGTCTGAGTTCCTTATTTTAATCCATCGACATACGCTGCCAGCAGGAGCTTAGAGAGAAATTTGCTGTGGGGAATTAACCCCCTTCAACTCGTATCTCAAAATTAATAGAGCAATCCTTATGAGGAAGGTTACAACCCTCTCATCCTCCCTTTCGCTATGGCACTAGTTACTAGTGATCGAGAGAAGTCGCTCAATACCTTTAAATGAGGTTGGGAAAGAATGTTGGGTTAGTTTCACACACACCTTAATTTTGATACAAATAAAAAACAATTTGTAATCAGTTACAAAAAATGGGATCTTTTTATGATTCACGAATATATAATAATGAATATATAATATTACAACACCGAAAACAACTTTAAATATGCAGATTTTAAAGTAATTTGCGTGATTTAGTGCAAATCTTACGTAACTCACAATGGAATGACACCATGACATAGATTCAGTCCAAATGATGAGATATTATTGGGTGACAGATTAAGCTGATCTCACCAGTGATATTTAAAATCTAGTTCGAAAGAGTAAATCTATCCTTTTAAAGTTTTAGATCACGTTTTAAAAGAAAAAAAAAAGTAAACGATAAAAGTAACGGATGATAGTGTGAAATTTTATTTTGCTCCGTTACGCTTGAGCAAAATCCAATTCTGTATTTGCACAGTAAGATAAACATCATAAATCATCAGACAGTGTTTAATTCAGGTTTATTTCCACTTTTAATGACAATGCGGTTTGATCGATCTGCATTTCAAAATTCTACTCGAGTGATCTGCAGGCTAGACGTTTATTTGTTTAATAAAAAATGCAGTTGCATAACATTGGCTTTTTATAAAACTAATCTGCATTTTTTAAGCATTTTTATGTAAAAACAATCACATCCTTGAATAAAAAAAAAGTGAATATAGGTCGAAATCCCGCGGCAAAATCCGGTCATAGTCAAGCAAAAAAATTTTAATGTTGTCGGATATAGACAATATTGTATTACGTCATCACTAAGTCAGCAAGCTTAAGGGTAAAATATTTCTACTACTAAGGAATTGTTTCTGTAGAAGTGTTTCTAAGGGAGGACCGAAACCTGGAAACCGAAAACCTGGCCAGGTAGACAAATTTCAAAGGCGATCAACCAGTACATCTCTTTTAATGAAAGATTGCGCTGCGTATCGATTTGTTGTAACAAGTATATGAACAATCGATTTACCTTTTTAGTTTGCAAGAATTATTCAAGTTTTATAGCAGGGTTCCCACTCTTTTTCCAGAACAAAAATTAAGGACTTTTTAAGGACTTTCTAAGGACCCAAGTAACTTTTTATATGAATCTACTTGAAATACACGACATAACGGCATAAACCCTATTTCCTGAGAAAAACATTTTAATGATTATGAACCAGACAAGCCATGTTCAATAAATGCCCTACAATATTTCAGAATTATGTTTTTAAAATTGCCTAAAAATTAATATAAGATAAATCTATTTGACAAAAACTAATTTTGAAAAATGTACATCTAAAGTTGTTTGAGTGATCAAACTAAAATAAATTGTGAATAAAAACACATTGTAAACAGTACATTCTGAGGATTTAAAAGTGACTCGTGTGTGTGTGTGTGTGTGTGTGTGTGTGTGTGTATATATATATATATATATATATATATATATATATATATATATATATGTGAGTGAGTGAGTGTGTGTGAGTGAGTGTGTGTGTGTGTGTGTGTGTACTAGCTGATTATACCCCCAAGCTGGCTGGAAAAGGAGATTTGGTTTGGTTTGATTTTGGAGTGCTACGGTCTACTTTTTGCAACACGAGGGCTAATGAGACCGGGACCTACTGCTTAAAGCCGATTCCGAACGGCTACGAACATCCATGCCATAGTGGGATTCGAACCCACGAACTCCGGTTCCGAAGGCCAGCACCCTAACCATTCGGCCATCGTTCGGCTGGAAAAAGAGAATTTTAGACTTTTCTATTTCATTGAATGCAAGGAAAATTAAACTTCCATAAGTAACTGAAATATCTACAAACACCCATCATCCATGCTTCGTTTAATTAAAATCTGCAAGACTGTTAGCTATTAGGAAAGAGCAGCTGACTTTATACTTTAAACCTTTTAAGTATACGAAAGATTATTTGTCAAAAAAGTTAATAAGAAAAAAAATGTCACAAGAAAACTGATAGGAAATCACATGATGATGGTGGATCTCGTCGATGGAGAAATTGATCGCTTGTTTTAAGGGCCCTTAAAAATGAAAGCTAGAATTAAGGAGGGCTTTTAAGGACCGCGGGAACCCTGTATAGGTGTGTACCTATCAATAATTTTATCTTATTAGTCATTTTATCAAGGGAAGGATTTAAAAAAAAAAAATCTTTACTCCGGGAGGCAAAATTTCTAGATCCGTCCCTGGTTTTAGGGATTTCTTTTACCACATGATTAGACGAAAAATCAATCTTTCCCTTTATTGGAAAAATTATGTCAGTTAAATGCTTCTATTTGCATCTATAAAATGTTTCCCAAATAATCGAAAATTAAATACATTTCTTTCAATATTTGCAAAAATAGAGTCGGCCATAACCCAACAGAATTTTTCGTTTCGTTACGCAATTTATTTTTAAAAAATCTTTCCACGTAAGTCGTCCATCCGTAGAAATATTTTTACCACGGGTTAACAATGAGCTAAAGCAATTCAATACTTTCGGTATTCAACTCCATTTCACTTGCCCCAAAGAAACTTATGGATTTTTAACGAATAATACAGTTAGTAGTGAAATCATGTAATGAAGTACGCCTTCGACACACTTTTATAAATTCATCATTTATTAAATAAAAAAATATACTATTACAAAATTGTGCTAAATTTATTTCTGTAGAAAAACAGGACGAAAAAAATCGTGCAAAATAAGATTATGTATTCCGTTACTGTTAGAAAGCTTTTACTGTCACATATAAAGAATTTCAAACCTCTCGGAAAAGTAATTTCGTGATATTTCTCCCTATGTGTACTTGCTGATAGGGGGTGCTTTTCATGTATACTAAAACCGAAGTAGGACTTAGGTCAAAGTACATAAACCCCTATTTACCTAAAGATTACGGAGATTTAAATCTTTCGTTTTTTTAATTATATGCATAGATTGACAAAAAAATTTAGTTTAGCATATGATAAGAGTTTAGAAAATAGAGCATAGAAAATTTCAAACGTAAAAAGGACGAACGGGTAAGGCGTGGCTCTTGTGTACCGGAATTCGTGGGTTGAACTATCTAAAAAACTAAGCATTACCAGCCCTGCTAAAAAGGAACACGGTATACTTCCCTTGACTTTTGTTATCTACTCACCCTCAAAGGGGAAAACAGGGAAAAGTCTTCACCCACGGGGGGTGGGGTAAAGAGTGGCATATTGGAAGACACAAAAATTCTATTATTGAGCTATTGTGTCGATTAACTGCCTATTCAAAGCTTTTCCCATGAGACCACCAATATCGACTGACCTTTAAACAGAATTGGAAAGAGGATTGACGAAGGGAAGAAATCGCCGGTTCTATCATAAAGTTAAATAAATGGCCACTTGATTAAACTCTTTGTATTCTGAACTTGAATGTAAACGGCAGATAAACGTTTAAAAGAAAATCATTTCCGCGACAGGGTATGCTGTCACGTTCCTTTTGGGAATGACACAACAACCGCTTAGGCAATCACTACACATAGAACGAAACTGATTTAAGTGACCTTTTCCACCTCCGCATTGTCGTAGATAGTTAAATAAAATTTTTAAAAATAAGAAAACTTTCTGCATAGAATCTTTATTTATAGTACAAATAAATAGTAAGATCCGTGTATAGGTAGTATAATATCGCATTTTCAAAGTAATGAGATTTTAATTAAACCCTTTAATAAAAACTATTCATACCTAATAACAAAATTAGATATTTTACATTAGTAAATACCGAAATTCGGAATACTGGGACTGCAATCCATAGTTACAGTCAATCAAATCATGGACTTTATTTTTAAATTTCGTAATCACTATAATCCACGGTGGCTCAGTAGGCAATCTTGAAACTTCCGGGTAGCTTGAACGAGGCTCGAGCTGGCCAAACATCAGCCGTGTTTATTAATGACATCTGGGACACGTCAAATAGATTCGTGGTCGCAATATCTTCCAACTTTTCAAACGATACCCCTGGGGGTGGCAGGTCAGGCCTGTGGATCTTCTGCTTGGTCCCTGCTTCTAAATTGCGAGGATCCATTCTTGAGGTTAAGTCAGTCTTCAGCCCTCGTGGTTTCTCCCTCGAAAGGAAGATGCATATTACCCTTAGAAATGGACCAGTCGCATACTGCAACGGAGCCTATTGGACCTGGTGCTTTCCTACATCAGGGAGATGAGTATGTAGATTATAATGCGTTCTTTGACTAACATATCAGTATTTTCGTTTAGTCTTGAGTGCTACAATCCACTTTTTACTATACGAGAGGCAATGAGACCAGAGGCTACTTCTAAATTTTGGCAGACTGAACGATTGCAAACAAATATCAAGAGTGAGATTAGTAACCACGAACTCTAACCAAAGACAGCACTCTATTGTTCTACTATTGCCATGATGTATATATTTCCGTTTTTTGCTCAGTTCTGAAATGAAATAAAAACTTAAACTTTTCACTGACATTGCACCATTTTCTTGCTGCAATGTCTGTGTCCATAATTTCTATAGTGTCCAGCAGATAGTTTTCCCCATTTAACCTTACTAAATATCAAGGTAATGAACTAAACAGTATAATACTCATTTACTAGAAATAAAAATAGTTAGTCAAAAATTTATATATATATATATATATATATATATATATATATATACTGCAATGATATCAGGGCATAAAATTGTATTCAAGAACTCTGGTCGGTAAATGTCCAACCGGATAACAGTATTTAAATTATGAATTTAAATATAAACAAAAACCATTTGTAAATTTATAATTTATTCCCGCTTCCAATCGAATTTGAATTAAGAATTTAAGAAGAATATACCAGTATTAACCAGAAGATACGAGTACTTCTTAAACTGTGGTTCCAGACCCCAAATGGGTCCACAAAACGATAATTAAAGGGTTGCAAAAATTTCAAATTGACGCATGAATTCAATGAAATATCAGTATTAATTCTTCTTCTGTCAGGCAGTACCGTGTGTTTATGATAACCGACATAATGAGCTGTAACACTCATTGAATCAAAATATCTTTGAACGCTGAAGAGGCTTTACGTTTGGTGTTCTCAACGTTCTTAATTTATCAAAATTATCCCCAGCATCCCAAATCAACTACCACCTTAACGCCGTTAAATGCGATTAACTTAAGATGAACTTGTTTCCAATATACGTTCTCAAATACAGGGATTAAAATGGATACAGCTATTCTTATTAAGTTATTAATAAAATTATTACACATATGATGCAGTATATTAAATAAATTGAATATACAGCGTTCGCCTGCCACGCTGGGATGTGTGGGCTCAAATCCTGTGCAAGGCTTGATGTCATTTGTGGTTTTCTTAACAGAGAGCGAAGTATATCTGCCTATGTGGGGCTCTCATAATAAAATGGTCAAGTAATACTTGCTTGTAAAATTTGAATGTCGATAGTAAAAGCAGTGGGAAAAAACTGAATACTACCATACTATACAAAACTATAGTTTTGTGTCACAACGGATAATAAACAAAAGTTAATGTATTCTTATTAGCCTTTTCGGTCCATTAATGTCGGAGAAGTTATCTAATATTAAAATATTTTCGCGGTGCACAATTTAGGAGCCACTGTGCTACATCAAGGAATTTCAAATATTGCACCAAGGCAAAATTTGGTTAGTCGTCAAATTAGATTTTCTGTAAACTTTGTATATTTTAAACAAATACCAAAACAACTTTTCACTTTTATTTTATTTGCCAATAAAATAAATTATTTACGATAAAATACTTATTTTGAATATTTTTATCCTATATGTCTTGTCATACTTAGAAAAAAGTTTGATGTTCCAGATTTTCTGCAAATTTTGAAAAAATACTAAAACAACTTTTCGCTTTTATTTTATTTACCAATAAAATAAATTATTTACGATAAAATACTTATTTTGGAAAATTTTATCTTATATTTCTTGTCTAACTTAGAAAAAAAAGTTGATGTTCAAGAAGTGCCGTAATAGACCACATTTTTCAACAGATAAATAACTCCAAAAGTGTAATTTTCTTTGTGCGATTCTTTAATATATAAGCATTATTTGACTTGCAAATTTTATTACAATGAGATTTTAAGTCTTACTATGTTCGTGGTATCAAACGTTTATTACAACAATTCTGGTAAAGTTAGTTGTTGCGGTATACAGCGAAATATATTCATTTCTACTGGAAACGATACGTGACTCGTACTACTTATTTATATACAGCAGATGACGAAATCCAAATTCTTCTCTCCCATTTCCGACACTGAGCACGGATTCCTAAATTGATAAACGGCTATTCAAGAGCGTTGATTATATCAGTTTTCAGATAAATTTTATTTTTAACCAGCTAAATTCACGCATTTATGCTAACAATTTAGTTTAATTTCTAAATTTATACAAACAAACAAACCTGTTTTAATGAACAGTATTTTGAATACTAGTGGAACGGAAACGCGAAAATTCCAAAAGATCCGCGGGTCTATTACATATATTCTTAATTTTCTTTTGTAGTTTAAATTAACTTAATTTAACAATTAATTTAAACTCAACTATATGTATATTAATTGAAAGAAAGTTTAAGGAACACACGCAGTAAAGTTGCACATTAACAAAGTTTGACTGAAAAATAAATAAAACTAATCTATTTTGAATTGGACACAATTTAAAGGCATAGAAATTAAATAACCTGTATCACAATTATGGCTTATGCTTTACACTGTTGAAATTTCGAATAACCCATAATCGTAATAACTTACCCATATCTTTTGTACTCATATTTATCAGGTAAATTCCGAATTATATCTCTAAAATAAAATTTACGAGATAGACACTTTTATAAAAAGCTTCACGATCTGAAGGTAACAAGGTAAGGTTTCAAATCGGGCATCGAAAGCAAATGTTATAAAACCACATACAAATAATGATAGCAGTTAAAAACGCTATATTTATATGTAGACTGTAGTTTTATGCCTTATACAAATATTATTCATCTAAGCACAGATAAATTTTAAAAAAAAATTCTGTTTAGAAGCAAAGAGAAAAATAATTGCTTCTAAACAGAATATATTCTTCTCTAATAATATCCGATTAATTACTATCAAAGTAATTAGTAAATTACTTTGATATTTATGTTCCGATTTACTAATAACATCATTTATGTCAATAAAATAGATAAAATCGCTGAAGGACATTTACACAAGAATATTATGAGAATTTAATGGTAAACACTTACCAAAATTTTCGCACCAGGTCATCAATCATAAACCAAAAACACGAAGCACGTGGATTGCAAACTACTATCAAAATAAACACTCCAAGATCCCGAGAGGAGAGAGCAGCACACAGCGCAGATCTACCTCTCAACAAGTACTAATAAAAAGATCCTAAAAAATTTTTCCACTCCTTATTCTGAATGATGAAGGAGAAAAAAACCCAACTCAAAGCCGCCGCCTCACACGGCATTTAATCATGTGATAATTTCCGAATCCGATATTCGGTCGCACAGCGCACTTCTGCAGTGACTCGGTCAGTACTGACAGAACTTTAGGGTTGCCCACGAACGTAGGAATACGCGCCATCGGCACTGGCCAATCGCCAGCCGATTTCGCATCGGAGGAACGGGGAGATTCCACTTTGAACGGAGGTGGAAAGGTCTTCAACGCGGTTCTGTTTACAGTTTGAAAAGCGCGCTAGATTTACTCCCCATTAAACTCCATTCACAGGTTTTTTCCATGCTCACGTGGTTGGGGAAACAGGTGACATTGCGCTCTAAATTGGTTTCATCGAAATCTAAATTAAACACACAGAAGTTTTATTAAGATGATTTTTTTCTTTTTTTTTCTTACCACGCAACTTCCTATAATGTTTTAAATTAATCTAAGAAGGATTCTTATGTATAAATTGAAATTCTTTTTCGTGTTTTTATCCATGAAAGTGGAGCGATAAGTATAATTTCTTTTTAAATTGCCTTAACCTCTGGTTGTAATTACGAAGACGAATATTTGAATAATTATTTTACTTTTATACCATTATTCTACGTTCATTGCTAGAAATGATAAAAAAAGATTGTATTTTGATACATGATAAAAAAAAATATATTCCTATACTTTTATTGCTGTTTTTGCATAGCCTTAAATTTAAACTTTAACTGTTCAGCGAGTTTCAAACAAAGAATTTGACTAATTTTTTTTCAATTTTACTCAGTTGCGATGGAATATATTACCCGTAAATAAATGTATAATCAAAAACTTTTAAGTATTACATTACGCAGAAGGAAATAAGTAATTTAACTCGTATTTTCTCATTTACCTGTATTTCAGGTCACTAAAATGCTCTATGCGCATTTTTGCTTGCTACATTTCTGTCAAATCAATAGCACATATTGAGTATGTTACAAATAATTGATAGCAAAAACAAATAATTAAATAATTACATTTAAAAGAAGTAATTAATGAAATATTGTATAATTATAATTTTTTTTAGTGCTGCAATTGGGTAAAAGACAAGAATTCAAGCTAATTAAGAGGTATGTCAAATGTTGTAAATTCAACGTCATTTTCAAACATCTGTAACTTTAAAACCTATTTAACCCCTTCCGGTAAAATGATGAGTCTAGCTCTTCATTGGTTTTTCATTCCATACCGCACAATGACGAGCGACACTCGTCATGCGACTAAAGTTACTGATAAATATGATAATTAATTTAGTTTAAAATTTCTAGTGTACTGAACTTAGCAACACTTTTATCACTTGTGGAAATCCCAGGTCACTATTACATATTATTTATTTAAAGTTTCTTGGTACAAGTCACTGCCAAATTGATGAGTCAGAATAAAAGAAAACCTACTAAGAGATGCCATGTGTGTTACGAGAATCAAATTAGAAGTGAGACTCCCTGGCGATGTAAACAATTCAGAATTCCTTTGCACTTTGTTTTGAAAAGTACCACTAGCTTGAAGACTATTATCTTAATTTTACCGTTTCTGATACTTAACACTATGTAAAACGTGGATTTTAATTAAGAATATGTAAGAATTGTTAAATAAAACAAGTTTTTTAAATAAAAAATAAATGGTTACTTCACGCACAGTTTTTCATTATTAAATCGTACCGGAAGGGGTTAATCAGACAAATGTAGACGTAGATGTAATTGGGTTTGTGGTACTTGGGAGCTAGAAGCTCTATATGATGTGACTAAATTACACGTGTGGCTACATTGACAAGTAACTTCTGACTCAGTAATAAGAAAAAGAAAACATACTACACAATTTTTACTATATACAATATACATTATGATTAAACAGGGGGATAAGAAATTTTTCCCTCTCTGATTTACTCTTTTCAAAATAAGTAATAACATAAGTACATTTAATAATAACACTGTTACAATGCTAAAATAGAGTAGTCTGAGGTTTTAATTTTTTTCTCAATTTAGTTTGGTTTGGTTTGGAGCGCTACGGTCTGCTGTTTTGCACACGAGGGCTAATGAGCCCGGGACCTACAGTTTAAAGCCGATTCCAAACGGCTACAAACATCCATGCCATCAGCGGGATTCGAAACCGCGAGCTCCGGTTTCGAAGAGCAGCGCTCTACCATTCGGCCATCGTTCGGCATTCTCGATTTATTATCCCCTTAACATAGGCCTTGGAATTGGCTTGATGGGAGGTCAATCTTTATCCCTATATCATAGTCAGGCAGGTTTGCAATTTCTTTATTATTTATACAGTACAACCTACTGAAGAAGTTCAAACTGACAATAGATTCTCTACCTTAATTACCCTATTAGCTCTTATTACTTCATCCCCTGTCCCTCTTGTTATATGTTGTGCCGTAAGTGATGTGTTATATTAACCCTTTAAAGGACACTAATATAAATTTCTTAGGATTTAATGAAATTAGTTTATAAATGTTACCTATGAACCTTATAAATGTAAAATACATGAAAAAAATGTGCATTCATTGGAAGGAAGAAAGGTTAGAGAGCTGGTTTAAATGCAAACCCAGCCCTTTGTACTGTGTGAAAATAATATTTTCTTTTAAATTTTTATTTAGTTGGGAGTATAAGGCATAATTATCATTAAAAGTGTATAATAAAAAAATAGCTAAAGAGTTTTTAAGTGTTATTTGTATAAATATAGGTATTTGGTTTCAGAAGGAAGATAATTCGAATTTCTGAATTTTCTGGGTAAAACAAGTTTGGTTTGGTTTGGAGCGCTACGGTCTACTGTTTTGCACACGTGGGCTAATGAGACCGGGACCTACTGCTTAATGCCGATTCCGAACGTCTACGAACATCCATGCCATAGTGGGATTCGAACCCACGAATTCTGGTACCGACGATCAGCACCCTAATCAATCGGCCAGCTAAAACAAGTTTAAAAATGTATATTTCAAATGGAAAAAATGAATTAAGTGTAGAGTTTTTATCTGATGTAAATTTAAGATGTCATAAACATAGAACATTTAAAAAAAATATTCATATCTCTTTAAAAAGTAGAAAAAAGAAACTTTTAACAGGTGGATTCACTGCAAAACCATCGTTCGTTAAAGGGTTAAAAAAAGTTATGTGTATTTTTATTATTATGGAGCAGGATAGTGTACCTAACTGTGTTTGATGTTTAATATTTGACCGTAAGACTCCATCTAGTGTTTCGCACCGTATATACTAACCACAACTTTCTTTACATGGTGTTAATCAGATATTGTTGTATCTTTACAGGTACTTACAACATAAGTCACAGCTCTCACTGATTTCTCCTTACCCACCTTTTAATGACCGGCACCTCTAAATTACTCCTTTTCAAAAATTTTAAACTTAATAGTACCTTACAGTTTTTACCCTGCTTACTGTTTACCTTTAGGATCGGGGATAAAGCCGTCTGGCTAAGGAGCCCCATAACTGTCCGTTTATATCGGAGGAGGCAAGAAGTTCAATGCGAGGTTTTTGATTTGGGCTCTCTGATTGGGGCTGCTTTAAGATTATCATGAATAATTAAATTTGTAATGTACTATGGTGCATTTAATATTATACTAAAAGTTTTGTTTTGAGGTGTCTGCAAGTTATGAACTTGCTTAGACGCCGCAAAGCCCCAGACTGGAGATGCATATAGAAGAATGGGTCTTAATGCTGTATTGTATAATAAAATTTTATTTGATATAGAAATCCCTTTGTGGTAAAGTAGGTGGGCTAGATCCCTACAAACAATCAGACAAATGAAATTTTTACTGAATGTTAAACTAGTTTTCTTTATTAGATTATGTGGTATCAGCAATTCTATATATAACAGAAAAATTTTATAAGATTAAAATCTCAACGATTGTTTTTCGTTACAGTTATAATGATTAGGAATAATATCGCATAATTATCGGTTATGAGTAAACACAAATATTTTAGTTGAAATCAAAGCATTATAATAGATCTTTAAATTTATGAACTATGAAATAAATATTTATTCTTAGAATGAATAAAATAATTGAAAATATTTTTTTGAAATTTCAAAAATGTATTAGCTATGGTTAAAATTTCTGCTTTTGAAATTCATCACTTGAATTAATCAGAAGTGCCACAAACTTTTTAATTAATTAATTAATTTTTTTGGGGGGGTTGACATAAAATTGAGAGGGTAAGTTGCAATCCTCTTCCTTAAGCATTTTTCTTCACTCTCAAATTCCAGATCTAGTTTGATACTCTTTTACTTCATTTTGTTTAACGGCATACTTAAAAGTCTTTGCAACAGATTTATGTCTTTCTTGGAAGGTTTGGAGCAAAGTAACAATAGTCCTAGTTTCTTGGTTTAGTTTGTAGAGCTACGGTCTACGCTTCGTGATACGTGAGGGCTAATGAGACCGGGACCTACTGCTTAAATCCGATTCTGATCCGAACATCTGTGACACCAGCGGCATTCGAACTCTGGTACCAATTAGCATCGTTCAGCCCTTACTTTTTGAAGCAGCATGATTATCGCCCAGAGCTCATTCAAGACACCTGAGCGTGGATATCCATGCGGCACTCTACCACTATACATAGTCCATACTCTTTCTAAAATTTTACCCGTACTAAAAATAAAAACAATTCGTGAATAGGATGGCATACTATCCTTAAAATTAAAACTCCCTCATAAAATGTAGCAAACGTCCATGAAAAGATAGACATAACCATTTATTTTTTGATATTTCAGAAAAGTAAAATCTATCCTGCAAAAAGTGATTCCGAATTATTCTACACGGCTTCATCTACACACACTTTTCACAAACAACAACAAAAATGGATTTTTTTCCCAAATACAGCTAGTAATACAGATAGATATCTTTATGCCAAACATGGCTGCAGGCTGTTATTCATTTAGCAACATCCGAGGAGCACTTGTAGCTTTTAAGGAATGCCACGGGCACGAGGCAATGTTACTCGTGTAATTTAGAAACAGGGACAAAGTAGTAAACACCCAGACTTGATCTGTCACCTCCAGACATATCGTTTGAACTTGGAAAACAATGCGACCACCCCAGCCGCCATTAACGAACACGACTGTTCTTTGGCTGTAGCGAGCTTCAAGCTTACATTCCTCCGATTATGAGGTCAACTGCGACAGAGCTACCACGGATCACCAAAAACAGACGTAACTTTCCTTATTTGAAAGTTAACGTAGAATACAAGTGTTTCTATCCATCAAACACAATAATAATAACACCAGTAGGAATACTTTAAAAAAGACTTGTGAAAGACAGTTTGTTTTTTCGAAAAATAATTTAAATTCAAAAATACGGAAACCTGAGTAGTGTCCCTAATAATTTATCCCCCCCACTGTGTATTACATTTTATATCTTAGATAATTTAATTATTCCCATTATATTTTTAAACTTTGAATTATTAATATTGAATTATTAATTTTAGCCGTCCGCGTACCTCTTTCTCGATTTGAGCGGGGCAAAAGTTTCGTCCCCGTTTACGGGTCATTTGAAAATCGCGGGCGAAGAATTTTTCCCCCTTATTTCAATACTGATCCCGTTATTTTTCCGTGTAGGTTAAAAAGAAAAAAAAAACGTCATTTAATGCTTATTTTCTTTTATTTCTTAGTTTTTATTACAAAATATCTAACATTTTTCGAGATAAAATGTTTAAAAATTATATTAATCTGAAAATAAAAATATCGCATGAATTTTCTAACTTTTAAACCGGGCACCGTATTATATATTTTTTAAAGACGTAAAAACTATTAAAATCCTTCTATTATTTTAAAACAACTGATGAATTGTAACATATGTAGATACAGAAAGTATAAAAAAATCGCTCCTTATCTCAGGACTGGAAAGTATAAAAACTGAGCCGTACGCAGAGGGTTAAAGAATTGGTCTTTCTTTTTTTTTTAATTTTTAATGTTATTTTACATATAAATAATTTATCTATGAAATTTATATGATGTATACTGTAAAGATATAGTATTATTAAACGTGTTTGTAGAATTAATTTTATTTTGAATTTTAAGTATTTTCTGATATATTGTGCGATTGACTGTATCAAATTTTTTTGCATTCTAATACAGAGCGTAAAAATAAATTCATTATAAATTTTTTATTATTATACCGTGATTATTATATAACTATTAACGGAAACTAGATATCCCCATACAAGTATATATGTATGCAAAAGTATTCAGAAGGAAAAAAAAAACAGTTTAAAAGGATTCTATAATTATTGTTAAAAATTGCTGAAAAGGTTTATTTCTGTTCACTTTTCGACTCATCAAAAGACCTAACACGGAATAGAGAATTTTCCTCGCGCTCTCGAATTTCATTCCACGTATCTTGATGCTTCAGAAAGCCCTCGCCGAACGGTGGTCGAATGGTAAATCGTTGCTCTTCGGTACAGGAGTTCGCGGGTTCGAATCCCGTTGCTGGCATCATTGTTCATGGCAGTTCGGAATCTACTTTAAGCAGTAGGTCCTGGTCTCACTAGCCCTCGTGTAGTAAAAAAGTATACCGTAGTGCTCCAAAGCAAACCAATCCAGAGAATCTTATTGTGTTGTAAATTTTTTAACACATGAGAGCTGTTCACAAAGTAATAATACTGTACCTATACAAAAATAAGGTTCGTATAGATATAGTCATTATTTACACGGTTTTTTTCGAAATATAACCGTGAGATGCAATACGTTTTTCCCAATGCTCTGTCCATTTCTTAAAAACATACGAAATTCTATTTTTTGAGAGTTGTTCCAAAACCGCCTCCACACCTTTTATACACACTTTATTGCTCTAGAAATAGCAACCAATTGCAAGGGCCTGTCAAAACTGTTTACAGAGTATGGTATGCTGTCTATAGTAGAACTGTAACTAGGTAAAAAAAAAAAAAGTCTGCACCTCTACCACCAAATATAGTGAGAAAATATATAAATATGTTTTTTTTATCATACGTTCAGAATGAACTCAAAATATTTTGTTAATTCTTAAAATGTTCTGTAAATGTATATTAATTTTTAATTTTGTCTTCTATTTTTACCTTATTTTAATACTGAAAGCTATTTTTTAACATTTTGGGGATATTATTTTGCTGATAAACCGAATAGTTTATTTGAGGGGAATATTTTTATTTGGACGTTGAATTTTCATAAAAAATTGGCAAATTTCTAAATTTAGACTTAGTTTCAATGACTTCAATAAATTGAAAATTTAAACTGAATATCCAGATTTACATTAAAGTCTATTAGAAGTGTTTGGTAAACATTTTGTAAGAATCTATAACAAGTTTAGTCTCTGGAAGCATTTTAAAAAATAAAAAAAAATCATAAGAAAAAGTAATTTTTAAACACATTGGATTTTATAATAATAAAAAAAATATTTTTCAATTTTTCCTTATTTCTAATCAGAGCGAATTGTTTTCTCTTTCAGACCCCATTTTCCTCACGGTTAAGCGCCTCTAAGACTGATGCGCCCGTGGCAAATGCCACCTTTGCCATGTCCTAGTTACGGCCCTGGTCTATGGTGTTCTTCAGTAAAGCGCCCATTAACTAGCAATATGTGGCCCTGCATTATTGTGGTAAAATTTGGAACCATTCTTCAGCAATGAACACTTCTTTTTAGCCTGCATGTAATTCTACAGAACTCCTTGAAAATAATCTCTTTTTTTCATTTCGCATAAAAATACTATGTTATTTAAAAAAATGTACTATTTAAAATAACAATACTATATAGTTTTTTAACCAACCCCTTAACGTATTTGACGGAGTCTGACAAGGGCGAAATTCAAAATAAATATGCAATCAAACCGTTTACACTTTGTTTGTATAACAGCTTATAATTTTTACCCGCATTTCATCTCCCTAGTCACCCCCACAATTGAAATTGCAAAAAATAACTTACACTATAACTATATATCCCTTTTCTGTCAAAAAAAAAAAAATATAATCTTTTACCAGTTTTCCCTGAAAAAAACTCGTGCTTTAAGAGGTTAATCTTTGAATGTTATTAACACATTGTATACGGGACACGTACTAGTACGTTTTCTAACGATTGATACTTGAGAGTGGGTCACGTACTAGTACGGCTTAGTGTAACAACATGATTTGTTTGTAGGTACAAAAATAATGGTAAATACAGGAAAACGAAGCCAAATGTTCTTGTCTATTACATAGATTCTGGAATATGGTTTGGTTGGGAGCTCTATGGTCTACTGTTTTGCACACGAAGTCTAATGAGGCCGGGACCTACAGCTTAAAGCCGATTCCGAACGGCTACAAACATCCATGCCCGTAACGGGATTCAAACCCGCAAATTCCGGTTCCGAAGAGCAGTGCTCTACCATTCGGCCATCATTCGGCTAGATTCTGGAATATAAAAATGTTTATAGATAACATAATTCGAAAAAATTAAACCTATATACTACTATTTCTATTTGATTTTTCATATTTACGATACTATTATAAATTTATCCACTAAAAAATATATGTTTTGTTTACAAAAATCTTATGGTTGTTATTTATATATTTCTATTTATATATTTGTTTATATATTTCAATATAAAATAATAAAAGTTAGTTAAAAATTAAATAATTTTCGATGTATTGAGATTTAACTGAATAACTAAATTTACGCTCAAAACGCCCGCTCCCGGTAAAATTCCCCTGCGAAATGTATCCGCACACAATGTGTTAAACATCTTACAAAAAGAAAAAAATCATTTTAAATGGAGTAGAAATTTTCTTTTAAAAGGAATCGAAATAAGGCTGTGATGAGGAAAACTTTTAGTCTGGAACGGGATTGTTTTTCCTTAAATGACTTGGTAAAATAATTTCCGAGATTAAAGAATAACAACTTGGTAAGATCATAGTCCTAAATGAGAAATTTCCTTTATAAAATATGCAAACTGAAATCTATTTTGAAAACATTTCCATTACGAGCAATGTCTTACAACGCGTACATATTTTGAGTTTTCAAAATTATTTCGGAAAATCTCTTGAAGGCACAGATACTATTTTTTTTCTTGGTGTAGACGAATATTTATCTGTACGAGAAGTGACGTTATCGTGAGACAATTTTCGAAGACGATAACAAAGGTCTACCGTTGAGCTTTGCTATCGGGCTGGAAAAAAGATTGTCTCGTGACGTTATTTCTTAAAATCGGCGAAATGCTCATTTCTTCCGAAACTTAAACTAAGATAATGTGAAGTACTAATGTAAAACAACGTCTGTTACCTAAAATTGTAACATACGTTTGAGACTGGCAGGGCGTGTTTTTACCATTCATATTTGATTGTTTCTGTACTTCAGAAATATACTACATAATCTAGCTATCGTAAGAACTTAAACAGATATCAAATAACTTAAAGATTATTTATCCGCATGAACTTGTATATTTTTTCTTACTAATGGGGTAGGCACTTACCTTTGTCAATTTTCTAATGAAAGCGTCACAAAGAGCGCTAACTGTACTCCTTATGAAGTATCAGTACTGATCAGGGGCGTACACGAGGGGTGTGTTTAGGGGTTTAAACACCCCCTTGAGCTCAGACAAAATGGCAAAAATAAAAATTGTAGTAGAATTTATGCGGGCTGTTTTTTTATAGAGTTATGAACCCCCCCCCCTTGAAAATATTCTGCGTACGCCACTGGTACTGATACATCCGAACTTTTACCGCGGGTTTTTTTTATGTTTGTTTTTTTTTTTTTATTTTTTTTTTTTTTTTAATTTTTTTTTTTTTTTTTTTATTTAGTTTTCTGTTTTCGTTTCTTTGTTTTTTTTTTTTTTTGTTTGTGTTTTTCAGTTTTTTTTTAAGTTTTTTTTTTTTTTTTTTTTAGTTTAGTTTGGGCGCGCTAGGTCGATAATTTTCAAACTGGGTATCATGGCATAGCAAGATGACTCAAGAGGGCACTGCGGAAATGTTCAAGAATAGTGAAAAAATTATCCAAAACATTTTTATTTTTCTCATTCAAGACAAATCAGCATTAAATGCGTACAGTTTTAATTCTCTTTCTTTATTTAAACCGCTATAAGAATACTTTTACTCCCTGAATTTTTTTAGTTCGACAAAAGTACAGCGACGAAAAAAGTTTGAGAACCACTGAGCTACGGTATACTTTTTTTTTTTTTTTTTTGCTACACGAGGGATAGTGAGATTTAATCGAAACCTACGGCTTACAGCTGATTCTGAACGGCTACGAACATTCTTGCTAGCAGTGATTCGAACCGAGACGTATTTTCGTTACCGAAAGGCAACGCCTTACCATTCTACCATCGTCCGGCCAACTTTGTCAGACGCCTTTTCGTGGAAGCTTGTGACACTATTTATTATTAATTCTAGGCAGCTTCTCGTGTAAATGTAAATAGGTGGTTGATTTCCAGGGCTGTAGCCAGAAATTATATTCGGAGGGGGACCAAGGGAAACACATTGTTTTTTTGTAAATGATAGTTTTCTTATGTATGTACACCCCTAATGAGTATCATTAATGCAATGTGGTTTTAAGATATCAAAATAATTAAAAAATGATATAAACAAATATAAAGCCTAGAATGAGTAATGAAGTAACTGCTCAATGAATTTAATAGTAAAATTAACATTAAAAAGATATAAACTAAATATGGTATTAAATTCTAATTTTTAATACGGTAGTGTAACCAAATAAAAAGAATAATTTTGGAAAGACAATGAACTTGTTCAAATTTTTTACTTGTATATTATAAAATATGCTAGCCTTGATGAGTTGCAAAAAATTTTCAAAATTTCTTCCGACTGTGCATCAATATTGTGGGGAGTTGCTAAGAGTGATAGTCAATTTGCTCTCGTCGAATACAATTTGCACCTACTGTTTAACGCAATGTCACTAAACATACGTTTATAAGCACACTCTTGTCTATGCATAGCTAGGCAGATGACACACCCACACACATGGCCCATTTTCTTTCCACGAAACGGTCTTTTAGAATTTCGGGGAGGGATCAGTTCCCTAAATCCCCCCTTGTCTACGGCCTTGTTGATTTCAATTTTAGGAGATTAAAGATTTTAGGAGATCATTATCATGTCTAATGACATGTTAATAAAAATGAAACGTATTCTTCCTTGCTTTTGTGCATTTCTCTAAATAAAGATTGGTATCGAATTCACAGGAATGATATACAATTGATAGATAAGTATCCATGTTTAGTTGCTGTAAAATATGTCTTCCCAATTTTAAACCCGAAGTACTTTAACATGCAAAATAGTCAAGCAGTATTATTATTAGGTCAAAACACTTTAACGAATAAAATAAGCTTAACTTTCGTGTTTCAGTATTCCTATACAGTGTGTCTTCAAGTACTGGTTTTTAATTTATCAAATTTTCACCTGTAAAACTGTGTTTTGTTTTCAACGATAAATTTTAGCTTTCGTGTTTTAATAAGAAGGGTGTATCATAATTTTTTTCATATATTAAAAGGAATTTTTGTTAAACATATTTTTACAATTTCTCTGTTGCTTCATTTATCCGTGAATGTATCAGCTTTAACCCTTTATATCCTGAATTAATTTACCATCAACTTTCTTACTGCAATTTTGTATCATTAGATAAGTTTTAATGGAGAATAGTCATAGAAAAAAGAAAATTAATTTTTACTGTATCTTAATAGTTAATTTTGCAGCTGGTACTTTCTAGTACCAACATATATTTTTTAATTATGATAGAAAATAAAACATTCAATTAGGAATAAAACAAATGAAATGCTTACCTGCGAAGTATAGAAATCTCTAAAAAATAATAGTACCAAATAACTGGTAATAAACCACTAAATTTACTCAACTGAACAACACGTGTATCAACTCTACCCCAAAATGACCTTGGAATGCAGCACCCCAGTTATAAAATCCCTATTATGCGAATAAAAAGGATTCCTGATTGGTGGTGTGATTTCTTTTCTGCTCTAGGAACTGCATCGTTCATGTACTTTTGAGTACCGCCAGGAAAAACGGATTTATTAGGAATATATAGGTGTTTGATTGAAGCGGTACTTGTAAGTACCGTCAGGATAAAAAGGGTTAAACAGTTTAAAATTTAATCGCTTTCAAAGATTCAATCACATCCACACAAATACAGACAAGCAGATGTAAAAATAAATACATAAATAAATAAAAATAAGACTGACATCCAATTAAACGGTAAAAAAATACGGCACAAAATATTATTGTGGTATACAAAAGTTAATGGTTAGCCGTAGTTTACAAGCGGGTGTTACTGAAGCCTCATTTCAAATCTCTGTATTCCCTTCTACACAGGGCCGAACGATGGCCGAATGGTTAGGATGCTGGCCTTCGGAACCAGAGTTCGTGGGTTCGAAACCAACTGTGTTATGGATGTTCGTAGCCGTTCGGAATCTGCTTTAAACAGTAGGTCGCGGTCTCATTAGACCTCGTGTTGCAAAAAGTAGACCGTAGCTCTCCAAACTAAACCAAATCCCTTCTACACATGTATTTATTTCTTCCCTGCAATTCACCATGTCTCTAGTATATTGAACATTCCTTCACAGAGTCACGGTAGCTCAATCTGCAAAGACTGCGATCTCCTAAGTGAAAGGTTGTGGATTCGAAGCCCGAGCCGGCCTATTGATTTGATTTGGTTTGGTTTGGTTCGGAGTGCTACGGTCTACTTTTTGCAACACGAGGGCTAATGAGACCGGGACCTACAGCTTAAAGCCGATTCCGAACGGCTACGAACGCCCATGCCACAGTGGGATTCGAATCCACGAACTCCGGTTCCGAAAGCCGGCACCCTAACCAATCGGCCACCGTTCGGCCCCGAGCCGGCCTAAGATATAAGGAACGTAAAATATGTCCTTGGTCCCAACGTCCTCCAAGTTCTGAAACGATACGTTTGGGGTGTCAGGGCAAGCCTGGGGGTCTTCTGCTTTGTCCCTGCTTCTAAATTACGAGGACCCAACTGGAGTAATGTTACTCGCGTCCGTAGCATACCTTGATCTACAAGTACTTCTCGAGTGGTGCTAAATAGGTAACAGCTTCGCAGCCTTGTATTGGCATAAAGACATATAGTGCTGTATTGCCAGCTGCGTTACGAATAAAAAATTCCTTTATTCTGATTGAGCTGTTGGAAATCTACTGGAGTATGTTCGGAGCGCTATCGTCAATCTTTTACACCACGAGAGCTAATTGGAAATCACTTTAATCTCTTAAAGTTTATGAACCATTTTCTAAATTCAACTACTAATGCTGTGATTTCCAAACTGTGTGCGTGACTGACACCGCGAATATATATCAAAATTAAACAACTTCTGCAAAAGACAAAAATCAATTCATAATCCAACGTGAAGAAAAAAAAACTATATTTTTAGTATAGTACAGTAATATGCTTAATATTCTGTATCATTTGCATAATATATTTTTATTAATAAGTTAATGAATGCAGATATATCCCGTTTATGAATCCAAGATTTTAAAATTTGTGTAGTTAATGACAAGTTTATCTGCCCCATTAATTATTTTAACAATAAATATGTTCATCCACCAAACTGTTTTTCCCTTTAAATTGAAACTTACATTTATGATATTTTAAAACTAAGCCATCCACTTTAGCCCATTAAAGCCCAGCGTTCTTATTTGAGGACAAAGAAGAAATAGTTTGTAGAATTTCTATGTTTTCTTGAAACGATTCTTCCTTTTTAATGAAAATAGATATTAATCTTATGAATAATCTCCTAAGTTTTCTTATATGATATCTATAATTTTGCCATTTCCATTGACATTCGATTTTATGATTTTCAAGCTTAGTATAGAAATTTATTGTTTCTGAATTTACACCACCCCAAATCATAGCTAATAGCCATATCTGTAAAATCCTTTTACAGTACTTTGCTCATACATAATAACATATAAACCTCTTATCGCGAAGCTTTCCATATTTTTTTAATGACATCTTATGTTACTTTAAAATGACACCTCACTAATGATTACTTGATGTCATATTTAAAGGTGTTTAAATTTCATATTTTGTTTTACTTCCAGGTGTCTATAATACTTTCTATGTTAGATATTTACTAATATATAGTCATCAGAAATATCTGGGCGTTAATGGGTCATCTGAGAGAGACAGACCAATGTTTTGATTCAGTACGTTGGTAACTAAAAAGGTTTGAAAACTACTGTACTAATGAATCCCAAGGCTAGAAGATTATTTTTTTAAGATTAGATTAGATTATGCGACACTTTTAGAGAAGAAAGAAAATTCTTATAGTATAAATATCAATCCATCATGATTGTTCTTCCACCTTTGACTGTAAAAACAAGGGCTACAAAAAAGCACGTTTTTTCTGGAAGGGCACATTGTTTCCTTTTTGCATTTTATCCTTTGGTCTTTTTCTGAATTATGCAGGGGAAAATTTTTCTTTTCTTTTACATTTGATGGAGTGTTTTGAGGTACCTATCCCCACAGAAATTGGAGTAGGAAGCAACAAATCACTGCCTCGAAAAGCCTGGATTCTGGATATTTTCAATTTAAGCATTCTATTAAGCTTATACAGCGTAAAGCAATTTCCCCTTTGTTTCATAAAATACATTTATTAATCGTCCCTTATCCTTATTATTTTCACCATGTTGAATTAAAAAACAGGGCATTTCATTACATGAGAGTCATCCTGAAAGTAAGGATTCCCGAAGTCCTTTAAAAAAATAAAACATTATTACCTCTAAAGATTCATTGTAAAAGATACAACAATATTTTAACTACTTCTCAACATAATAACTCTCGATATGTAACACTTTTCATACCGTAAATTTTGTAACCCAGCGTGAAATTTTTTGGTTGTTCACTTGATTGCATGTTTTTTTTTTGTCAAAACTTAGCGATCTAACATTGCTTAATTGAAAAATGTTTTTATTATTCAAAACATAAGGTAATAATAATAAAAAATTACTTTAAATATCAAAATGTTATTTTAATTTATTTTTACAACATAATTTAATATTTATATTTTAATTTATTTTTACTATTACAACATCAAAGGTAAAATCGTAAGATCTATTATATAGTTGTAAAGAGCTATTCAAAATAACTCATATATATATATATATATATATATATATATATATATATATATATATATATATATATATATATATATAAGCAAAATAAACCCCAGTTTTGGTTTGGAGCGCTACGGTCTACTTTTTGAAACACAAGGGCTAATGAGGCCGGAACCTACTGCTTAAAGCCGATTCCGAACTACTACGAACATCCATGCCATAGTGGGACTCGAACCCACGAACTCCGGTTCCGAAGGCCAGCATCCTAACCATTCGGCCATCGTTCGACTATAAACGCCAGGAGAAAGGGAAGTTGTGGCAATATGTTTGCTATAGGATCCGTTTTCAAAAAATAGTGGGAACTATGGTTTACACCAGGGGTGGGCAAATACTTTTAAGCGCGGGCCAAAATGAAATTTTCAAAATGTCTCCCGGGCCGGAGGACTATACCGCGTACGTTGTGCACACGCTAATGTTTTGGGTGGGGCTTTGTCTCTGCCCAAGAAATTTTTTGGACAAAAACCCTATAAGTATCATTTTAAAGCATTTGGACAGAGAAATTTGACAGTTAATAAAAGATAATAGTAATAATAAATTGTCTTACTTAGGAGTATATGCGAACAATTTGTGCCCAGTAAAATATGTCACGTAATTTTTAAAGAAATATGATCCCTTATATTAAATTAATGGTCTATAAATAAATCAGTTAATGAAAGATTTTATTTTTATTTATATTTTAATGATACAATTTATTTTATTTTGATCATAGTTATTACATTTTTATATTTAAATTACATTTTGTAAATATAATAGTAAATAGAATTATAAAAAGAAAAGACAAACATCAAACGTTAAAATAGAATAGTTTTAGTTAATGCGAAACTTGAAATCTGGAATGTTCATTTGATATTGTTTCTTCAAAATTTGGATTCAAACGACCTGTAGCAATCCTTAATACCGAGTGTAGATTTACGCCAGTAATTTGTGATCGATATTTATTTCTCGTGTAAATCATTAAAGAAAAATTTCTTTCACAAATATACTGTTGAACCAAATAAAACTAGGTAATTTTGAACATCGTTCAAAAAATGTTTGAAATGTTCTGTATTCAAAGCATCGTAGTGAACACTTTTTTTTCTTTTATTAAATTATTTAATGAAATTCTGTTGATTTCAAGAAAATCGCATATAAGAGATTAAAAAAATTGCATGCAGGATTTTTCAACGGGCAGGATAAAATAAGCAACAGGGCCGGCTTTTGCCCACCTCTGGTTTACACCGTAAAATTCAAAACAAATTCTGACTTGATTTCAAAGTTTAGAAAATGATTAGCAGTAGGTACCGAAAGCCTTAATAGAAAATTAGAAGTAAACCCTTGCTAGTCATAAAATTCTCAAACTCCCGACATACTAAATATTAAAGAAAAGACTGGTAAACCTATTAATGGGAATTTACGGAGCAGCATTCATACCGCTGCAACTGTCGCATTACAAAACAACACTTACTTAAAAAAAAAAAAAAACCTCTCGTATATTTTTCTGATGTAATTTTTGTATGCTACTAATGTTAACACAACTTATATAAACCCTTTCTTAAACATTAAGACTTTTAATGCATGATTTGATTTCAGAAATGAAAACTCATTTTCCCATCTAATAACAAGTTTCCATTTACCTTTAAAGCCTAGCATCTCAATTTAGATACTACTAAAAATAACTTTTAGAATTTTTGTTTCCTCTAGAACGAGTTTTTCTTTTGAGAGTTCGGTAGAGGGCAATCTTATAAATAATCTACAAAATTTAAAGTTTCTTTTATTTATAAATTTCCATTTGGATTCTTCTACATTTACCATTTTTTTAACAGAGCACATAAATTTACTTTATCCCCCATGAACAGACAGAAATCATTATAAATTGTTTTATCTTTCATAAACTTCTTTTTACAGTACTTATTTTGCATTGTAATACGAAATAAATCTTTTCTATCGAAATTTTTTTTTTTTTCGTAAATGACATCCTATGACGTATAAAACGATAGCTAATCATTAACGCGGCGTGCTGTAGTATTCAAAGTTTCATTCATTCATTCATTCATTCATTCATTTACTCACTTATTTACTTACTCATTTACTCACTCATTTAATCATTTATTTACTTACTCATTTACTCATTTATTTACTTACTCATTCTATTTATTTACTATTTTGCCGTCCATAATAACTTAGATTTCAAATGTGCATCGATATGCAATCGGCAGAATTGACACAGGTATTAAAGTGTTAGTACTGTATAATTTATCTGAGATGAAAATAGCTCGTAAAGGTGTTTCAAAAATGCTAACTTTATTTTCATTTTTGTAATTTCTTAACCCTTACTTTGACAAGATGTTTTCCAAATATTTTTTAATTTCTGTTATTTTCCCCCATGTCTGTATAGACATTAGGATCTCTGTAAAATAAAAAAAAAATATTTTTTCCATTTTTGAGATAATGTCCGCTGTGGCGAACACTGACAATTGAGCCGCTCAGAAGCCAATGCGGTTAAGTCCACTTTTATATTTTCTGATATTTGGAAATTTTTATGAAATAAATAATCTTAGTTATTAAAGGATTTACTCGTAGGTTACTTTTTCTAGGTTAGATAGCCCTTTTTTTAATAGCTTCTGAATATATTGTACAATAATTTCAGAAGCCATTGTGAATAAGTCTACTTTTTATCAATATTTTTTTACATAAACTTTGAAATAAAAATTCTTCTTTCGATATTTGTTGGTAACACTGAAAAACAAACATAAACTTATGACAATAAATGTTATTTTATTATTTTTACATAAATTTCTTATTTTTTTCAGCTGCCAAAAGGTATAAGTCCTAAAATTTTTAAGATTCTGTCATTTCCATAAATACTTACGTTTTTATTTACACATCCTGTTTTTTTTTGTTTTTTTTTTGGGGGGGGGGCAGAGTTTACACCTCGGAAAAAAAAAAAAAAAGACTTCATACACTTTTCTAATTAAATTAATAAACCGAGAATTTTAAAAACTAATGCATCAAAAAATATTAATTTTCTTAATTTTTGTGTTTTGGACTTAACCGCATTAGCTTCTGAGCTGCTCAATTATGTTATATAGTAGTTATAAATATATGTCCGATGTAGCGGCCAGACTTAGTCAAATTAAGGGTTAAGCTATTAAAATTTCCGGACCATCACAAGAGGACATTTAGAGGTTCTTTAGATTCCTAAGTAATTGTTTTATTTGTGCCTTATATAATATGTCATTCAACTTTGTAAGCAACTTCACTAGTATTTATTATAACCTAAAACGTTCCTGTAAAAATAAGACCAATTTATTAGTAAATGCATTGCTAAAATAAGTAATCCTCCGCAGGTATACTTCTACCAAACGTGGCCCAATATACAAAAGTTTGGTCTCTCATACTTGAAAGTTTAATTCCATTATGTTCTTAATTATAGCTTTCATAGAAGTGTATGCGCATTGAACTTCCTTTTACAATGTAATTTTTATTCCCGCAGTTCCTGTTACATCGAATTAACAAAATAGCTACAAGCCGTACAGGAACACACTCCCCTCCCCCCTCATTTTTGTCGAGTGGAAGGGAAATTATATCAGATGGTTGATTGGGGCTTTTAAGATTAAAAAGGATTTTAGTTGGTTTTCAGCTTACGTGAGTTCCCAAACGATTGATAACAAGGGGGAGAGTAAGAAATATTTAATAGGCAAAATCACTCAAGCGACGTGGTATACTTTAAATCAGCTCTTAAAAAAAAATATATAGGGAGAGATTCGAGAGTTGACCAAGTGATGAAAGATAAATCGTAAAGATAAAGGTTACAGAGGGGAAAATTTGATCACCCTTCAGTTGGTAAAAAATTATGTATGAAACGACTGTATATTACGACGTATTGTCTTGAAATAAAAGGATTTATGATAAATCGAATCATTTGTGTGGTATCAACGTAAGAGTTTAATTCGTGGGCAAATCACTAAGGGACGTTCATTGGCTATACAGTAGTTAATAAAAAATAGACCGTAGCGTAAAACAAAAAGTTTAGATATCAGTAAATTAAGAGAACCTATGTAAAATAGGCACTTGAAATAATAAAATGGATCTATAAGTAATACAGAAAACGTAATTTTCAATGTGTTTAAAAAAATATATTCACGAACGTAAAAACTTTTCATAAACTAAATCATAAAGAACTTTGTTTGGTTTTATGCTCTTACTTTTTGCAAAAAATAGACTAGCAACCTCCAAACAAATTTAGCACCAATCTTGTATTATAAATTACAAACATAGGTCAAAATAGGTTCACTTAGAACAATATATTTATTAATTCATTAAAGAATACACATAAAAAAATAGTAAGTAAGAAAAAATTAATACTACATAATTCAAGTATTTAAAACTTTAGAGGAGGAAATGGGAAAAAATAATGGGAGAATGGATTTGTAAAGGTGTAATGGTACGAATGTGGGATTCGAATCCACGAAAAGGGTACCGAAAATTCAATCGGCCAGCGTTCGGCAAAGAACTTTAAGGATTCAGCAAAATGATAGAAACAATTTGATTAGTTTCTAGGATTTCTAGTTGATCTTTACAGAATATCCTAAAAGCAGCGCGAGAAGAAAAGGAAGTCCATCAGTGTACCTCAGTCTTGTCATTTCCTTTGAAAACCCGACGGAAAAACCTTTAGTACTTTCTTGAACTACTAAAGTTTTAGTAGATATACCTTCTCACTAGAAGCACCCGATTTTAGAGAATCTAATAGTTTCTGCTAAAAGCAATTTAAGGTTAATTTTTTTCTAATAACACTTGCGTATCACATCATGCTAACTTTCAGTTTAATAACTAGCTTTTCCTACGGAACATTTTTTAAATATCCTGTTTGAATAAGAACGATTTTGTAAACCCTCCCAAAGCTCTAGAAGCGACTGGTAAGTTTCAATAAAAGCAACGGGATTTTTTTTTTTTTAATCTACCGTGTACATCGAAAGTTAAGTGTTTACGCAATTAACTGCACAGTTACCAAGGCAAAAAAGGGTATATTCGCTCAGGCCAGAACTGAAGAAATACTGGCTCAAACTGCGCAGATTACATAATTTATCGTTCAGTTATCACGCCATTCGGGAATCCAAACAGTTTAACTGACGGTGTTTGGGCCGCTTAATTGGAACAGAACTTTATATTTACGATGAATAATTAAAAAATAAAGACTGGTATAAAAACTTACATCTAGAAAAGGTACTATGCCTCAAACAATTTTTAGAAATTATGAGATTTCTACCGCCGTGACTTGTTAGGGGCAAAACTTGCAGGAAAAAAAAATTCGGAGTACGCCAATATCGCTCGAGCGTCATACTTTTATAGCTTGCCCACTGTTAGCTAATCCCAAATTATTCATTTAAAATAATTACTTTAATTTTGTAGCATTAGTCAGAAAGGTTGAGTAAACTTCGACATAGGATTGCAAATGTCGAATGATTTAACCATTTCAAGGTCTGCCAATTCTCAATGTTTCACTACAACTCCTGTAGCCCAACATTGATGATTGATAATTATTAATATTTAATGAGTAATGTTTCATAAAAGCCATATTTTAGTCTTTAAACTCAACTCTTAATCTCAAGTCTTTCTTCAAGTAAAAGAAAAAGAAATTCCTAATACTGAATTGGTTTACAGCCAAGATAGATTTTTCTACGGCTCCAATTAGTTTTATTTTTAAAGGAAATTCTTAGATATAATCTTCCCTTAACCTTAAGTTCCTCCCTTACAGATTTTACATATATTTAAGCCACTAATATAGAAGCTATTTAGTTTAGTAAAAACTTTTATAGTTTATGCAGGACGTGCAGATGATTCAAGTTCTTATTTTAATAAATTTTGAAGAAATGAAATATGAGACCATTTTAAGAGATCAAAAATTTAAGCAATATCATTATGGTTACAAGCGTATAGTCCAATGGCATTGACAATGACATTGAAGGATACCTAAAGTTAACCCTCAATGCCAGTCATTTCTCCAAAATATATTGATGAATATCCGAGTTCTTATGCACTGCACAGAGTATAACATGAAATTTAAACTGGATATTAAAGCCTTCCAGTAATCAACTGCCCTTTTAAACAAGACATTTGTAAAGAAATAAATTTCGGTACAAGACATTTGTTTGGCATCAGACATAAACAAAGTGCTGTAAAGTGAAAACTCATAAATCTGTCGCGATTTCAATGGATGTATCTACTGACAATGTATTGGTACGAGAGGCTTGAAAAATCGTAAAAATGTCGGTCTACCAAAATTGTGGATATACTCGAAAATTTGGAATATACATGGAATTGACCTCTACTTCCGCTCCACCCCCACAAAATAAATGTATATTAAGCAGTGCCTTAATGGGTTAGTAGTTCCCAAAGTATTTAATGGAACTGCATTACTACAGTAGAAGCAACTTCAGGCTTAATATTAAGCACTGCGCTATCGGTCTAATACCAAATCGTGGAGAGAGTAGAATAACGCTTCTTAGCTTTAATTATCTAATCTAAGTCTAAAGTTTAACTTCACAGTAAACTCAGAATTTTGTGAGATTTGCATCTACGCTTAATTTCGTTTTAGTAGAGATCGACAGTGAACCATCAGATTACTTTATCTGAAGAGTCTAATGAAGAAAAATTTCTAGAAAGTAATCGAAATGCTTAGTGATGAAACCAAAGATTATAAACTAGAACGGCTTTTACTCAAAATTTAATGATACTGTTTAAAATGATTGTGTTTTGGATTTCTAGAGATAAGTGGCAAATTTTAAAACGGTCCGAGCTTACTAGTTGTGCAAGCATATTGTGCTTGTACCTGAGCGTAATAAATTCATACAACATTAGCATAAAATTAGGGGCCCCCATCCCCAATATAATAGCCCAAGTTATCTGTCAGTCTGTCCTAAAATATATGAAGCGGTTGGACTTTGAATGGATAGGGGTATCCATATTGGATTCTTTATGAGTTAGGGTTAGCAAAAACGAAAGAAAACCTTTAAAATGGTATTTTTACCTATATGTGATAAACATGTTTATCACATATAGGTAAAAATAACATTTTTCCTACTTTTATGATGTCATTCCTTTAACCATCTCATTTAATCATTGCTTATTTTAAATCCTTTAAATACCGTCTGCATTATTTTACGTTTTTGACTGAACTTAGAAATTACATAAATGCTTTTATATTTGTTATAAATAGATTAGGTACATATGTGATAATTTTATATTTAATCATGGATTATTTATTGTTGCAATGAAAATTTTATCACCGGTATTAACATTTTTTTCATACAAGTTTGATTCTACTTCACATACTAATAATTAATCATTTAATTTATATATCTTTGAAAACTAAGTTTGTTCGTTTGTTTTTGTACATAACCACAATTTGTTTTTCCAGGACAAGGACTAAGAATAAGTGAATCTGAGCAGTCATTAAGGATTTTAGTGGTACTTTACGCTCGCTTGAAGCTGATCAGTAAAGAGTTAACCATGATAGCGATAGCATAGCTGATAGGTAAGTAGTTGCACCTACTCGGAACGTACAAGACTAAGCTGAGCCTAAAATGATAATTTAAAATTTTTGAGATGGTATTCCTGGAAAAACAATCATTCCTACCGCGTTTGATACTGTATTTCCAGCTGAAGATGCGTTTAAATGAATATACAACGCAGTAGATAAAGTTTGTTTAATAAAAAATCTAAACATAAAATTAGTAGCATCAGTAAACTGGACGCATTCCAGAAAGTTTCGATTTCAAGATCTGAGCGTGGTATACATCGGATGTTGACTGCTTACTGCAACTGTTCCCAGCAAGAGCTATATAGTGATTCAAGGAGTCTTTCGGATCGGATCTGATGAAGGGTCGAACCTTTTTGACGCCTGAAAGTAAGATGGTTCACAACCTTTAAGAACTCATTAACATTAATGTTTTTCGTAAGTACCAGAATTAAAACTAAAAAACCAAATTTCGCTAAGCAATAGCACTGCACTCTAATATTTTAGCTACTGGTAATATCAAAGTTTGAAATTAATTTCTAAACTTCCATATATGTATATAATTCATAATTAAGTAACACTGACCCGAGGTTTAGTATCAACCTACTTTAGAGTCCGTAATAAACAATATAATTAAGATTCAAAAACTGATAAAACAAACCTTAAAAAGGTTTAGAAGCAAAGGGGCCATAGGGTAGATATTGATTAATGTTATATATCGATAATGATAGAGACCGTTTTAGTAAAATGAAAGATTCCAATACATTTAATACTTTTATTACTAACTAGTTAAGAGTACGAAGTAAAAGAAGCAAAACGCTCCCCCCGAACTCAAACTCAGCACAGAAGGGCAAAATTGATATATTTAAACGTAATTTTTACGACAATACCTTCGAGAGTTAGGAGAACTCCTAAAAGGACCTAATTTTTAACTCAAGGAATACGGCTGAAATATACAAGCGAACTGAAACACGAGAATAGAATGCATTTAAATCACCAAATATGATTAACGTCACTGAGTTAAATTCAACGAGCTTTAAATCTTCAGAAGTATTAATACTATGGACATACAAGTGGGAAAGGCTGAACAGAATCTGAAACGGGTTTCTGTTTATGTAAAAACTTAACTCAAAAATTCATAGTTTCAAATGACATGTCACAAGCCAATTACTGTGGATTTGTTTTGGTGTAACACTGGTTCATTAGGTTTTTATAAATAGCTTGCAACTCTGAAAGCATGGATCTATTTAGATGAGTGAAAGTTCTGCGATTAATATGGAACTTCACAACACTTAAAGGATATACTTGTTAAATATTTTAAAGCTGCATAGTATGTCAACACATCTAATGACATTGTTAAAAATCTCTAGACAAACTGGAGTAATATAATAAACTTAAGTACATACCAAGGCTTGTTATTGTATCGATCTTGACAAACCCAGATACTCCTTTGTGTTGATAAATTTTGATTAGCCCTTGTTGAGTATCTACAGAGAAGAATAACAGCTCTCCAGTATTAAGACTTATCCATTCAAGATCACCATAATCTTTAATCTCTTGGTACTTTTCAAAGATGCCGATAGATTCCTCGAACCTGCAATATTACAGAAACGTTGTTAAGTACAGTACAAAACATCTACCTTTAAAGCAACCAGAGAGTTTACCTGTATACGAGTATCTTTGGATCATTACGTATCCGTGGAATAATTTTCTCTGCGATGATCAGGAACACATCTTCAGATCCTTCTTCTACATGATTCATCAACACAACTGATTGAACAGAAATAGACTGCAGTCTTTGTTTCCTGGTGGCAAATTGAGACTTTGTCGAATCCCACAAGTATATATCAACAACTCTCTGGCCTTCCCCATAAGTTAATCTAGAATCAGCAACAATTGCAAGGAAAGTTTTTCCTGATGCCTGAACAATAGCGGCCTGAAATAGGAAAAAATTTTCAACAGGAATTTCAAGTCTAGACTATCATACCATCAAAAGTTTATTAGAGAGTTCTATTGTACTAAGCCAATTTTCACTCTGCAAGTTATTAGAAATAAAGGGTTTAAGGCAAACTCAAACTTTTAAACTATATTTACTTCAGTTCTAAACTTAATTGATCAACACACGGGGAAACTGACTTTGATGTTATTCAATAGCAGTTAGTCTTACTAGTACACAAGTATATGAAATACAAGTATAATGTAAACAAGAAACGATACAGTTTTTAGGCTTTTAATCAGTTAACTAAATTTATGATAGTGGCATAAATCTAGTCCAGGATAGTCGAAGTGTTTTGATTATTTTGTTTGCTAACTTTGGAATCCGTAACAATATATTTTCTTAACCATACGAACCGTAATACAAAAACAATTGGCTTATCTGATATGCACACCAGACTTAACCAACAATAGCACCCGACGCCTGATGAGCAAACCTATGAAAGCATGGTTTTAAGCAACACTGGTTCACCATTACAAAATTTATATTATCGACTATCTACTACAGTCCAGGACTTCATGATTCATTACTAATATAAGTGTCTAGTTATCACTTGTGTCAGGGAGGAGTCTGGAGCTTACAGTTCATGCAGATTCCTTCTGAAGATCCTCAAAAGGCAGCGTGAAAGTGAACATCTAGGCTTTTTCAGGGTGCTCAAATTTTAAAAACTCAACTAGTGGCATCAGATAGCCTCTTACCATGCATGTCGTAAGTTTTTCAACTTTAATTTCTTGTGTACCAACTATATACACTAGTGTTCTAAAAATCCGAGTCGACTGGACTACACCGAGTTTCATTGCGCTCTTAGGTTTAACATTTAGAATTTGAGACTTTGTTGAAGTTACAGCCATCGCTCCACGAGTAGTGAACATTTAAAGATTGTGCATTTAGTTTACAGCTTTGTTAGGAGTATTTAAGCATACATATTGGTTATATTTAATACACCAAGTTTCACATCAAATCTACTAATCCAGTTCATAATACTAAGTTGAATATTTATTAAAAAACCTGGATGCTTCCGAGAAATCCAAAATAGAAAGATCAAGTACTTTCTTCTCAAACATCAACTCCAAGCCCACTTTATTGTTAACCCCTCCGTGATCCAAGTTATCATTACCAGCAGCCTAGTTCAACTTAATATTTGAAATTTTTTTACCTAGAAACTTCAGTTAAACAAGTGTCAGCAACAATTAAACGTTGACTTCGGGTAGATATTAAAAGGAATGACCGATGTTCAACTGAAGTTTGAGCTATCCCGTGCTGCATGCTTTGAACTTTACAAATGTGCTGACAACTATTTAAGATAAGTTGTGATGTAACTTAAATGTGCTGAAAGATTCGAGATGTTTTAAAAGAGAAATTTTACAATGCAAAGAAATCGTAATTACCTTCTGTCCATATGCAGTTTTTAAGACTTCTGTCTCGCTGAAATATGGATTTGTTTCAAAACTACAATATAGTGTTGAACTAACAATATCCAACACTAACACACAAATTCTGCTTCCTTCTTTGAAAACAACCATGTCAAGTGGTTCTTTAACCTCAAGAGATTGTAGTACCTCAAATTCTTTCTCCTTCCATAAGTAAATGTCTATAGTTCCCACTGCACCTAATTCAGATAACCAATTAGTTTTAGAGCTTTTACTTCATTCCAGAATTAAGCATTTGGAAATTGTTTAATGGACTTACTTAAATTGCCAGAACAGGAACAGCATTTATCGGTGTTTGATAGGAAGAGGAGAGTAGAGTTCTTCATGGTTAGACTTCTTACTGGTAATTGATACCATGTTGGTAGTTCCTGAAATAATTAGTTAAATCTCATTTCTAGGCGGCTGCAACTTTTGAGGAAGACACTCATGTTCACCATTGCTTCTAGGCTGACGTTCAACAGAAACTAGATTAATATATCAAAAAATGTACATCTCCAATTAAGTTAACATCTAGAACTAGGGCCAGTAAGCGTCCCAAAAACCTTTCTTTGGAAAAGAAAAACAAATCAAAGTCTTAATAGTAACAACGTTCAACGAGAACAAGTTACGGTTAAATAGCAGCTTTCAATTTTTTTAAACGCCTTTCCAAAACTATAGCTATGTTCTGTGCATGAAGCGACTATGGTAGAAATAGCGTAATGGAACTGCAGCAAAATTATCTTCCGCACTTAACAGTTCACAAGATACAATACAATTGCTTGAAAACGCACAAGTACCGGGTTGATATAAACAAACTTTCACTATAAACGGCATCCTACAGCGCAAACGGGTGAGTGTAATGCAACCTTTTGTATATGGGCTATGCACGAGATCACCTCTGATGGGAATTTTCAAAATTCTGTCAACACCTTTTCGGTAACAGGAAATTCAACAGAAACGACAATCACGGAATACAAGAACAATATTAAAATTGACTAGTTTGATAACCTTGTCACGGAACCACATTAAGTAAAGGAGAAACACGAACAATTCAACTCTTATGTCTGAATGGGCATCAACAATCATATGTAATAAGTTTATGGCCTCTTCCAATGTTGAACTTGGAATTTCTCCGTCTCTTAAAATCATAGATGGGATACCTTTAGTAGACATTGGGCCCCGCCGTAGGTTCTTCCTACGGTGAAATTCACGAATTGTAGCATAAGCATTCCCTTGTTTTCTCAACTTCACCAAAAACGCCCATTCAACTAAAGACTATTAGTACAGCCGGACACAGACCTAAACGTGACAATATCTACAAACGTTTTATACCCTAATCTGTTTCGCATAAAACTTCCCAAGCAAACAAATCTCGATCATTTTTCTCCTACAACTTTCCACGGTTTTGCATTTTATTGCTCATAATTCTTGTTCTATTCCGCTTTGATTGTGTTAAATTTCATGTTTCCATAAAAGCGCTATCTAATGGACATTTTAAAACTAAATTTTTCAAATTCTGTGAGCGCATCGCGTATAGACCATATACACAATTTCTTTGCATTCTGTTCACCCGTTTGCGCTGTAGGATGCCGTTTAGATGGGAAGTTCAAGTACCTAGTATAAAATGGAGCTTTTAAAAGAATCGACAAGATTTAAAAGCTTTCTAGCACTGTAGATTTAATCTTAAAAGGAAAGACATTTAGCCACTCAGATTTGTTTAGCAGGTTATTCTGCTACCCTTTAACTTAACTATTATTGTAAGCAAAGTAAAATTTAAAAGAAGCTTACTATTCAGAAGACTAGACTTAAAAGCAAGTTTGTTCAGATAAATAGAACGACCGCTTTACGGATAAGACTTTCGATTTCAGGACTGGTCTAAATTTCAATTGTATATTCAGGTTACATTCAACTAGACAAAATAATTGAACACTTTGATTACAACGAATGGATACTGAAATCTTCAAGTACAATTCTGAGTGGTTACTTCCATTAACAGTTACTACTGCCAAGTCATCGACTACTTAAAATTAACTTGTATACAACTTACATGGGGTGTAGGTACGAAGGATCCTTCATTTTCATCATACCCAAATATTCTTACAGATGGGCAGTTACTGGACGAACCAAAACTGTCTGACATCAACAACAATTCCCCGCAGTCTTGGCCAGATACATATAGCCAATCATACACTGAACATATATCGAATTTGTCAAATAACTCGTAATATTGGAATAGGACAGCTTGACCTAGAAAGGTAAATTTCAAAAATGTAAATAAGGTTTGAACAATTACATAGCAGACATCTCATTGGTCACTTGACTACGACAGTGGCAAACAGGTGACTAACAGTACACAGTACGTAATCTTATAAAAATAATGCAACTGGAAAAACTTAGTGTTATAAATCAAAGACCATTTGAAACTTGTTACACTAATCGCTGCACAGTAGGGAACGTTTAAAACAAAGCCCATTACGAAGATACTGACAGTGGGAAAATTAGTTTGATACATATTTTAGTTCAAAGTAAACTTTGAATCAAAATTATTAAGATTTAACTTTGATCTAGTGAAAATTAAAGTTGAAACGTTATTACAAATAGATTAAGACCAACACTTTAGAAGGGAAACCAGTATGATTTTAACTGGTTAAGTTTTAAATTTAGTAGATAGTAACATCAAGTTTATTGCCCCGTCTTGGTGGCGAGAAAAAAGCTATATGAAATACAAAGTGAAATTGGATAATGCACTTTTAAATAACATGCTTTAAAGAGATGTCACGTTTTACTATTTAACCAATTCTGTGCGTTAACATTGACATAAATTTCTGAACTCTGTTCAAATCGTTAAAATTTGAATGAATGAAAGCCAGTTTCTTGAGAAAAAAAATGGAGGACGTACTATAGCTATTATACATTTTACTCAACGAATGTTGATACTGGTTTATTCAAAGTTTAAGTTAAGATTTATTACATATTTAATACCAGTGCTGAAAACTCAATTTTCAACTCAGAACCATAGACTATTCGCACTACTCCAAGAGAAATGCAGGGTGCAAGTAGTTTAAAATCTGTAGAATTCTGTAGTCATTCTTTAAACACTATTAAATCTAAACTTAGTTAATCGAAATTTTAGTGTTGCAAACTGCTTTAGAACCTAGGCTTAAATTTTACTTCGGGAGGAATATCAATACTTCGGTTGATCAAAGGAAATTTATTGGGAAGTAGTCAAAATTTGTTCCCATAGCACCTTGCGCAGTCTTCATACTGAAATTTCAGAACTTTCTCACCTTGGTAATGTCATTCGTTAACGAAGGATTAGACTTTACCGCCTAAAATCAACTGCAACTTAAACTATTAGGATGGTAGAGCTTAATAAAGCGTTAATCATTCCCCTCGCTCCCAAATTTCTAATTATCACTTTTAAATCACTAGTAAAATCAATTACGATAACCAAAAGAGATAAGTTACAAGGTTTTGTTCAAAGTGGATTTTAACCAGACAACCGTAATTTCTTTAACAACGAGACTTGCGTCCGATTCCGAAAGGCTTACGTTTATCCATAACATCAGCGGATTCAAAGTAGTTAATTTCATTGATTTGCAAAGACTAATCATTTGGCGAGTACATTGCCACAGAGTAGGTAAGTGAAGGAATACAAAGTAGTCGGCATAACTTTAAAATAAGTTTCATTTATATACATATCACTAACAGATAAAACTTCATGAAATTTAACTTACTATCAAAAGCTGTCTGCATGCGTGATATCATTCCTTCCATTTCCTCTAGGTGCCTTTCCAAATAATCCAAATCCAATGACGTATTTAGTTTATCCTTTAGTTTCACAATATCGATACCTCCAATTAAAGAAGCTTCTAGATTAGCGATATTTAAAGGCTGTGTGAAGTACTTTACACCCGTGACTGTATTATTTCGATCTCGTTGAAGAGTTTCAGCAGAAAGACGAGTTAAGTTTACATTATTAATTAAACCATCCACTTCAAGCGAGCCTTCTATAAAAACGTCACCTTCTACAAGTTTACGTTTCGTGACTACTTGATCACCGTAAGTCATCAAAAGGCTTTTTTCCGATATGTGCAGTCCGTCCAACTTTCCTTCAACCCTGAAAAAAAGACATTATCAGGAATTAGAAACTAAGATAGGAGGTCTAACCATAAAAATTGTCTTTACTCACTGCACATCGTATAAATCCATTTTATTGAATATTTTATGCCCATAAACGTCGAATTTGCCATCTTTTAAAACTGATTTCCGAGACCATTCAGATACATCAACTTCTTGAACCTTTTGACCTTCAGTCATGTCTAAGTTTTCTTCGACAGTAACCATTTCCTCAAATATTTTTTCGCTCTTAATATAGTTAGTATGGTTACGCCTCATTAAGCATGTTTGGGGTTTAATTCCATTCACATAGCCTTCTACATTAACGTCACCTAAAATTCAAATCAAGACCAATTAACAGAACATGACAGTTTAACAATGAACAACGATACTAGAAAGTTATCTAATCAAACTAATCAAGTAACAATAGTACTAAAATAAAATAATGCAAACTATATAGCCAAGTTTATACTAACCCTAGTTTAAATCGTTCACTATACAACTATTAATAGCGAAATTCCAGAATAAATGTTCCACATAAGGAGTTCAGTTAACTGCAATAAAACGTGGCGAGGACAGATGGAAGGAATATCCATATTCAATAAATAGCTGTGTTAAACTTACGAGGTCTCCAAAAACGGGAAGGTCACATCTAATAGTATAAGAAATTGGTACATGTTGATAGTTAATTGCGGTAACTAGACAGGTCAATCTGGACTAGTCTGGTCCCTTAGCAAGCCTAAATTCCCCACCACCACAACGACTTGCCTCGTCTGAAGGTGATTCGTATTAAAAATGCAGATTTTATTAACAAATATACAGCAAAGAAGGCTTCAACTTAACGATATAAAATAAACTGCCTTACTAAACAAACGTAGGCAGTTTATAGAATGAAGTACAAAATTTGCTTATATAATAGCCACTATCAGATAGCTTTAGTGTTGCAAATAAACGCATCTCGAAAACAGCCCTTTCAAAGATAAGCTGACACCTTCACATTTAAGATCATTATCAAGGCCTTTACGTCAATAAAATTTCGCGTACTATTTAAACACAACCATAGTATACAAACGGTTGAAACTGTTTACCTTGATTTGAGTCCCCTCTTAACTAGATTTCCACTAGTTAATAAAACTTTGATATTTCTTGTGTATTTTAAGCAAAAAAGACTACCTTCAGGGCTACTTTCGGTTTATTACGTTTCTGATGTGCCCGAATTCACTTGCGCCTTAATGGTCAGAATTGTACATAACTTATCTCTTTACATCCATCTTTCGAATGCTATTTTGTATTGTACTGCAAGAAGAGAAATTCTCTATAAGACACATTCCTTGTCGGAATTTGAGAAAACAAAAAGACCTTTGAGTTGTTAAAATGCTTTGCTAACAACATCATTCCTGAAACTATCAACCCCTTTAAGATAAATCCAAGTTCCCTAGTCACAGTTCAAGTCGAAAGTAATCTCGGGTAATGTTGGCAAGATAAGGCTGTTACACCAACAATAGGAACTTAAAAAGTTACAAATGCTCAATTGAGTAGATTTTGGTCAGTGCCGATTTCTCCAAGCCGGTGTCAGCACAAGCTTCTGAATATTTAACAGGTACGATACAATCAAAAGTACATCGCCTATTCAGTGTATTGTTTATACCCTCCGACTTAGATGGTGTTTGTTCAGAGTTTATAGTTAAATTTAACCATACACTCAGTAATGCAATTTGAAATATGAAACAAATAGCAAAAGCAAAGTGAGAGTAAAATAAGTTACCACCTACTCTGGTACTTACTTTCGAAATAAACCTCATCAATATGATAAGTAGCAGTTATGTCCTGCGCTCCATGAGTTTTAAGTATTCTACCACTCATGTCTGGTAAGTTAAAGCCATTGATCTCGTTAGTCCCAGTATCCAGGTTAATCACCGACAAGTCACCTAAAAAATGAAAAATGTTTTAGATTTCTACAATATCGATTAATCTAAAACACAATATAGTAAGCAATACCTGTAAAGTAAAGATTATCAAATTCCATAGCAGCTGGAATCACTTGATCTCTAGTCAGACTCAAGTAATTCTTATTCAGGTCATCCAAACGCACTTTTCCAAATTTTCCTTGAAGTGACACTGGCTGCAAAATTTAAGAATTTTATAACCACATTTTCTGTAAAATCTTAGTATATACATTTACAAAATTAATTCTATAAAAGGAAGAATAAAGTAGAACTTACACCAGTTAAAGTAAGATTGGCAAAAGTCTTTAGTCCATCCAATTTTATTTCATGTCCATCTCCGACAGTTATATCTCTAAACAATGACAAGTTGACTCCATCTAGACTACCAGAAATTGTTCCGGCCGTTAAAGTGACATTTCCTTTAATAACTAAATGAGTTATATTAATGTCTTTGTTTCTTAAAAATGTATTGTTACAGAGTTCCTCTACATCTATACCATCGACAAGTCCATCAACAGTTAAATCATGTTTAATTACTAAGCCTTCAGTAAACGTTTTTTCTCCTGTTACAATTATCTTATCCCGTGAAACAGCTTCTTCCGACAAGTCTATACCCTGAATTCTACCAGTCAGATTTATATCTTCGTTCGACCGAACCATGTTTTCAAATATAACTGCTCCGTTTATTTCAGAGTCTTCATTTACCTTTACAATTTCAGATTCTAGATTCTTCAAATTCAAGCCATTCACAGTGGTAGCTTTCACGTTATTTGCACTAAAGCCATTTTTAAAAACAACTTCAGCTTTAACTGTTTGAGGTACATCTTTCAACATCCAGTTGAACATGTCTTCTTTTGACACACTATCGAATTTTCCACTGAAGGACAAATTAACAAAAGTTGCATCGTTTTGAAAAGTTTTTATTCCAATTATATCTTGTGAAATGTCGATGAATACGGCGTCTTCCCACAATTCTTTAATATTATAATCATTCAAATGAGATGTTTCAAGATTTGAACCATCTAATACGTAAACTGTACCCTCTATAATTTTCTCTCCATTCACCGTTTCGTTCCCTGTAAAAGAAAATATTCAGGTTACTTAATCAAATGCTTACGAGTTCAAACTAGATGCGATATCCTTTAATGCAGGAAATTTAGCCACTTTTTAACAACACATGGGGCATTGTAATAACTGAGAGGCTGCAATTACTATGAAACTACAGCTGGCAATACTAGAGTTTACTTTCAGTTGTAAAAGCTCCAATTACCTAGAGTTTAAACTACGGATCAGAAACACCTAAAATCATCCATACCAACAATGAGATTACATCCCGCTGAATAACATTTGAAAGCAACGCCCTACCTACTCGACCATCATTCAGAAAACTAAAACATTATTTAAATTTAACGATAAAGTTTAGTTATTTCAACACGATTGTATAGTTTTGCACCGACTTCAGTTTGGATACAATAACTAAAATCGCTATGCATTAACTTTAGAAAACAATGTAGAGTAGCAATTCAGAAAAAAAAATTGAGCATTTAATAATCAAGTTTAATCTTTTAACACAAGACTTGAAAATGGGAACGTTTACAAGAAAGCATACACGCACGATAAAAGTAACTCCTTTACTTTATAAAAAGCTTTGATAATAAAACTATTTCGGTAAAGACTGCAAACTTCAACCCGACGATTAAAAGTATAGGCACTAAACCTTAATTCATCTTTCTCCAGGTGTGGAAAAGGGAAAAAAGAAACGATGAATACGGGCAAAATATGGATGCTAGAAGACTAGGTAGAGGAAAATGCAGACTAGAACAATACTTAATCTGTTTTATCATTTACAGAAACTAAAAAAAATGTAGAACAAATAGTGCGGTGTACATTGCTAAAAATTTAATACACGACTGAAAGCTTATTCACCTTCCAGGAAACTGCCCCTTTGCAGTGATCGATTTTATCTCAACTTATTTCAATTTTGTACTGTTCTACACTAACCACTTCCTGAACTTGAGATTAAGTACAATTTTCTTGGGAAGAAATTTTACTTTTAATGCATAGTATTACGTATGCAAATCTAATGCAATATTTAGCGCATTTCTAAGAATTCTACAAGCAGATCTAATTCAGCGTTGGGTACGTACGAGGTCAGAGCCGCATTTCTGTTTTATACAACTTGTAGAGCCACGCCTTATTTACTCAGAATCTTAGATTTTTAACTAAAATTGTACACAATTCTTTTAAGGGCTGTATAAACACATAATTGTTCAGTGAGAATTTTAAAATAAATTTTCCCTATGCAGTTAATATAAAACTATTGTCACGATGTAAAAACTCAAGACCTTCAGTCAAACGTTTGAAACTTATCGAAAAATTTATTAAAGCTGTCAGCAGAAGTTCTGCAAGATAGTCGATTGTGAACAATGTTTGAATTTCGGAAAATCAATCGTGGACTAAAGGATTTACACTAATAAGTTGGTATGAAATATTTAAATTTGACAGCAAGTAGCTTTACCACTACAAAGACCTCTGGTAAATCTAGAATCCCTCCTGCCTATGAAGAGTCAAGAATATATAGTGACCATAATAACGTAAATTGTTTAAAATAGTTAGAACAGATAGAAGTTTACACTAAAATGAATCCGGGGAGGGGGAATCTTTTGAACTGTTAATGAAACATACATCTGAAAAAGCTTCAACGATAAATGCGAGAAGCAACCTGGGATCAATTGGTTCTATGTAATAAATTCTGGATTAAATAAACCAGGGTAAATGAGAGGAAACTAATTCAGGAGGGGGGAAAAAGGGGGAGGTTTTATTGCTTACACACTTTTATAATTTGATTAAGGTACTACTGAACCACTTAAAAGTCTTTGTTAAAGGATTCCGCTCTAAGATAAAGATTTGAAACTTAAAACCGATTTTCAGAAGAATGGCAGTCTTCACCAGGATATGAAAGGAGTTTGTTCTAAAATTTATACTTACCATAGTAAGTCATGGTATCTTCGACCATCTTTGTGAAGTCCACATGATTTACTTTTCCGGTTACTACAACATTTTTAGCAACTATATTTGAGAAGGTAACGTTACTAAGTTCCCTCGAGCCTTTAATTGTACCTCCCTTAAGTGTCAGGATATTTTTAATCGGTATGCCATTAATAGATTTCGTCACTGTAAGATTACCCATTTTAACATCCCTCTTGAAAGTTTTGGATTCAATTTCCTGGGAGCCAACTTTCAAAAGGACTTCCTTTAGGAAACTGAAGTTCTTTCCATTTATCAATCCATTAATTTCCGCATTCTCTTCTATTACTATCTTATCGAAGTTGTAGCGTCCCCACAACTCCTGGGGTTTATTTTTCAGCACCAAATCTGTTTCAACGTTTATTCCATTTAAGTCTTTGCTCTTGAGGTTAGTCACCTGCAAAATTACCAAAGTAAGACAACATAAGCAATTTACTATAACACAGATATCCAATTTTGTTAATTATTACAATACTTAAAGCTATTGAAAAATCGAATTAACGACTACTTCATTTAAGTAACTTACATTATAGGAAGACTTTCCCCAAGCTCGTAACAGTATTTCAAGAATGTTAAGATCTTCCCGGTAGGAATTCTATATCACATTGTGCTATCTTGCCAATTTAACTTTTGAAACACTTCCTTTAATAACGATACGACTCTTTTCAGACTTGAAAAAAAGCTCTTCGATCCACAGATTTAAATTTGATACTATTGTTCCGTAGAAAAATTCAATTACTAAAAACAATCGGTGTTACGCATAGTACTCGAGTTTTTACCCTGATGGTGTCCCTTTAAATGTTTGTTTACTCCTTCATTCGCATTAATGCGTTAAATTACTCTAAAGAGAATGCTATAAACGAGATTTCTCCCTTCTTTAAAAATGCTATTTTTAAAATAAAACTATTCATTTAAATTCAATCTCTAATGTTAGAGATTAGCTTTAGGAATATAAAATGAAAATTTGACAAGAAAGGTTTATGTAGTTCCTCAAATATCTTAAAACTAATTTTTGAAGAATCTACCAGAAAAATATTCCTCCAAATTCCCAAATGTAAAGACGGATTACGTGAAATATTCAATAAAACCTTATGTTCGGAGTAAAGGGTGCTTTTAACACAGTTGTTTAGCTATCGCGGTTTACTGTTTTAGCACGGAGACTCAACGTTTAAAGCGCAAGAGTTTCTAAAGGAATAAAAAAGCCAAATAAACTACTTGTTTTAGAATCGTATGGTGAATACAGGTTATTCCAAACACTTATGACCGAAATATTAAATTTCACGAGATTAACTTTACCATAAAGTTCACTCAATTACACTTCCTTTACCATTTCTTTAGAAATATGCCGTATTTCGAAAAATCGCCTCAAACTAAAACTTAAGGACTAGAACCGACTTACCGGTCTCTTACTGAGTACTCTAAAGTAGAGTAATTAGAACGGAAAATATCCTTTAATAAGGTACATCTTTGTAAGATTCCTAGTTATGGCCTTTAACTAGGAGAAAGTGAAATCTTTCACTTAGTATGAAAGTGAACTCTAGTATTATAGACACTAATTAAGGTAGACAGGAGAGGCTACAAGACACCATTTCCTTTTATATAAATTAAATGGATGATCTTTAATAAAGTTTATTTTAAATACATATGTTAATATGAATTCTATTTACAAGCTAAATTAAGTATATGTAAAATGCTTCCAAAATTAAGGCAAGGTCTTAAGTACCCGAGTGTTTACAAGGAAGAAACTTAATTGAGGTAATGCTGCATAGTTTACAAACTCAATATGCAAATCTCATCTAGATGATCGCAAATATATTACCAACTAGTAAAATTGTTACTAAGAAAGTAACCAAGTTAAAACTGCATAAACGCAAATTGCAGAAATTTCAGTAGCCGTATTTTTAACTTCTGCTTGCGCAGATTTCAATTTTATATTTTTCCTAGTTTTGTGTAGTACTTAGATGGTGGGATTTTCAAGAATATGACTGAATCTGAACTTACATAGACTAAGTTTTTGAATGTCATATCGGGTATTAGAGATTCGTTCAACTTGAGAGCTCTTCTGTAGACGTCTTCTAGTTTAAAGCCACATGTAGTTCCTTCAACTGTAAGTCTATTTTTAAACCGTACATTCTTGAACACCCAAGTTCCTAATAAAAGAAAAATTCACTGAGCTGTCCAGTATGAAATAAAATTATAAAGTTGAGATAGTTGTTAGGACGATGAAACGTCACAAGACTTACAACACAAAACTTTACGTCACAAGACTTTAAAATATACACATTTTTCAGCAAAACCTACGTTTAATTTCATTCATTGAAACCAGTTTAGTAACAAAAGATTTTTGCACTCGCAATTAAAATACAAGAAATTAAGATATTTGAGTGCAGTGAAAGTAAACTCTTGCACTATGTTCCATCTCAGTATAATGTAATAGTTTATTTGTAGAAATTTAGATTCGAGTTTTGTTGGGTTCTTCGACTCAACGTGTTGGCATAAACCAAAAAAGTAAATTTGACCGATACTATTTGCTATTGGCTGAAGTTCCTTTTCTCAGCATAATTCTTATTCCACCTTTTAATTTATCCAATAGATACTACACAACGTTTAAATATGGTAATTAGGTCAAACTGAGGACTTCAAGGCAATTTCACAGGAACCATAAGGGATAATGACAGCAGAACGTTAACCGTCACTGTTATGCTAGTAACGGAAAGTTTTAAAGATAATATGAAACGTGTCCACATCTTTCGATTCGAACATATAACATCCATGTTGATGCAATAAACACCAATCTCAGCAGTTGTTGCAGCGACCTATTCCAACACTGTCCTCCAAATTTACAGTTCTAGTTGCAGGATTAAGTTTTACAATTATCTGTCTAATGTCTATTCGTTTTCAACCGAAGAGGAAAGTAAAGTGAGGAACCCAAATAAACTAAATCCAGCAAATATGAGACTAATACACAATATCGAGAGGAGAGCTATTTATAAAATTAACGACATGCATGTATATCAAACTTAATGGGAGTGATACAGGAAGATATTCTTCAAAGAATTCACTGCAAAAGACTAAGTAGGATGACATAAGCCAGGTAGATTGTGGATGTGGCTATAGTAGCCAACAGTTTTAAATTTCTGATCACTCGCATTGTCAGGGTGGTGTTATGTCACGATCGCATTTCTACTCCTGCCGACAGCGTTTGAAAGCATAGATGGTAGTGCCTAATGAAATCCATCAGAAGCATCCAGTGTAAGGACCGACAATAAGCCGAAAGTTTTAGTTTTCGAGAGTTGGCAAATGTAAATATTTGCCAACTTCGCCACTGTGGTCAACCATCTCATCTATGGCAACCTTCTACCTAGTGTTCATATACGACGTTTTTCGTAGGCGCTACACCCTGCCCCTTTCCAAGTACATTTACTCTCCACCTAGTAATAGCTCTTTTCAGTAGAGAACACATGAACTATGCTTTACTGGTAAGTTGTCCTAGTATGATGAACAGAAAATGTTCTTTCATTTGACTAAAACTTTTGAAGAGGACCGGGGTACAAAAAAGACACAAAAAGACCACTTCTAACCAGCGGTACCAAACTTGCTCCCAGCGATGACCACATAAAATTTCGGCTCGTGCACCAGAGAGATCTCCAGTGACAAGCTGGTTTCATTTTAAAGCGGCAGACTACTATGATGTTGAACATAAAAAAACTCTCCCCACCTTATGACGAGTTAATTCTAGTGATTAATAGCTGAAATATTGCTCGGTTTTGAAATTTTTGAAATAGATCTTCCCAAGTATTCCCCCCCCCCATTGTACCAGCCTTTAAACTTTAAATTTTCTGGATATCCTCGTTGATAATTAAACCCAGTGCACAATACCGCAAAATCCCTGCTACTTTAATATCACGATAATGATCCGAAACTTCCTATAACCTCTTGTAGCTCCTATGCAATTGTCAAAGCTTGAACTCCACATAAGAAAAGTATTTGAATGGTATAGAAAATTTGACATCGCGAGACGAAGAAGAAAAGTATCGAAGTCAAAATATTTAGTCAAAGTTTAGTCGCGTAAAAATTTGTACGAATTTATTCAGACCTTGTGCCCATTACCCATTTATTGCCTGAACGAACGCGTGATCAATCTACTATATACCGCAAGTCATTTATAAAGTCAGTATCGGGCTGTCGATCCACACAATTCTTAGCTATGGTTTGTTAATATATGGATTGATGACGTGATGCAATAAGATGTTTGCAAAGAAATCTTACTATGAAGTTTAAATTTAAAAATTTAAGTCCTACGGGTTAAAATGTAACTCGGGTACAAAGCATGCAAGTAAGCATACTTGGTTATGGCTTCGTTAACCAGCGATAAGTAACTGGGGGGGGGGTCTTCTGAAAGTTATCCGTCAAGATGATATTTTAAACACCATAAAAGATTGCTAAAGTGAGAACAAAACAAGTTTTCAACTGTTAAATATTGGTAAAGTCAAATTAGTTTATAAAAAATTTTTAGAAACCCAGAACAATGTTACGGAAGCTACTTTTGAAGTTTCTATCACTAGCTGAACGATCAAAAGCATTTCATACGACTTTATAAAAGTTGTTAAAACTGCCGGCATTTCTTTTCAAGATTACACCAATACAGTAAAGATTCTCAAATTCAAGAAAGTATGAATATGTCAAAGGGTAGAATAAGTTTGTGCAAATATTTTTAACCAACTTCCCAACAATCTTCATAGCTGCGACTACCCTAGTGTTTATGAAACAAAAAAGTTTCTCAGATTCGCAATGAGGAATCTGCACGTGTGGGGGAAGGGAAATTATTTTTCGGATAATTCCACACTCGTTAATTCCAAAGATATTTTAAAAATGAATACATTTGAGAAGAGAAAACTACGTGGCTTCAAAAAGTTCCGCGATTGGTTATGGCGTCACAGTTCATGATATTCAGTGTTGACATTTCTGCTAACAAGTGCTTTATTTCCGAATTGGGCTTTGCTCTTATTTCAAAATTTTCTAGTCTTAAATATTTATTTCTACTGACATTTGTGATAATTTTATCAATCTCGATAATATGTTTACATTTATTTAAAATGCCTCGTACAAAAAAAAAAAAAAAAAAAAAGTCCGACAGTGTCGGGAAAATTCGCAGCATAATGTTTCCGTTTTTGGAAGTAATACTAATTTAATAGGAGTGGAAATACGAAGAATCAAAACCAAAAGAAATGTGAATTAACCTTTTCAATACATCGTAATGTACTTTAAATATACAAGTACTCTTAATACTAACCACAGCTATTCTGTTTGTAGACACTAAGACGTCAAACATTTATATTTACGAAAACACATTTGTTGCAGTACCACGTACTGCAAATATGTTTCAATTTTTTATTTAATCGTTACTTCTATCTATACATTTCTTTTAACTGGAAGTTAAAAATGTTATTCCCACTTGGCAAAATAAAAGACATGGGAAGTATTTTAATGTAGTTTGAGACACATTAAAAAGCATTCCTGGAACCAAGACACTTAGATCGTGTATTAAAAACACCATCATGTATAATTATAAAGATCACCATTGTAAAAATTCCCCATTTGTCATCTTTCCTAAAAGGTTTACAATTTTTTTTAAATGCGAAATACCAGTAATTTCATATTCACATTCAAAAAAGATTCATCTCATTATTTTCAACTACCAGGGCTATTTCTGTAAATAATTTAGAGAAACAAAGTTTTATAAAATTATATTAGAATACATTGATACCTACATATAACGTATGGCACATGTATGTATGGCCTGTGCACTTTTTATTTCATGTTAATTTCAGGAGTAGCATAGGCTTCACAAATAACTTGGACCCATAAATTTAAACAAGAAACTTAAGAAATATATCTTGGCCTATTTTGTGTAAATAGAACCTGTTCTGATGCTAGACAGAAATAATGTATAAATTTCAGAAGATTTAATACCCAGATTATATTTGTGTTGAAATCCGAAGTCTATTGTACGTTTGATTTTGATTGAATATATATTTATAATTAAAGGACAAATTACTTTTTCAAATGCACGCATTGTTCAGATTCTTCATAGTACTTTTTATACTTGAAGATGCATTAATACATTTAATATACAAAAGTGATACATTTCTATTGCCTAGTATAAATGTTTTAGAAATGTATATACCTTCTGGAATTAAATTTTTAAGTAATATCGGTAGAGTATTAAAAGAACACTTTCAAATTAGCCTCCAATTTAATTGAAAGATTTATAAGCATGAACCTCCACATTCAAGAGAGTCTGTATCTCTCAAGCGAATATTTAAATACTTTGAGAATACACATTTTAAATTTTTATTAAATTATTACAATTTATATCTTTTTCAGACTCAAAGTAACCAAGCTTCGTGAAAGTGTTCCAGTGGGAGGGTTTTTAAAGTAAAAACAGTACTGGTTAACCAACAGCACTTTTAAACGTGATATTAAAATGTAAAATGTAATGACGGTAAAGTGATCTTCACAAACCCAAAGAGACGATTTTGATAATTTGGGGTTCAATTTCTCATCTCTTCATATCATTAGTCCAAGTGTTACGCATACTGGGATCTTAGGAAAGCTGAAAAATCTGGGTTCCAATTAATTGTTTTACAGAGTGACACAGAACAGCATTTAGAAACTGTAAATGTTCGAAATAAAAATTTCTATTATTAGATTCTTTGAACAGGAACAAATTAAAAAGTCGCCTTCTCCCATGTAAACAGACTGCCGGTGTATTCATGAACTATGACGTAACAAGTTAGGCGGAGGAAAAGTAGCGTTTTCGAGAGACGTTAGAATCAGATATAAAACATTAGAAATCTCTAATTAGGTCCCCAAATGAAATAAAAAGGTACTGTACTGCTTACTTTGTCTTCTATTGTAAGAAGATAGAATTAGAAAACTTGAAAAATCTTCATTAGGGATTTTAAAATTAAGATACTTATGTTCATTAATTTTTAATTTAAATTACGTAAGAATAAAAATATAAGCACTTCCGTTATAACAAGATACAGCAACTAATGATTGATGAGAAATTGGTAAATTCATAGCTTTATTCACCAGACAAAATATTTAATTTGTGATTAAGAAAAATCAGGAAAATTTAAATCTCGCTCTTCAACAAACCGGGCTGCTTAGGATCACGGTCAACATCTATAATGGATTATATTATTTGGGCTTATCCAAGACTTCAGAATTCGAAGAGATTAAATTTTAGAAAGTTTAAGTGGGTGGTATTAGTGAATTTTAAATCTGACGAATTTAGTATGCTAGAACAAAGATTACTTACACTAGTAACTATTTGTTTACCATTTATTAGAACAATTACACTTGTGAAAGTCCCGTTTCGGGACTGTCATTCATTCTCAAAAGTTAGAAGCAGATTGACAGCATGATTCAGCGGCAAGTATCCGTTTACAATCCAGAACAGATCAGCTTTATATGAAAAAAAGTGACTGAAGAAACGTTAAGCAAAAAACTTAACATAAGTTAACTTGAATTATTAAAATCTAGTCTAAAAGTGACTACGTAAAAACATTTTATTACATCACCAAGTTGTTTACTTACAAATATAGAAATTAGAGCTACTACCCGTACAATCAAAAAGGTACTGGCACTCTAGAAAGCGAGCCTCGATTTAACTATGCTTAATTCCTCGCCAGCCCTAATCAACATAAATATAAGTTATGATATTTTTAAACGATTATGAAGTTGGAGAAAGCAAGAAACTTCCAAATATATACAACTCACCATTAGAATGTACATTTGAATTCTTGCGTAGAACAGAGGCTTTGAACTCCGAGAGGTCCACACTATCCACAGTACCTCCAACAAAGCTGTCACTTCCGAGGTGAATGGTATGAAAAGTCTTAAGGCCTACAAAATAAATTTTATGTATTCTTGGTCCACATCAAGGGTAGGAGGGTGTAAAGACAATACTCACCAGTTACTCTTTGGTCACCAGTTTTCAGCATTATATCTAGCTGTTTCGATCCATCTAAAAGAAAAACAAACTTAATCATCTGCTGAATACTTATAAGTGAATGCTTACAAGAAGTCTAGTTACCTGGAGCTTGTACCAAAGGCATCGTATTCAATGAATCTAAAGCTTCTAAATGACCAAATTTCACAGAATTTTGGAACGATTGAGGGGCTGCGATGAACGACGTTTCAGTAATATCCACAACTCTTTCACCCGGAATCTGTATGCCGTTTATTTTACCAGATATTTTAAGGTTCTTTAATACAACATCAGAAAAGGTTATAGCCCCTAAAAAGGAAAATGCTTCTGAATTAATACGAATTTGAAATGTTGCCCAAGTTACTCTTAGAAACTTAACATTACTCACCATTTACCTCTTGTCTGCCGTTAATCCATAACGCATTATTCCACAGATCGCCAATATCAACTCCATTTATTGTCGATCCAGGTGACATTGTCAATTCTTCTACCATTACGTTCTTGAAAGTCTTGTAACCAGTTATTAAATGAGGTTTGTCAGTCAATACCAAGTCGTTAAAGAATTTTGACAAGTCTCTTCCGTTTACATAAGTAGCATTCAACCAAGTTGTAGTTACATCTTCAAAAGTTATCTCTCCTTGAATCATCTGATGACCTGTTGTCACCAATATGTCAACAGGAGATATTGCAACTCCATCAACCTCTCCACGAACTGAAACATTGGTGGCGTTAAGAGAGGCGAAAGTTTTATATCCCTCTATGAAATGATCTCCAGTTTTAGTAACCATAGTTTGACTGTCGATACCATCTATTAAACCCGATACATGAATACTAGCGGCATTTATTTCTCTTGCCTTTAAGTCTGCACCGATAACTTGTTCACTATCCAGGAAAATTAGTTTATTTTTCCAGTCTGATATATGTTCTTGATTCAGGACAGAAGTGTAAATATTCTCAAAGTGACAGCTTTTATCAGTGCAGTTGAACTCGACATCTTGGAATTCCAGGCGATCTAGAAATGAAAATGTAAAGTACATCTGATCTAAAATTTGGAATTAATAAATTCAGTAATTCACTTACTAGTAATAGTCTGGTTTCCCTCAATTTTCAGAGAATTCTCAAGAACAACGGAAAAATCATGAAGCTTTTGTCTTATTACTTCAAGCCTTTCTTCAAGATCTGCCAGTTTAATTAGAAGACTGCTATCGAATACTTCTTTTGTAGTAACCGAAGTCAACTAAAATTAGAAAGGTTGACAATAGCTATTAATCGAGTCAGGATTAAGAAACAGGCTTATTTCTGTTCAAAATTAGAGCTGCAAATTTTAGATTATACCTTCTAGTAACTTAATATTGGTTAATAGAGCTAGGAAAGGCCTCCCAGCTAAGAGGTTAGGAAAATATGCTTACACTTGCTGTAGTTTGGTTTGCTGCTGTCTACTTTTAGCAACACGAGGGCTAATGAGACCAGGACCTACTTAAAACAGATTTCGAACTCTGTGACACAGTGGAATTTGAACCCACGAATTCCGGTACCGAAGAACAGTGCCCTAGCAATTCGGCCATCGTTCGGTTTGCACTTACTATATACCCAAGGTGGTAACTGAAATCTATACACAAACACTAAAAAGGTAAATAAATTTCTTATTAAAATCGTATGTCATTTATGTTTACACTTTGCCCTAAATGTTGTGTTTATGTATAGAGAAAGAGCTGTTGTAACAATACAAATATAATCCGTAGTGTAGACGGTGGTTAAGTCTTCAATATCTCTAGGTTAGTCTAAACTAGGTTCGCATAAACTTGGGACTTAACGTTGTCCTATAGCCAGTACTTATGGTATAAGGCCCGGGGATCTAAGCTCCAGATATGGGTTCTCGACCAATAAATCTTCCTCCTCTGCCCAACGGTATCTGTAAGGAACACTCACTTGACGTGAAGCAGTAAGACTGTTCACCTCGCAGATGGACATAGCTTTAAATTCTGGAAATATAAATATTTGAACCTTGTTGAGATACTGTTGCCGACTACTGCCAAGTCTGAAATGTTTTAATTAAACCCTACATTGTCACAGAAACTTTTTAAAACTGGGACATGTGTTCAACTGTTCTCCATCCCTAAATTATAACGGGCAACTCTTAGGTATTTTTTATTTTCAGATCCATAAAAAAAATTGGTTGATGACAACTCTTATGCAACTAACGCTTTACTTCTGGGAAGTTATTCATAACCTACGCTTGTGTACTAATTATAAGAGAAAAATATTTGCAGCTAAATGTTAAGCTCTGACATACGTCACTGCACATGCGTCTTACTGCGCTTCTGTATTCCTTTATTTCAAACAGTTATCGTGTACTTTAGATATGGGGAAACCCTGTAATAAGATCAAGTGCCTACTGTTCATTTGAAGCATATTTTTATCTTGCTAACAAATACAGCATGTGGTTGTATTATAGGAAGCTAATGACCTAAGCCAAAACTAAACCCGTGTGGAACTAGTACTAGTAATGCTTCGTGGTAGTACGAAAGTCCGCCATACATGCTTATAAAACAGAAACTAGTCTCTTTCCGTACCTCAAAGGTCAACCAATTTTGAACCGGTAGACATTCCTGCAGCTAGATTACAACTAGTACCAAAACGCTGTACCTTCCTTATTCGGAATTTTTTTTGCATATACACGAATGGGAAAGAACTCAACCGTACCTACATTCTTAGGAAGCAAACTTGTACGTAATAAATCAGATTAGAAATTAAACGTTTCTCAGAATGTGCTATCTAGTCCAGTGCTTTGAATTAAATCAGCGGAACTGAAATATAAAGCTAGCTCTAAAGGTATAGTTCCTTCTATAGAAGGAATAATTTAACAGTCATAGCGACTATATTACGTACTATTGTACTAGCAGTATAATGTAAATAAGAACACTCCGTCCAACGTGTAAAGAGGCTTAGTAACATTTATAGCTGTTTGGAAATATCACTTACCTTTGGAGTATATAGAGTACCCGCTTCAAATCCTTTCTCAAATACTACATCACCATTTATAGTCACAGAAGGTTGATCAATACGGATGAAGTCATCTAAACTACCAATTGTAGTATTTATATCTGTCGACATCAGTTCCGATAGAGTATTCACACACCAGTCTATACTCTTTGTATTCCAGTCGTACGCTAAATTTTCTTGGATGAATTCAAATTCAAATACGGACGGAGGGAGAATATGCCTCGGGTTACTGACGCCTAGAAATTTCGAAGCAAAGAATTTCTAAAGATTAAGTTATGCATACGTTTGAGTACTTTAATCTTAAAGTACTGAACTATATGGCAAACTACTAAATGCGGTTAAGTGGACTGTACCGTATGTACGTTTAAAATATAGCTAAAATGAGCATATAAATGAGCTAGGTTAATTCAGAATTTCAAAAGAAATGCCGACCAGCTTCATACGACATCAGCACTTCCATAGAAATGGAAGATTAAAAGCGCAATGTTTATATCGATAAATGCCCGTCGACAGAACGACAATGTTCAATATCCTTCATGTTTATAGCACTGTTAAGCCATGCATACTGGGTGTTGCAATAAAACCGTCTACGGCGTACTTTTCGGCCACTCAAGGTCTAATGAGACCGGAATCCAGTGCTTAAAGCCTATTCCGAACGACTAAACCTTACCAACCGTTGGATTCAAACAAGCCGACTAGAGTACCGAAAGACTACCGAATAAGCCTTTAAATTAGCTACCAGAAATAAAAAGTTAAGGTGATAAACCTACAAATCAGTTCGACATTGTTAGGGTGAACACATATTGAGAGAACAGAACTGAGAGCTTAGAAGAGAAAAACAAATAAGATTATTCGGTTACTTTGAAATGTCGACACCGCGTTTGCCCAGAGTAGGTTTACCACCCCACCCCCAAGAGCTGTAGACTTTCAAAACTTGTAAAGTTTACAATAAAAGCTTTTATAGACATTAATTAGGCCTATGTCTACCACTGGTGATTCGTTAAACCAGCATAACAAGCCAAAGATAGCCTCGTATAAAAGTTAACTTGATTTTAATGAATGTTTAAAATTAAGAGTTCTCGCCCGCAAATAGTCTTACAAATTATATATTAGAAGATCAATACAACTCACTGAGAATCAAGGAGTTTGCAGAATCTCTAATTACTTGATGAAATACCAAGTGTTTTACTCCATCTGACATAGATCCTCTGGTTACTTGTACTCCACTCATCACGAATCTCCATCCATCATACTGATAGAGATTAACTGCATCATCCTCATCTGCTATAGCCAGAATGAACATTCCGTCGTTTGAAAAAGAGGCTATTGACGTAGCTCTTGTCGTTTGGAGACATTGAAAAGGTACAAATTTGTCCAAGACAAACTTGTATACGATTGATCTGCCACCTTCATATTCTAAGAAATAAAAACTACATTAAGAGTTTCAAAACAATTAAGGAAACAAGTTATCAGATTGTAGGTCACCCGATAAATTCCAACCCCAGAAGTTTATGCACTCAAAGTAGTGGTTGCATTCCAGCTAATTAGTGTCCTTACGTATTTTTGATCAGATATTTAAAGTAACCACTTACCGTCATGAAATGTTATTTTCAGTGAGAACTTTATTTTGACTAAAAGTCCATTCTGAACATTTCTAAATATGCAAGAGTTTTGTATCGTACTTAGGTTAATAAATAAACAGTTCGATGATAACTTAAAACCAGAAGATAAATTCCGCTACTAAAAGGGAACTTATTTGTTTACATTAAATCCTTCAATAAGAGCATATAAATCAATTTCTATAAACTAAATTAGTGTTAAGAGGAAATAAGACTAATGTATGCAAGGATTTAAAATTTAAAGAAATTGAGGGAGAATGAAAAATTAACCGATTCATAAAGACAGGAACCAAAACTTACGAAGTTCCTATTTGCGTGAATGCAAGAGATTTAGAAGGCAGGGAGCATAGAAATTACAGTATTGCTAAACGGAATCTAGCTCCTAAAGACTAATGCATGTGCAATGTCCTACTGGAAAAGCTGATATTATCAGAGCTCTAAATCAGAAAAGGGCTAACACCAAATATCTGACTACCGAATAACACGATTATAAAAGCAGTGTATTTAAAATTTTGTTCTCGAGTGTTATTGAACAAATGATGGGGAAACCAAATATGCATAGAACGAACAAGAGTTGGGAGGCATATGTTATAGAATATAATTAAGGTTACCACAGCTGCTGAAGTTCATTAAGTCTAACTGAAAATCCAGGCCCCATTTTACCAGTAGAGGGTCATCAGACATTTGATATTACTAATTGGCGATTCAAAGCATCATGCAAACCTCGTTTCATGGAAATGAAAGGGAAAGACATCAGGAAAAGAGGTAAAGGGTTTAGATAAAAGTTTATAAACCATTTAAGTATAAGCAAGATTTTGGCTTTATCAAAATTGGGTTTAAAGTTTTGCTGTATTGCTAGACATAAGTTCAACAATTTTATTTGCAATGCCAGGAAACTTTCTATAAATATTCTACACATGATTCAGGACTATCTTGTACTATGACTAGTTACAATATCTAATGTTTAGAAATTTTAAGTTTTGACTTGCCATAGATTTGAGACTAAACAAAATATTTGACACATTAACTGGAGAAACTTAGAATTTCCCAATTTTAGACAGTAGTGAAGGTCCTTCTCTGGAAGTTATTCAACTGCAAGACTCTTAGAATAAATGTTGAAACTAATTTTATGTTTTGTAAGAAGTGGCAGTTTTTCTATTCTCGTTTATACCGAGTTAAACTGCATGTATTTAAAGTTTTACTAGTACTGTGTTATTCAAAGTTCAGCTATATTTTATTAGCTAATGTGCGTAAGTTCCCAATATTTAACATTGACATAAACCACCTCCGAAGACAAGCGGATACCTTAAGCAATTTGACGAGTTGAAGTTCAAGTGGGATTGAAAGCAAACTATCGTATACTTTGAGGAAGACGTGCTAGCTTGCGAGTACAATATCTAGAATAATAGTTGAGTTAAAGGTTTAACTAGACGTAAATTATTGACAAAACAGGTTAATCCTGTAGTTTCTTTAAAGCGAAGAGAGAATGAGGCGGTTAGACTGTACATAAATTGCCACCCTTATTCTCAAATTTTAGCCGACCATTTGTATAATGACTAGTATTCCACGATTCCTTGCAGTGGTCTTTAACAAACGTTGTTCCCTCGTAGGAAATATTGACCTATATGGGAATCCTTTAATAAAATGGTCAACAAATTTGAAATATTGAGGTGGCGAGAGCTGCAAAATGCCCTGCATTAGAAGGAAACTACAAGTTTAACATTGAGATCGAAGGTGCTTCACTTTAGTTCTGAATTTGGACTAATATAATCCACTCTACATTCTCAGTGGGCTCTAGTTTATCGTCTGCATAGAGCTTGCAATGAAAGACTAATTTTACAAGCAATTCCTTAACGCTTATTAGATCCAGAGAATTATTGAGGAGTACTAAAAATTTAGAGCAAGTAATTTTAAGATTAGAAAACTAAAGAGAAATAGATTATTGGTAAGAACCAGACGATTTTAAAAATTAAAAATACATCCTTACTAAATGGTTTAGGTCCACTATAAGACTTATACTACATTCAATAACAATGATATAAATATTCATAAACGATATACCTAATTAAAGAGTCCGAGATAGACAAATGAAAGCCAACGCCGACCAGATCAATGCATAAAGAATAAAGAAATTCACGAAACAAACTTACCATCTCCTTTGTTTGCCAAAGCCAAGAAAAATTCCTGGCCTAAACTGTTTCCGATTGAAAAGAATTCCCAATCCATAGCACCATACGTTCTTATCTTTTGATGAGATACCCACATTTTTCCATCGAGGTCGTATCGGAGAATCTCTGAGTCTACTTTATGGTTGTTATTACTCCTCTTGAAATTAGCGATAGCTATATAAGCATCGTCATGAATATGAAAAGGTTCTATATCTTTAACGTCAAAAGCTTGAAAACTCGAATACTGATCGAAGTAAGTTTCTGTCAAGAGAAATGCTACTTTAGACTAGTATTCCTGTATTGAAATTCCAAGTTATGCATAACAAGACAATTTGAAGGTAGTTTTATCAAAAGTAATATTAAAATAAGCTAATTCGGTTTAATACATCTGAATTAAGCTTCTTTAAATATAAATATTGAGTTAAGTTTCGCGTTACTTTCGTATTACAAATAACCAATAACTCAAATTATTCTTTTTATATATATATATGAAAGATAAGTTAAACTTCGATGTATGTACTTTAAAAGTGGCATTAGTTTTAAAATTACAGCCAGTCTTCATCTGGACAAGTAATTTCAAGCATCGTAAGATTGAGTTTAAAAAGGAAAACTTGATAGCATGCGACAGTTAATCGTAACACATTATTCGTAACAAGTCAACAATTAGACCAGATTCGAGTCCTACGTACATACGGAAACAAATTCCTATTAACAATGTCCCATTTAAATGTCGATCCAAATAACGAAATTTTAGTGCGAAATACCTTAAAATGGACGAGATTTTTTATGTTACCTTACACCTCCACTAAAGAAACGTCGTTAAAATTATTCACGAAGTTTTCAAATAACAATCAGCGTTAACCAGTTGCAGAATCTAAAGCTTTAGTTTATGGACACTACGTTTAGCTTCGCAGTTAGCAGATTTTATCTCAAGGATTCTATGAGTCTTCTTTCTCCGTAGAATATACACGGATTTTGAGTGACCTGGTAAGTCATTGCCAAGAATTGTTAGTTTGGGAGTGCTACAGTCTACCGTTAAACCCAATTCCGAACAACTACTAACATCCATGTCATCAACAGGATTTAAACCTACAAACTTACTGAAGACCTACTCATTCAGGCATCGTTCGGGCAAGGATTAGGGGTGCTAAATATCAAAGGTGACAACCCTCAAAGTTTAACAAACTAAATTTACAGTTTAGTTCTGTAAAAGTTACCTTCCTAGTTAAATATAACAGTACGCTATTCGAACATTTAACTACGCTGAGATATTTATGCATTTGATTTCACGATATTTAACATCTCCGTTTATAGGTTATAGTTACGAGAAATAATGAAAATCTAATCAGCGAGCAAACTTCATTTGGCTAAAGTCATTGAGTACGTGCTTACACTTGTGGTGTACCGCTAATAAATATCACCGTTTTTAACAGATTGTGAACGCTTTGAGATATAGAAACAGCCAGACTATACAAGAGAAACTATACCATTCATAACTAGGATCTATTGTTTTATTTTTTATGTAACAGACGGCGTACATTACAATGCTTACTTGCACAAATTTAACACAAAAATTTCAGTGTTTTCCATTAAAGATCTTTGCTAAAGTAACCATACAGTAATTTTTCTTTCAACATCTGGCTAAAATAAGTTGGTCCTTTTTTGGTAACATATTTAAAATTGCGCCCGGGCTTAATAAACATGTCCACCGATCTTACAACTAGGGAGGAGATGACCTTAAAGGTCAACTCCTTCCGCGGATCACGTGATCTAGTTGACACTAGATGCATATAATTTGTTTAATTTTATTCATACTATCTTCACTTAATTTATATAATAGCTTTTAAAAGTTTAACAGAACAGTTTTAATTCTCAGAATATGAAAACTTGAAAAACAAGAATTTTGATTACAACTCATGCATGCTACCTCCCATAATCTGAAAACATCCCGTAACATTTTAATATATTATCCATTAGGTAAATAAAATTACCTATAACAAAAGTTTGCAGTCCATTAAATGTTAAAATGGATTTAGTTTTCAAATAAATTCTAATATTTTTGCGAAGGGGAATTCACCTCACAATCGCGGTTCATAAATGAGCAGTACATAATGAGCAGTATATGAAAGTTCATAAAAAAATTGGCTAATGGAAAAGCAATGAAACAAAAAGAATGGAATGTATTATCTTATAAAATGTGAAGTAACAGCATTTTTAAACTGAATAAATCAGCTCCAGAGATTGTTTTATTAACCAATATCACCCATTCTCAGTTTGATAATGTTTAGCCTTCCATGAAGATGGTCATTTCTACTGCACAGCTCATTAGTCGTTGCATTAGCTCCACCCTCTGTTGCAAGATCCATTTACGTATTTCATATTTGTGATCGAGCCTACCGCTAACTACTGCACACACATGCTAGCAACGGGATTCGAATGTATGAACTGCAGCCCTATCAGTTTAGCCATCCGAATTTATAGGACAGTTTCTGATATGTTTCCAAATAATGGAAACTCTGCTAATTTTGATGGGTAATATTTAATACACCAACAAGTTAACTTAAATGGTATTACCTCTCCATTCATAAAACGACACTTCAGAACTAAAGTTTGCAGCATTTCCGTTAGTATTTGCAATGGCGAGGTGGTACACTCCATCCATTTTCCTGAAATGAAAGTTTGTATGAGAAACAGTTAGCTCTATATGCAGGCAAAATGTGAAAAAGTAACTTTCTTACATGTTCCAGACAGCAATATTTGTAGCATAATTACTGTAGACCAAGTGATCAACCTTGGAGGAGAGCGTATGCACGTTTATCTTTATTAATTCGGTTCCGGAACCTGAAGAGAATAATGTGAAGCAATTTTTTAATACACAAAAACCTACATCACATTACACTGCAATGTGGGGGTATAGATACATTATAACAATTTAATCCAATCCTAACCGGACTATAAAGATCAGATTTATAGAGTTCAGTGGAGATGATTACAATTTACAAACTTAACACTTACGCAGTTACGTGTTAAGCGTTGGTTTAATGTAAACATTAACAAAAACATTTTCAGACGTCTTCCCTCTTGATGCAGACAAAAGAAACACTAGGGGATAATTAAATTTTAATATTGTATATAAGAATGTGTTAAACTTAGATCTAAAATTATACAAGATTCAATTTTGACGATCTACGGTCAACTATTTTACTACACGAGGGCTAGCGAGACTAGGACCAACTGCTTAAATTCTATACTATTAGCTTTGACTACGAGACTGCCAACAAAGTTTAGATTCAGAACCTTTAAGCTCCTACGCTAGCAGGTGAATTTAAAGTATCTACCTAGAACAAAAATAAAGGAAAGAGCACGAGTGCTTCATAAAAAAGGGACGGGGGCACATATGAATGCAAGCAATTTGGATTACTAGATGCTATTTAATATACATGCCCCGAAACTCATCCCATAATTTAACTGTTCTACAAACCTAACAAACAGCTTTACAACTTAATAGTGTTTCCATGAATCATTACGTCTAAAGAACAGGATAAGCTGACTATTTGTCGAGTATGTTAGTAGGGAGAGCTAGTCACTGCTAAACTAGGAATAATTCGACCAAAAACTTATTTAAAGTACCCCAAAAGGATAAGAACATCCATGATAGCAGTGTAGTTCAAACTCACGACCCTGTCACTAGAAGGCAGCTCCCTATATTTTAACGCTAAGTTTTGAATGAAAAATTCCTCGAACCCATAACTAAGATGTCTATGAAAAATAAGTTTAAAATTTGTTAAGGTGTGTATGAGACTTAGTTTAAGCTCATTAACCCCTCCACATACAGATACGTTAAAAATGAGTTTAATAAAACTTAGAATTCCGAAGAAATTGCTACGGATACAAGAGCCGATAACGTCAAAGCTGATTAATAAAGAAAGCAAAAATAAACCAAAACTGAACTTACTGGTACTCCTATCAGCAACAAGCACGTAAATATGATCATTGAAGTAAAATGCTGCTACGCCTTTAGGATTATTAACATACTGTTTATGGAAGGGTATCCAGGAGGGTTCCTGCAAAGAAACAAGATAAGATCTACAGTTACGAGTTTGGAGGGCTTTTACTTCGGTAAGTCTATTAAACAGCCCAAAACTTTAAACATCTTTAAGGTTATGCATACATACTCTTAAAAGCTCTAAAGTTAGACAATAAGTAAAACATTGACGGTAAACTTGCCCGTTTTGTGGACGTCATAATCCTATTCATGGAATAAACGAATTTTATGACCACATGTATTGATGAAGTTACGGGATCTCAAGTACACTATTAATAACAAAATTATCTCGTGTTGTGGAGTAAAATACATTTAAAAAGTTATCCATAAAGCCAGTCTTATTAACTGAATGTGTCTGCAACATCTGAGTTACAAACCAATTTGCATTTAACTTTTGCTACGTGAAACAAAAACATTGAAACTAGCTAAAATGAAAACTTTATAAATTATTCTCTCATAGTATATTAATTTGTAGAAAACTTATAAAATCCTTTTAAAATCCAAAAATTTTCTTTGTGTTACTTGTACAATTTGGTTACATATTTACAAACTATATTTAAAGCATTCTAAACAAAACTGAATTTATATTGCTTTCCCCCCGATTAGAGAAATTTTATTTTTCTGTAAGCCCCTTTATTTCATTTATTTGGGTCTAGTTACCCTTTGTTAATTTTTACACGACACTGCTGCTCTATGCTATCATAAAAGCGTTAACAGGGACTATGTGTTGCCTTTAAGATTTAAACAACTCTTTAGGATAGATAAAATAATTTAACCGGACAGGGTTGGGTACTTTGTTGTACATGGTAGATAGACGTTTTTCTGTAGAAGCAGCTTCAAAACTAATACTTTAATAGTAACAAAGGTGATGTCTAAGGGACAATCATGTAATTGGGTAAAAAAAATACAATGTTCTACTGCAACTTAGAACTTTCCTTCCCATCAATCGATAGCTATGCGTTAATAAGATAAGTTAAAACCTACCTGGTGACTTGTTGGGTCGTATTCTATTTCAAGTCATTGGTGGAAATAACTTGGTCATGAAAATTTTTATCCCAAAATTAAAGGAAAAATCCGTTAAAGACTTATTATCTGGTGCTAAAATTCATCTGTTTAGCAATATTGAAGTCATAGCTTTAAATTGGATAAATTCAAACGGAATTTAAGTTATTCTTGCGCTAGATAAAAAATATTGCAACCGAAATTTTAAAAAAAGCAGGAGGTTAATATACATGTATAAAACCGTGTAAATATAACTTACCTGGTAATATCCAATCTCCATCGTTGCAGGGTCATTTTCAGTCTCGGCTGTGATGCAAACAGCGTAAGTTTCGTTTGATACGTCTAGAAACAGAGTCCGAATTGCTGGGTAACAGAGTTTTGATACTGGCTTTACACTTCTAAGACGATAGACCACTAAATGAATAAACTTAGTTTAAGTGAACTTGTTTCTAGTAGTTCAGAGAGCAATTTAAAGCTTCCTTCGCATACCTGAATCGTCCCCAAATGACACTCTTGCTTCAAGGCCTCGTCTCTGTCGATGCAATGGTGATGAGAGAGAACTCTTAAACGACATAAGCATTTCTTCAGCAATTCTGTCAAATAAATTCTCGATATCTGGAAAGTTTTAGCAGATTTCAAAATGAAAATAACCCAAGTAAAGATATAGTTGATACATAAGTAGTTCATCGTGAAAACAATTTAAGAGATTTATTTAAATTTTAAGAAAAAAAACCCAAAATTATCGGCTAGAACATACATTTGACGATTACTATGAATTCAAAATATATTTTCCAAACAGCTTTATTAAAGTTTCACTAAAAGGTCTTTGGTTACGGAATGGAAAAGCTGAAGAATGAAATTTGTAAAGATATACAATTAATCAAAAGTATTCGACCTTATTCAGAAAGGTTAGCTTTAAAGTTATAAAAGCTAAAAAGTTACGCTTTTTATCTTAAACCCAATTTCACAGTAGGTTTTTATCAAGGTATACTATCCATTAAAAGCAAATCGTAAAAATAATTCAGACTTAAGCTTCAAAAAAACTTAGCGCCCAAAAGTATTGATCTTTAATTTTATATTCTTTCAAACTACCTATAAAAGGTTATATTAACATAAGACAACTTTAAGTGTTACAAATATATTTTACAGATTATTCGAAACCTTTACTCTAATTTTAAACATTTGAAGCAGTGGAGGATGTAAAATTCACATTGTCATAATGGACAATAGGGTGCGCGTCGTAACACGAGATATTTTAGAAAACGAAAGTAAATTTCAGTGATGTCTGTGGGATTACCGATGCACTGTATTCATGGGTGATAACAAAGCATAGTAATCTGAATACCAGACTTTGGATTTTTACATAGTGCTTTAAATTCCCTCCATAGCTACCAAACAAATCCTATCGAGCACTTATGGGAGTTTAATCCGAGAACGGGACCGTTACTACAAACGACGGGTACCTAAAGCAACACTTAGAATGTTAAATAAACAATTGCATAGTGGGTTGGTTGGTTAGTTAAACTTTTATGGCGCAAGGTCCTATTTAGGACATAAGCGCCAAGCACAAGGTGTTTTTTCGTAAATACAGTAAGACATAACAAATAAAAGTGCCCTAATCCGAAAACGGAACATGCTAAAACCAGCAAAGGTAAAACCGTACTAATTTAAAAAAATTAAATGTCTACTGTATATATACTCAAGTACACAGGATAGGTACGTAAAAGGTAAAATGATGAAACATTAGAAATTAAAACCCAAGCCTAAAGAACAATAAGTTTTAAAAGATGGAAGTACTAAAACAACTCAAAAAAAGTTAAATTGACCAAAAAAGGCCTGTAAAACGGAGAAGAGAAAAAAAAAAAAAAAAAAAAAAAAACAAGGTATACAGGCTCTAAGTGGCCACAAGAGGTAAGTATATGAAAGATAGCTATGACTGATAAAAACATCGGGGTTTCGTTTAAAAAGGTAGTAACTGTGTGAGACTAGTGTGTCCAATACTCAAGCGAGTAAATAAAATGTTATGCTTACGACTAACATTATCCGGGAAAAAGCGAATGCCCGTAATAATGTTATTAAGCTTATTGCTGACATTTATGTCCCACTCATTCATCCACTAATATGCAACTGGCGTTTAATTGCACATTTCAAGTCTGAAAGGGGGATTTTCATAGGCATTAAGGTACTAGCATTCTTCACCGCATCATCCGCAAGATCATTCCCGAGGATCCCCGCATGCGCTGGAACCCAGCAGAATAAAACTGTAAAACCTCATTTATACAGAGGCATACATCTTTTGTATATCAATAATTGGGTGCACCGTCTCAGAGTTCAGAGAATCTAATACACTGAGTCGATGCACACTATAAAGTGCCGGTTCTTCCTGTGCGAGATGTATTTTAGAGCTTGGTACACAGCTTTACATTCAGCTCTAAAAACAGCCATTGCTGAGGTAATCTCCAACACCGCCTAACAGCGTTGCATACAAAGATGCAGCCAACATATTCATCAGTCCTAGAACTATCAGTGAAAGCAAGATCATGCCCATAATGTTTAGCTATGTGGGCATAAAAGAGCCGATGATAAACGATATCATTGGTGTCAATTTTTAAGAAGCCTGGACAAGGATGGGTATAGGATATCCGATAATTTTCCCGGGGAGGACAATTGAAGAGTTGTTGGGTTTCAACTGTGAAATCTGCAAGATTCCTCCGCTGTAGCAAACGACGAGTCAGCAGGCCAAACGGAGGTATGCACGATGAACTATGTTAATACCAATTCTCCAATGTAGTATTCAAAAGGTGACCTCTGAGTGGATGGTACGGATGGGCCAAAATGCTGACGTATAAAATTGTTGACAACTTGTCACGTATAGAATTCAGACACGGTTCTTTGCAGTATACGTATAGGCTTTGAACAGGTGAAGTCCGGAAAGCACCGGAGCAGATTCGCATCCCAGTATGATACAAGGTGTCTAGATACCGTAGGACTGAGGGGTGAGCAGAGCCATAAAAGGGACAACCATAGTCCAGTTTCAAACTGACAAATGAGCGGTAGATCCGTATCAAGGAACTACTATCCGCACCCCAACTAGTGTTAGAGTGTACTTTCAAGAGATTTAAGGCACGCTCGCACTGCCTTCTCAGGTGTAAAACATGAGGCAAAAAGGTCAGGTGGTTGTCCAGATAAATACCAAGAAAGCAGGTAACGGGCTCGACACGTAACTTTGCAGTACCAATATAAAATTCGTTGTCACCGTGGAGGCGACGTGAGCGACAAAAGTGAACGCAGCAGGATTTGTCAGATGAGAAGGTAAAACTGTTTTCCTCATTCCAAGATATCATGCGATTAATCGCAGTTTGAATCGGAAAGATAATGAAGGCCATGTCACTATTTGCGCAAGAAATCTGCAAATCATCCACACAGATACCTGTGTACAGAAGATGGGAGTTGACGCAGGATATCGTTTATCTTAATTGAAAACAAAGTTACACTTAGCACACTTCCTTGTGGTACACCTTCCTCTTGAATGTACAATTGCATAGTGGGAAGCAATATTTCACGACTGAAAGACAATAAAATTGGAGGATATCTCTCAAAAGTTTTTTCAGTCATTTCAGTAAAGAAATGACTGACCAATGCTTTTCAACCAAGAGATTTTATACTATAAATTTAATTTCGTTAATATATACGTGAAGATATCCGTTTTGTAACTGCATACTCTGTAAATAAAATTAGTATTGTTGAGTCTTTATAGCACATTGTTTAAACAGTAATGAATATCAGAACTTTTTATAGTAACAACTTTAATCCATTTGTACGTACAAGTGAAGTGAACAGACCCTGAAGTTCAACAAATGTGAAAAATTATAGCAACTGCTGAATGAGATTTCAGCAAACGTTAACATCCCTATTCAGAAAGTTTGAAACTTCACCACTGACGTCTGTTATCGGGAAATAGGAAGAAACTACTTTGTAAGTAAATGTAAATGAGATGACCGAAGCAAACCAATGGTCAGAATTTTAACTTTAAGTACTCTGCTCAGAGATTTTGCACGATCTTTTGAAATCTATCGTTGATAACTAAATCAGAAAAATGGTAAGAATTTCAAGAGACAAAGTCAATGAGAAATAAATTTAATTTACATTATAAAGATATTTATCACAAAGCCTCTGTACAATACGATGGAAGTTAGCCTACTCCAGACATTGCTTCCTGGAGAAATTTTCAAAAATCTTTACTCATCAATACTCCTGTTAAACTCTCATTAAAGAGTAATAAGATTTTTTTTACCTGCTTCCGTCTTGTCAAACAATTCTGTAGAACATAGGACCTGCACATGGACCAGCCATGCTGTTATGAGGAAGGCCAGCTTCATCTTGGATCCTATAAAAAAAGTTTACTGCTTATCGCTTATATAGACATTAGAAACTTTCGATGATAAATAAACCAGCAATGCTCAGTTCGAAATTTAAGTTATCATTCTTGTCATACACAATTACTCTTAAAGTATGCCCGATGGAGTTTACTTTCGTACAAGGGCACCACGCGATATTTTCAAAATTAAACATTTAATTTATATAAAGTAAATATGAAAGAAAACCGATTACAAAAACTGTTAGATTATCTGTAATGATTTCTGATCCCGAATAAACGGGATTTCGCTTTTATTACGAAATCCATTTTTGATGAACACCAATGACTCGCCTGTTTTAAATATTTCTGAAATATGAGATCATGCAGTAACACTGATCAGTCTGGATCTACGGCTGATGATGCGTGATCGTTCATAAAAACAAAATTCGGCAAAGCGGAGTTTGCCCGACTGCTATAAAAGTCTTCAGGATATTTTACTGACCATATACTCTAGGGCAAAATATGTTGTGGCGTTATTTTACTACACAACTGCTGTAATGTAGTCTAGTGATCATTTGTACAAGAAATTTTAAACTATGCCCAGTTGCTTAACTTCTTAAAACAAACTTTTATGTCTCATCAGTAAACTCGCTTAATTTTAAACAAATCATTCCAAGGGAAATTAATGAAAAATTAGTATTTTTGTATAAAATCTTTTTACTAAAATACAGACCAAAAATATATAAGTTAGAAAGAACATGTAAAAAGGTGTCTAAGAAAATTTGAAAGTTGCCATGTAAACATGCAGAAATCTTTGCGGCATTCAATACAATTTAAGTCTCTGGTTTTGGGTACTGCACACATTTTTATGCAGTTTTAAGTTTTCCCTAGAAGAGTGGAAAGGTACGAATTTCGAGGGCTCAGTTTCTCCTCTTGTTATTAAAAGATACTAGATATCAATAACATTGAGCCTCAATTCTTTGAAATGTCAATTTCGTCTGAAATAAGTTAATTTGAAACAAATTAAATTTATCCATTTATAGCAAATCTCGTTGATTCAAGCATCACGGAATGACACAAACATATACAGAGAAAAAATGCAGAATAGTACAATCAACTTTGTTACTAGGACCAGAATTATTAACCAAGACACTTATATACTGTAGGATAGGAAATATTAACGGGAATGACTGTCTTTACTTTTTTTTTTTTTTTTTTTTTTTTTTTGACAAGAAAATAACAATTTCGGATTTATTACAGTCACTAAGAAAACTGATTTAAAATTTGCATGCTGCTTCCTGGGGGGGGGGGAATTTAATTTTTAAATATAAACTAAGACAGTTATTAGCGTATATATATATATATATATATATATATATATATATATATATATATATATATATATATTACTAGCAATATTAAGAACAGAGATTAGGAACTTGTAGGACTGAACGGACTCTGGATAAATATTCGGCATCTGGAAAAATATTTACAAGCAGATGAGGTTTTTTACCTGGTAGCAGATCCTAATGATCGAAAACGTACTGAGTAAAATGCTTTTAGCAATTTGACTAATAAATATTCTCTTCAATGTATAGAAGCTCAAGCTGATTAACATATATAACTTTACAAAGACTAGTGTTTGGAGTTAAAATTGATAGCTATAAAAAATATTTCTTTAATGAAAAGTTTACCCCATTATGAGTATCCCCCCCTCCATGGAGGTCGTTTTTCTATCAAAAAGAAGTTAATAGGGGCATCTAAAAATCAAAACTATAGCAATTCCCAATAATACTGCTTACTTTTATTCAACTCAAGACTATTATTAAATTGAATTTACTAATTTAACGCAAAACTCCCAAAAGAAGAAATAACTCCCAGTAATTACATTTTGAAATTACTAGGATGGTATTCTACAGAGAGTAACTAAAAGGAGTTTTACTTAATGACTCATAATTCAACTTCGATATATGTACACGATCTGTTAGTTTGTAATATAGTCATATTGCTTCGACTTATACTTCTGCACAATAAGACAGTTACTTAATATAGTGTACATTGTAGGATTATGTTTTCGGACATTGATCCAAGTTAATAGAAGTTTATGAACTTTGACAAGTGTAGCGTTTAATTACTTTTGCTTTTATTTAAAACATTCTAAACAAATATCTCTAGAAATTATCTATATATTAGAAGCCATCTAAACAGCGAAAGCTTAGAAGGGTGTATGGAAGAAACAAACTTGTGAACCTAATTTTAAAAAATAAAGAGAGTTAGCGACGATTGATCTAACTTAAGTACATGGATAATATATAACACTCACAGAGAAATAACAAAACTGCCCCAAAAAAATCATTTAAAACAATAACTAATAATAAATACAGCAACTTGGCTGCTTAAACATAACTCACCTGCAACAAGCAAAGAACATTTGCTAAACTCCAGAATTTATAGTAGTAATTGACGTAATAACTTAAACAGGTGTTGCCATTAGAAAGACTGGATTTATTTTCTGACCAGTGACTTAACATTCATGGAGTTATGACATATATAATAAAGAAATATCCGCCTCCTGGCATGTCAAGAGTATATTCTGTGTTAAATGACGATAGGATCCCAATACAATTTGGAAACGGACAAAATTATTTTTGATTTTTATCAAAAATTTGTAAATGCAGACGGAGAAGGAAAATCTTTGTAGACAGCTAAGTTAAAAAAAAAAAAAAAAAAATGGAAGTGTATACATTATGTACACATGCTTTAGTTTTTAGTTGAAATTTTTGTTTGAAATCGTAAAGCAACTAAACATTTGAAACTCCTCAATAGTAAAATTTAGGATATATCTAGGCCCTTACTCTGGGAGTTGCGGTTCGTACCGCAAGTGCGGTATGACGTCACGTTGACGTCAGCTCGCGGAAATTTTGAGAGCAAACGATACTTCGGTACTCTGGGGTTACATGCGGAAAGTTACCGATAGCTGCAGGTTGCGGAAACTTTCCGGCAGCAAATTTGGTAGAGAGAACTTCCCGATAGTAAGAAAACATGGCGGCTTATTTGAGTTACGAATATATAGCTCAGTTAGGAAAAGTATGCCTGTTTTGCCAAAATGTAGAAAATTCCATGCCATCTCCACGGATACCACTGATATTAAAAGTATGAACTAAAAAGTTGTTTTTAAATATATTAATGCTGAATTTAGAGCAGTATAAAAGTATGATGTAAATATTGTGTATCTTTAGTTTTGATCTTATATTTTATGTTTTTCATACTAGTAGAAATCTTGTTAACAATGCTAAGTAATAAAAAAATCGAAGCCTTTATAACTTTCGGCTTTTATTTTACATATGTTAAGCACAAAATTTACAATCTTCATGGATACCTGTGATGTTAGTCTGAACCCAAAATTTGTGTTTACATATAATAAAACTGTTTTTAAAATACTATCAAAGTATGATTTAAATATTATTTATCTTTAATTTTCATCATATTTATATCTTTTATTTTCATCATAACCATAATTTTCATATTGTGATTTTCAAATTTTAATTTCTTGCATTTTATATATTTTAATAACTGTGTTCAAAACAAAACATTGATGTTTAGATTTTAGGTATTGATATATAGTAGTAATATGATAAATTTTGATGGAATAACTATCATTTTACAGTTTTTTCAGTACAAATATAACTTTTTATCAAGTTTTTTATCAATGATCTCAATGCAGTAATATTTACATCATAATATTCATCAGATACATCATTTTTATGCATTCCATCATAATTCTAATGTATAAAATATATCTGTAAGAGAATGTAACTTGCAGAAACCCAGAAAATTCAACTGCAGGTCAATTAAGCTGCAGGTCCCGGTCTCATTAGCACTCGTGTTGCAAAAAGTAGACCGTAGCACTCCAAACCAAACCTATGGAAAGCGCCTCTAGATGCTTAATAAAATTCCATACTGTATATAATAATGATCCATAAAACTAATCATGGGTAAAAGTTTCCGTGAGACAATCTCTTCGATTTAAACTCTTGAGATTTGGATGCCACTTTTATCAATACCGTACGCATGCAAAGAAAAATGCGAATTATTTATTTGTTTATATTTACAAACATTGCTGTTGCCGAAACTGAAAATCAGAATTATAATTCTAAATTTCTGATTGGTTTAAATGGTGTAAAGAATAAGATCCCATTAAACTCCGCCTCTAAAATAAGCCCAGCCCAAAGGCGGGATTTATTTCTCAAACTCGATAGTAAGCTAGTTCCCGCACCTTCGTTTCCGTGCTCCCAGAGTACGGTTTGAGCTTAGTTGCGGCAACTAGGTATCGTTAGGCCAAGTTTCCGCGACTACGTCATACCGCACTTGCGGTACGAACCGCAACTCCCAGAGTAAGGGCCCTAGTTGAAGTAAGAAAAACACATACACAAAGTATCATTTCTTTCATCCTTTATTTAAAGAAACGACGCTTTCAAGAAGATAAAAAAACATCGTTCCCAAAGTAATTACCTGTATTTCAAAACACCACACTGATTTTGCCACTTTACAACTTTTATTGATTCACTAACAAAGTCTCAATACAATTTCTGAAAAACGCATTCTTGTGAAGAGCTGCAATTGCTATCTTTCAATAACTCAGATTTGACGTTAGTTTATCGCTTGTGTAACGAAGAGTAGATTGTAATGTTTCCAATCAACCAAGATTCTCAGGAATAAAAAAAAAATATCGCGAAAATATAAATCTTTCAATCATTCAAAGTATAATAAATATAATTCTCCGTTAACTTGCCACATGTAGATCATTAGGTCATGGAGTTTAATTCTTCCCTTGGAGATAGAATAGTTTAAAATCAAGAAAATTATACAAACTATAAAATTATAGACATTTATTTGCAACACGATGGCAAATTAGACAAGGACCGAATCTTTAAGACCGATTCAGACCGACTGCAAATACCCATGCTATGAGTACAATTCAAATCCACACACTTCCGAATTGTATGGCAAGGCTCTACTTATTGGGTCTCTATCTGATGAACCTTGGAATTAATTTTCCATAATCCACCTAACTCACCTTAAGTATTGTATTAAGTGCTAAAAATTCTAAAAGAAATCGATATGGCAGCTCTCTCTCTAAAACCAATGATGATATCTTTGACGTTGCCATTCTTAATCTGTGATTTGATGAATATGGACTGCAACGCACATGAAGATTAAAGACTACATCATTTTAGTTACATAACTCCTTAATTTGATTTCACTTAATTTTAAGATGAAATTTAAAGAACTTTACACTGACTTACAATTAATCATCTGTTTATCCATCCTTTTTTTTTAGGTCAGATGAGATTATCCTTCTAAGTAAAAAACCCGGAAATTTATATCACTTGTAATCAAAAACCCGGAACTAAAAAAAGTTAATCCCATAACAAAATAATTGCATGTTACTAATATTAGGTATAGTAAATTTCAAGCAGTTATTTTAATTATTTATAAATTAAAGCAATGACTACTTTAATTTTAATAATTAATATGAAAAACTTGCCAAACTTCTTTTGACCTCTTAGTTGTTAAACAAATTAGTCTTCTTAGGATTAGATTATTAAATCTTGAATATCATTTTCCAGCTGTCGATGGCAAATGGCTCAGTTTTTCCCATGATCTAGGTTACTTTTTATTGCTTAATTCGCTGACTAAGTTGCCGGTTCCCTGGGAAAATTCTATGCTTTGCTAGCTGTGGAGTCCAACTCTGCAATCCACATGTGTTTTCATGGTCATTCCCTCGTCTTGTCTTTGATTGTTAAATATATCATTTTAGCAGATCTTCAATAAAATTTAAGTTTTACTCGGAATTGAGCGTTCTCTTTATCGAATGGCACGACTGCAAACTGCCATTTTTAATAGTCTAACTGTCTAGACTTCTCCTTGCCCAGCGAGCCCGGCCCTGTAAATACAATAAGGGCTTAATTCGATGTGACCGGCGGATTCATTTTCGCCACGTTACATACATACACGCATATATATATATATATATATATATATATATATATATATATATCAAAATTATTACACTTAAAATATCCTTCTAAATCCTCTTTTTCCCCTCATCTCATTCTTTCATATCAATTTTTCCTGACAACTATTTAAAGGAGTGTAAGCTAACAAAATTCTTTCTACCCGTATCTCAAAGTTAACTCTGAAATAAATGCCAATTTTTTATCCACTCGCCACATTTTCCAGCTCTCCAATGCGAGTGGTTCACTTCTACAATAACTAAATTGCTACAATATTGCTGACTAAGCCCTCTCTCTTGGAAACATTCTCCGCGTCATCTTGCTGTGGAGTCCAACACTGTAATCGAAAATGTTTTCATCTATCATCCCATGATCTACTCCGTTTAGAGAAAGATGTCTTTTACCTAGTATTAAATAAAGTTCCACCACAGACTAACTGCTTTCTTTTTATGGAGCTATGACTGCAAGTTAGTTTTCTCATTGTCGAGTAAGCCCGGGTAATTAAAAATAACAGGGGCTAATTTTATATGACCGGTGGATTATTTTCGCCGACTTTCATATATATATATATATATATATATAAACTAGTATGTATATATATATATATATATATATATATATATATATATATATATATATATATATATATATATATATAGTATATACTAGGAAAATGGTGTAGAGTATAAAGAAAAAGCTTAAATTATTTCCTAATAAATACCTTTATTCTTCTTCAATGGCATGACAGCCCTGGATGATCCTAAGCCTTCTGCAAAATTCGATACCAGGAAGTCCCATCTTTGTCCCAGGACTTCCAATTAACAGTTTTTTCAGCCTTTAATCTATTTTCAATCGAGTCTATCTATTTGAGTTTTGGTTGTTTTCTTTTACTGGTGCCTATTGTGAAAACTTTTTTTATATAGATCTGTAGTCACTCAGTCTGATTATATGTCCAGTTCATCTGAACCTTTGATTGCTGATGGTATAACTTTATATGGATTTTTATGAATTTTTTTAATTCAATATCTGTCTTTCTTCTCCATACACCATTTACCTGGATACACCCAAAAATACTTCTTAAATTTTTTCTTTCGAAAACTGCCTGGGTTTCGTTATCTTTTTATGTCAGTGTTCACCTTTCTGCTGAATAGGTTAATACAGGTCTTATTAAACACTTATGTAGTGTTAATTTGGCTTTTCTTTCAATGAAATTAGACTATGTATTTTTTAAACAGATAATTTTTATTCGGGAACGAAAATAAATTAACTATTTACGATAGAACACATTTTGTATTATGTAGCCCTAAATCGACCTTAGTACCGCAGGACAGACCAAATGAACTGTCTACACGTTACCACGGTGACAGTGGCCGACTCACTCACTGCACATATACCATTAACTTCATTCATGCGAGTTTATATTTTCATCTATTCTAAAAGTCGAACTTTGTAAATTATCCCATTGGTCCGAGATTCAATCTTGGAATGACAGTTTACTCGTGGATGTGGCATCATTCGAGGAAAGAAAAACTAGCTGGCATACTACGGCCAACAATATAGACAAAATATAGTATCAAAGCAATGGAAACAAATTATATGGCGAAGTTTAATGTTTAGGCACTGATGATTCTGAGCATACAAACTAAATGTGTAAGTAGCCTCTATTTGTATAACATTAATAACAACTAAAATATGGAACTTTTTTTAATAGTTTAGTTAACATTCTTTTAAACGTCTTAGAGGCACTGCTTTAGAAAATTAATCCTACATCTACTAATAACAGCTGATCAAGGACACTATTCGATTAAGAGATCCAGATCCTCCAAGGACTCAACATTGTTTTAATAATCAACAAGTCTCAAAATTACTTATTAAGGATTCAAGTTTATGCACTATAGCGGGATTTTTAAGCAAATTTGCAATAACGGGGGCACAACTTCAGCAAAATTTCGAGTCCCGCGGGCTTAAAAAATTTGTTATAGTGGGTCGAAATTTCAGGGCTCATGATTCCGAGAAACCCCAAAGGAAAGTGAAATTTTTACAATTTTGGAGGGACGTAATATTTTGAATACTTTTGGATATCGCAGACCCACAAAAATCCGAGAAATAAAAAATAAATTTTCTTTTCCAGGGAAATTTCCGGAAAATGCTTCTCTTTCAAAAATAGTCCTAGAAATAGACTTACAGAGAAGAAACCGAATAATTTAATTATGATTGCATTGTAAGGACCAAAATTAAAAGAGACCAGCGAGGTTTTTTTTCAATGAAAACGGAAAATTTGGGGGAAAAAAAGATAATTTGAATGTACTTTATATATATCGAAAATAAAATAATTTATTTGTAAATTTGTGTAATATTTATTATTTTCTTTACTTAAGTAAAAAAGGTTTTTTGCTTGAAACTTAAAGGGACTCATCCGTGGGTCATTGGAACTCAGTTTAGAGATAGTTTGGCATGAACACTGTGTATTTGTTCTCTAATCAAATTAATCAGTAAAGTTGTATTACTATCCTTAAAACCCATAATAATATGTTATGTAGCATATAATTCACTCCAGTAAAATGTGCAATATTACTCCAGTGTCTAATAAAAGAAATGGGGTCAAAGTCAATTCCATTCAAATATTGAATATACTATAAAGTTGTAGTAGTGTTTTTATTAGGTACTACTCACAAGTAGCAACTGCCATTTGGTAACTGGTAAGGAACCAGAAAAGAAAAAGAAATTGTAATGAGGTTCCAGCACTTAATAGATATAAGCCTGGAAACCAGAAAAAAAAAAGAAGGGAAAGAAAGGAGTTACAAATAATAAAATCTGTTTAACAATTTGTTAAGTATTTCCTCCTTTATCTTCACTACTGTAATTCCTGATTTCTTGAAAACAACACTGTAACATGATTATATATTCAACAGAAATGATCCAGAAGTTAAATGGTTAACTGCATTCTATAAAAATTCATGAATTAAATTTTATTTTTCAATGAAACAAATAAACATATTATAAAAGTATCATTTATTCAAACTTAAGAAAAACAGAGTTTTAAAATATTTCCAGAGCACATTGAAATAGATGTTTTTGAAATACAAAAACATTTTATAAATCTCTCATATACCTTGTTAAACATTTAATTAATGTCAAACATTTTATTAATCTTGCAATAATCAAATATAACAAATTACATCCCAGAGTGCTTGTATAATTATAACAGTGATAATACAAAAATGTTATTTAAAATGGTTCAATAGTAAATCCTGTTTTCAAAGGAGAAAAGCGGTTCACTTTAGCCCACATCAAAGCATCATTTAAGGAAATAGTGGATTTTGAGTCCTCCAAGAAAAACACAGGACCCTGTAAAATAAAACCCACTTTTAGTTCATGAAAAAATGTACAACTTCTTTGTAAAAAGGACTTAATTTTACCTGAATTGTAGATCCCCGTAAATAACATCTATGATGATCAGAATGACGAGGCAAATTTGATCCACTTACAATAGTAATTCCTACATCTCCAAAAGGCACATTTTCTAAGGCTTTGGACATCAACTCTTTATAAATATTATCTTCATTTTGCTTCCTACAAGTAAAATAAATCGGTGATCTTATAACAGGAATCTAAAACATGTGCAAACAGAGAAATTTAATAGCTTCAATTTTAGCTGTAATTATCATAATGTATATTATACAGATTCTCAAATACTTCTTTTATTACAATCACATGGAGTTTATTGAAAATCAATAATTATAGACATAATGCATCAAAAAACAGATTTATATCAACCAGAAATAAATAAATAAATAATTACATTACGCTAAAAATAGAAATTTAATGATTATATATATATATATATATATATATATATATACAGTAGATGCCACATAATGTGATCACAATTAATGTTATTTTACACTTAATATTATAAATAACCTCTGGTCCTGAACAGATGTATTTGAATGTATGCAAAAGTTATCACTTAATGGTTTTAAATTTTAGACCAATTAGTTTATTTTCAAGGAATGATTCCCAAAGAAGTTTCTGGAGCATCTCATTATATGAAACATGAGAATAAGGATGAACATCATGAGGACATTTTCCCCACTATTGTAGGGGAGAAAATTAGTGCTCTGTAAAGAATGACTGCTTAAAATTTTGAATATTGGATGGACATCAACAAGAATCTAGAGACTTTGCTAAATTAACAGATTATGACATTAGTGAATCTATACCATACACTAATATACTGATGTTTGTTTCTAAAGTTAGATAAACACGTGAATGTTACTGAGGATGAGAAAACTAACAGGTGCTGAGATGAGGAATTTGCTTTAAAGTTTGATGAATGCAAATAAAAGATGAGACTGATGGGTTTTGTAAACATGAATATAAATGTTTTGTTAATCACTTATTTTGTAAGCAGACCAGACAATCAAATTTTATGATTTTTCCATTTCTTAACATGAATTTACTATTATTTTGTCTACGCATTTCAATATTTTATTTCATGCATGCAATTAAGTAAATGTTTTATGCTGAAATTGTCCTCATCTTATCATTAACATATGATGCCCTTTTCTAATTTACTATAATTTTTGTTTATTATAAACAAGTAGTTATATTTATCAAAATCAAGTTTGCCCTAAGTGATTGCATTAAAGCCTCATCTACTGTATGTATGTATATATGTATGTATGTATGTATGTATATGTATGTATGTATATATATATATATATATATATATATATATATATATATATATATATATATATATATATACACATATCAGCTGGAAAAAAATTTTCTCTTCTCTGATCACATACAAAATAACTCCTCTTTTATCTATCAGGGCTTATTTGGTAATGCAACTAAAATGCACTCAATACGAGAAAAGCACTCTCTTAGGAACTCTAAGATCAGGTGAACATTTAATAGAAATTCTTTAATTCCATCATAAACTCAGAATAATTAGATGTATCTTACTTAGTCAAAAGTCACATACATCTGTTGCTGTAAGAAATGACACTCCTGAGGAAGGGTTATCATGTGGTCTAAATTCTCATTAGAGAGACTAAAACAGCAGTTTTTATATTTTGTGTAAAAACAATCATGATGACAATAATGTTTATAATTGCATAAACATAGCAAGGGTCCTCAGTTTTTTCTCAGAGAATCAACATCTGGTTTTGAAAAAGTGTACACAAATAATAATTATTAATTCAGACTTTGGTTTTGAGAAAGGTGGAGGGAATGCAATCTTAAAGGATCTTACCATGATGATCTATTACATATATGAATGTGTTTATTATATTTTTTAATATTTTCTTTCATTTGATTGTATTTAATTAAAATGCATTGCCATTTTATGTATCAAAACAGAATTTATAGAGAAAATAAATATTTACTAATTTATAGTAGTCTTCTTATTTGTACAAACACTATTTAATTATTTTACAAAATAATTTATGATAAATAAGACTAAAGAGTTAAGAGAAATATAACAGTTATAAATACATTATTTAAAAAATAATTTAAATAAATGCTTATAAAAATTTGGTATGTACATTTTTGGTGTTTTATAAGACAAATCATCTGCAGAGTTTCAAAATTGGTTACAGAAATACTTTATATAATGATAGATATTTAAAAAGTAATCTAAAGAATGAAACAAATATAAAATATAATAATACTTAGAGGAATTCTTCATAGACACCCATGCATGCATTTCTGAAGAAACCATATCTTCTGTTATTGAAAGTGATGCATTATGAACTCTTCTCATCAAATTTCTAGAACATACATTAATATATAATTAAATACAGAAGAAAAATTTCTCTACTTCTGACAAAACAGGGAATTTCAATACTTTTTTCCTCTTTTACAAAACATAATGAAATAATCAAAAAATTGTAATAACATAACAATTTCATAAAATTTATGGAGGTATTAGTAGCAAGTGTATCAACAATTAGCAGCTAAAGTGTAAGAGGTCATACCTTTTTTATTTAATGTTACAGTGTACTGTTAAAGAATATGTTTTTCTACTTTTATAATGGTATACTGAAAAAGCTGGATTTGGCTAGGGCTTAATAAGTCTGATATCTCTGTAACTTAATTTGTCATTTGAGAAAAAACATGTTAAGTTACAGTCTCTTCATCCTCCCAGTCACAAGCGACAGTAGGAAAATAACAAAATAATGTAGTGTTATAATATATGCCAAATCAGAGACATTAACTACTAAGGACTATTTCTCAATACTAAATTTAGATTATCTTAGATTTCATAAGAAATGAACTATGTAAATATATGAATTACATCTACTTTATTAAAAAATCTATATGGGAAAATTATACAGCTTTTATTATTTATTAAAATGATTACAAACTGTTAATACTGGTCAATATAGAGTTGAGTGCCTTTTAGGTTATACCTGCTCAATGGTATGTTTGGAGTTCCAATTTCAAAAATAATATCAGTTCTTATTACATAAGACTTCTGATGATAGAGATATTTCTTATATGCATACATTATTATAAATTTAACACAGCTATAAGTTTTATCATATATTTAATTTATATTTAAGATTAATTTGATATGAAATCACAAACATAGTGATATAAAAGAATATAAATATTTATCAAAAGCTAATATAAACACTCTTTTATGCATTAATCAAATTATGATTGATATAGAAAGAAACACACAGGTATGTATATATAAAATCTCCTTACAAATCTAGAGTTAAATACTCAATATATTTAAATTATTTAAAACATACAATAATAAGTACATCTATATTGATTATTTAACATAACAGCTCTCAAACTGGGCACTGTGGCAATAATCAAGAAATATTGAAAAATTCATCCAAGAAGTTTAATACATTACATTAAAGACATAATGAGCACCAAATTTATACTACTTTCTTATAATTATATATTGGAACCACTTTAAGGATAGCTGTGTCTTTTTTTTTTTTTTTTTTTTTTTTTTTTTTTTTTTTTAAAAGCCAGACAAGAGTGCAGAGAGGAAAAAATAGATATACAAAAAGTAATAACATTTTTGAAATTATCATTCAAAATATATTTAAACACAGTTTTAATATTACCCTTTCCCATTTTTTACTTTAGTTGGCCAAAGTAATGAGCTTTCATACAGAGAAAAAGGGTTAATTTACAACTCAGTTATATAATGCCAAATTCAGAACAGTTATAATGGTATGAATAAAAAAATTACCCCCCCCCCAAAAAAAAATTATTATTTATAAATTATGGACCCTTATCATTACGGTATATTGACAGAAATCAGAAACACTAATTTACGCAAGTATAAATACCAAAAATTTTAAAAATAATTGAGTTCTAATTTAGTCACTTGTAAAATATAACAATAAATGAGAAAGAACAACAATTAGTGAAAAATGAATACATATAACTGTTTAAAAAAGAAGTGTCAAAATCACTTCATAACAAGGTCATCATGTTATAGCATTTTAAAGTTTTTTATACAGAACATTTATTTAAGGGATTAATGATTAAAAGGTTTCAGAAAGAATATAAGTTTGTGGACAAAACAACTGCATCATCTAAAAAATAAACTTTTTTATTTTAAAGCATTATTGTCAATTTATAATGTCATTAATTTAGCTCACAGAAAGCAGACTATCAAGTTACTATACACCATTCAGCAATTGCCAAGTATTACATGAACCGATTTTCATTAACTGAATGCTAACAGGGAAGAATAAAAATGGTTAATGATCTCTTTGTGTGATGAAAGCATGGCTCTGTATGTTCCATTTATATTAATAAAAAAATATGGCTGTTGCTGTATCTAAAGAAGATTTGATCTATATGAAAGCCACAAAACAGAAATCCATGATTCTACTGTTTCAAGGGTGATTTAATCAAAATGAAAAATGGTAATTTAAAAAAAGATGTCTGGTGTAGTTTGAAAAAGGATAAGAACATCTTTTAATAGTTTTTTTAAAATGAATGATTCTCACTAATCATAATGCAAGTGCTCATCAGTAAAAAATTAAATTTGAGAATTATTGAAGTATTTATGTATGTCTGTATGATCAGTCTACAAACATCTCTTATTGCTTGGCATCACAAGAAATGCTGTTACTTATGGAAAAAATAATTGCCTTTATTAGGTTAAAAAACATATATTATGAACACATGCTAAATGCGATACACTTTTATTTTACTTTTTTTTTTGGGGGGGGGGAGGGGGCTTAGAATGAATCCAAATTCAACCTCTAATTAATAAATGCTAAAATATTTAAAAAAAAAATTAAGTGAAGAATATAATTTAGATTGTATATCCTTAACTATAAAACTCCCATTAAGCTAATTGGTGTTGAGAAGCATATCCTTCAAAAGGGTTTTAGTAACTAAATTTTATTAATGGCATAGTTTAAGCCAACATCTTAAAAAAATATTTAAATCTAATTATTGTGAATGATTTTCAAAGTGAAAAAAAAATATTAATTTTTCTACAAGACTCAGCACTCTTTTATATGGTGAAATTGATATACAGGATCTAACTGCTCACAATTTGTTCTGTTATTTGTAAATGTTTATCTCAATAATATGACTAATTACAAACGTAACTTTTACTCTAATATTTTAAGACAAGTTTTTTTAGTATAATTGAAATGATACAAAATTTGTTATAGCTTTGTTCAATAAATTTTGTTAATGTAGTTTAAAATTTTTATCCAGAACTATATAGCTTCACATAAAAAGTGGATATAAGAACTGATGTATTTATATAGTTACTATATTGACAACTATATACAATCTATTTTTTTAAATTAAAAATTTATTTTTTAAAATGCTGATAAATAATGTAGTTTACTAATTTTGTACTTCTTTTCAATTAAGATTATGTAAATGAAAAATGTCTTACAAATTAAAAATGTACATTAGTATATAAAGCAATAACTATTATGTTAAAGCTGCAGAATTTTGCCACATGCTGAATTGAAAAATAGAAAATAAATAAAACAATAACTATGTTAATGAGATTTTTAAGGTTTGTTTAAATAGAATAGCCCTTTATGATAGAAAGAGGTTGCATTTATCCTTGTACAAATACATTTATTACAAACATATTTTGAATTTAAATAAGTAAAAAAATACTACAAAGAGACAGCAATAACTGAACAAACTGAACAGAGTTGCTTTTGAAACTTATTTTATCCTGGCAGGCTACACTGTGTATATACATATATATATAAATACATTTGATACTATTCACTGAAGCACTCAGCATGAAATACATTACAAATTCAGCAGATTTTCCCCTTACACTTTGTATGAAAAAGAAGGATTTTAATTAACATTGTCATGTTAAACAAATGTAGTAGTAAAAGTGTGATGGACAAAATTTTATTACATGATTTCATCACTCTCTGTCTTTCTCTCTCTATATATATATAAATGCAACCAGCAAAAAAATTTTCCACCGATTGCATGGGAGAATTAGCCCATTAGTTAAGCTACCCAGGCTTACTAGGCAAGAAGAATGACTAATCATACTGCAGTTTTGAAGCCATTAAAATTAAATATAATGAAGTCCTGCATTCTGCAACATTATATTTATCTAGGATCCAAAAGTACTGGTCAGCCAACTGCCATTCCAGTACAACTTCTTTGTATAGAATATATGTTTTATGTTGGCAATCTTGGCACCAGAGCAAGTGAATAACATGATTTTGTTCAAATGAAGTTCAGCAATTTTTAGGAAGCAAGAGTGAGCCTAGATCATTTAAGTGAATTCAAAACTTCACAGGCAGCATTTTAGTTATTGGAAAAGCAGTACCATTTCAATGGAATATCTGAGTAATATAACCAGTGGATAGAAAACTTAGTTTTGATAGATAAGTAAAAGAATTTCTCAAAAAACACACCTTTATCTGACATTTTATGGCTGGGAAATTAGGAGTTAATAAATTAAATAGGAAAAAAAAAAGAGAATTCAGGATATATATATATATATATATATATATATATATATATATATATATATATGGATAAATATTTGGTAAAAACTGAAAACACGCATTATTATTAGAGTTTCCATTATTATTATTTATAAATCAACAATAGAACAATTAAACATTCATAATTATACATAGTTATGATAATAAATTTGTTACAATCAATGCAATGTTTGTTTGATTTATACATTTTGTGAATTCTACTACAGGCCTCAAAACTTTACAAGAAAATTGCATGTGGTTCATAGGCTACAGTTTAGTAATGCCTTGTGTTTAAACTATGAAAGAACGCAGTGAATCTCATAGAGCACAGGATATGAGAGAATAACAGAAAATAAGAACTTCTACTAACATTTTTTGAAATAGTCTTACCAATGAAAAGAAGTAATAGAACTTACAGGGTTGTAGAAAATAATGGAATAACTATTGGATAGAAGCCTTGTCTTATGGCAATAAGGGCTCCAATGTAAGCACTATATACTTGAAGTTCAAAGCGGTGCCTAAAATTACAAAATAAAAGCAATGTAAATGTTTTCAAATATGACACTAATTCTTCAATTTGAATATTATAAATACATAAACAAAAATTACATTTTAAACCACTCCTTTATGAAAATATTACATGTTATACAAAACTTAATATAGTGGTATAAAGAAAGAATCCTTATTAAAAAATAAATTTAAGATATGACTCCCAATACTGATAAATTTTATGAATGTAAAATTATGAAAATAATATATTTTGTAAAAAAAAAAAAAAAAAAAAAAAAAAAAAGAATGCTTTACAGTCTTAACAGTTATAGCACTTTACAACAACAAATATAGTCTTACTAAAAGGTTAAAAAATTAATATTTTGGAAATTTAATAAGGATTGTACATAGACATATACATTAATGCAAAGCATCTTATTTTTTAATCTAAAATTATATATTTTAACTGAAGGATATGATTAAAATACAGACTTGTAGAAGTAATAATGAACATTAAAGAAATTAAAAATTTAAATACAATTCAGTAATTAAGAATCCTTACCTATCAAATAATATATCTTGCAATAAGCTACTTCTAACAAAACTCATGCAACGTAAAATTTTCCAAACAGTATCTAATGTCCATGTAGGTTCACTTAAAACATCTAAACATGAAAAACATTACAGATATTTACAAATTCTGGGAATAAACTTAATAAAATACAATAAAATGACACAATAATTTTTAATCTATTCAAGTGCATTCGAAGAAAAAAGTAATTATAATGAAATATGATTCAGCTTGAATATACACTTCACTATTTATTTTATGTATTGAAGAGAAAGAATGAATTATATTAATAGTTTTGTTTTTATTTTAAGATCTATAGTATATATTTATAAAAGCATAAAATAATACAAACCTTTAACATATTTTAACCCAATATCTAAACCTTTTTTAGGATCATTAGAAAGAAGGTAGTATTGCACAACTTTTAGTATTGAACCATTCTGTTCATATTCCTCTTGTGCAAGGAGATTACAATCTTTAATAGATGGTAAACCAGCCTATAGGAAAAAATAATTACAGTATAATTTCAGTAGATAGAAAACAATGTTAATAAAAATCAGCAATTTTTAAAAATAGTTTTTAATAGATATTCTATATTACATATACCATAAACTATTTTTTAATTTAAAACAAAGCCCTAATTATTAATTTAGACATAAAAAACAAACCTTTTTATGTACATAATCTCTTTCTGATTCAGACAGACCACACATTATACAGATATTAATTTTTTCATCTTCATTCTCAGTTATCAGGTCAAGAACTTCCAAAGCAAGATCCCTAAAAGAGACAAAAATTCTAATCAGAAATAAAAATGCTAGAGAGAGAGAGAGAGATGTAATTTGAGAAAATTGTAAGACTTTCTTTTGATGAAAGTAGAGAACGAAAAACTGAAAATATAAAACTAATCATATGAAACTTAATGTACACAATTGAATCTAAGACATAAGATATAATTGTTAAATCATATATAATTCTGAGTCTTTGCCCATATTATATATTTAATGTTCTGACTAAACAATAGTCTACAACAATTTTAATTCATTTATGAGTAAAATAATTTTTATTGTATAAACTTTCAATTTGTAAGTATAGCATTTTAACACACTTAAGCATTAGAATTATTTACTGTTAATTTTAAATACAAATTTAAGAACTACAGATCAATTAGAAAGTACAAAAACAGCTATACAAAAGAATTTATTATATTTAATTTGATGAGCACAAGAATGTCCTTAAGCACCAGATTTTACTGAACAGAAAATATTAAACAGTTGATCAAATATTTTTATTACTTATGCTAGCTATTATCTAATTTATAAAATAGATTGAAATCTACAGTAAGATAAAACTTTGTTAAATGTATATGAAATTATTCTATAGCTACATATCAAAAAATTTATTGAAAATCTAATTGTTTTTAGGAAATTTTCTTATAACTGAAATTTAAAAATTTTAATACCTGTTTTTAGTCTGTAAAATCAAAAATAGTTGGCATGTAACTGATTATGAAGAAGAAAAAACACTCTCTGGTATATTTATGAGAAGTTATTGCAGTCAATCTTATATATCAGAAGTGACTAAACTTTTCATTAAATGAAATTTACTATCTAAATTGCTGAATGGGTTGGGTGCCACTCTTAGAAATCAGAGTTTGGAGGTTTAAATCCTGTAGTTGGTGTGCATGTTCACAGCCATTCAAAATCAGCTTTAAGCAGTCGGCTTCAGTCTCATTAGCCCTCGTCTACTAAAAGTAGTAGACTATAGTACTCCAAATGAAACCAAACAAATTATCTAAATTGTTCAGTATAATTGGTTTTAAATATAAAATCAAATTACATTAATAAATATTACTAGAATGAAATGCAATCAAAGACTATCAATATATAAACATTTAAACCCTGTCATTTAAGTGCAGCATATATAAAAAATTTTGCTTTTAAGATTTTAATTCTGTCCATGACAGATTAAATATAAAATTACTTAATATATCAAATTATTTTCAATGAAATGCTATTTATCTGTTCAGGGAACCTCAGACATATTATCTACAAGAAAAACAAATCTTGGATATCAAACAACTTAGTGAGATACAAAGGTAAAGCTGAACTGAATAACTGAATGACAAACCAGTTTTTCCCAAAAAATTCCAACTCTTTTAACACATTTTTAACAAAAAAGGCTATTTATTAAAAATAAATATTGTATACAAGTAAAATAAAATGTAACGGAAGAGAATGTAAAGAAAAAAAAAATGATTTTATAAGGTGTATTTAAATTGTATTATTAGAAAATGGTACTTTACTTTTGCTTAATTTTCTTTGTTTTTTAAAAATCTTTTTCTTTTATACTAAAACTTACTCATATTTTGAACATTTGTCAGTTTTTGAAGTCAAAAATATACTGACAACATGACAATTTCAAATGCAAAAACGATTATGTTGAAAAGTTACACGTATGTTAGTCAACACACCACAGTATACAAAAAATTAGAATATGAAATATTATACAGCAATATCATTTTTAATCTCATAAGGTTTTGTATAACAGGCATGTGAATGAAAATACATTAAATTGGAATTGAAGAATTAGATTGGTTTATTTTGTTATTCTTTCAATTTCAATATCAAAACCAACTCAAATCTATAACTTAAAATGCATTAGCAACAGACTATTATATTTATTATGACACAATCCTGATAAGTGATTAAAAAATTGGAACTGTAGTTGTTATTCTATTACCTAGTTAGAAAGAGACTAGAAATTATATATTTAAAATACTTTCCATAATAAACAATGCAAAATCCACACTAACCAATCTTTCTTTTGGGCACATCTCCAAGACAAATATATAATGGCCATTTTGAATATGGAGTGATCAACATCCAAACTGAGACTTACATTAATGGCTAATTCAAGTTCATGTCCTCTCAAAAGGCAATAAATAGCCTCCTGCAATTAAAATAAAATCAAGTGAACGTTCTTTTGGTGTTATTATACATTAAATTTAAAATGACAATCAATATCATTATACATGGAAAAGTGAATTGTTAGCATTCAGACAAAAATTAAGATGCAGAATTACAACTATCTAATCCCACATCAAGATTTTAAGGGAAAGAGCATACTCATTTAATTATAAAATGGTGCAATTAATAGCTCAAATGTGACCAACAGGCCCCAAGTAGCTTATCTGTAAAACTTTTGCAAACCACAGAAGAATTAAAATTTATAATTGAAACAAATATTGCATTTGTAATAGTAGATATATATTACATTATATATATTTGTTTATTATTCCTATAACTATTTATGTACATTTATTAATCAACAAATTTATTAATAATAATGTCAATTTTCAATTTTTACCTCACACACACATACATATTACATATATTTATACATATACACACACTTCAGTCCACCAGTATAAAATGCAGACCCAATGCAGCACTGTGAGCTGCATTAGAAGCATTCAGGCTAGTTTTGCTTCAGCCTGTAATAGTTAAGATTATAAAACAGTGATTTATAGAAAGGAAGGAAGTCTGAGGACTGACTTTTTCCCTTAGTCAAACATTTGGCAATAGCAAATAGTGGCATCTGTACAATGTGGTTGATGGGTACCAATTTAAAATATAGCATAAATTTGGTTTCATTAAATCCACATTAAATTGGGTTTATTTTTTTTATCCCTTTGTCTTAACTTACATGAGTACTAGTGAATTCAGTATATACAATGTTATTAGAAGTTAAACAATTTTTTGTAGTGAATAACAGAATTCTCAGCCTGCATCTTTTGTAAAAAAGTTCTTAACAATTCTATTACAAAATTCACAAAAATAAGAGAAATTTATGAGTCCCAAATAACATTTAAATTATATAAAAAGAAAGACAACAATTGAAATGTGTAAGTTTTATTCACCTGAATGTCTCCATTTGAGAGTTGCCAACATGCTGCTCGAGCAGGATACCCACAAACTAAGTACCTCTCAGACAGATTTTTCAGGTTTTCTTTTATCACCCTAAAAACAGAAATTTAATAAAACACCTTTACAATTTACAGCATTTTTATAAAAATTAACATTGAGATAAAATTTAGGGAAAAATATGACCAAAGAAAAAAAAATCCATATAATATACAGATTTGTTTTGTATCAAACAACCCTATTTATCAAATTTTCATAAAATACTTATCTAATTTGTTAATATACTTTTGGTAAGTACTGAATATACACACTACATTTCTATTAATCTCTGAATCAATTTTCCAATAAAGGACTTAAATGAGCATTTTGGTTTTGAATGATACTATCAATTCTGTTTGCTACATGTGGGCTAATGAGGCCAAAGGAGCATTTTAGAACTTCTGCCATTTGAATAACATAGTTTCTCTCACACTTACCAGTGAAGAAAGAATTCATGAGTGCATTTATAGTGGCTGTACAGAAATTAGAATTTGACTTATTCTACTCCAAAACAAAAAATGTTACAAGTGATATGCAATTTTTATAAAATACTGATATTGGTAATAAGTAATTGTAAATATCTTCATGAAAAAAGAAATAGTTAACAGATGTGTATTTTAAATAAACCAATCTCATTCAAACAATTTTAGCTCAATATGTGTAGTTTCTCATCAAAATATTTTTTTTAATTTACAGAAAAAAAAAATGTTCTACGAAACAAGACTTTAAGCTGCAATTTGAAATTAATCTTTAATACTTCCTGAGATATGAGCTACATAAACAAATTTTAAATGCACATGCACAAGAGACATTTTTATATTAACATAATCTGACAGTCTAAAATATGTAGTGTGAATCTTTTATAAAATTTCATTTGAATATCTTTAAAAAAACCACCTCTTTAATTAATAGATAAAAAATTTAGTGAAATATTTTTAGCAACTTGCTTAATGTATCCAAACAATAAGAGATTTTTCCCAGAAAGCATTTGTTCTGTGAGATATCTTAGTGCATAAATTAAACATTTTTTCTAATGAACAAACTTTGTCTTTCAAAGCTGTATCATCCATATGATGTTAATAATACTGGAATGGATTGTTTACAATAAAGGAATTTGTCATACATAAGAAACATAATTTGGGAAAATCCTACTAAAGTTACCAAAAATAATGTAAATAAATTGATTAGCTGATTTGGAGCACTACAGTCTAGTTTTTTACTACACATGGACTGATGAAAATAGGACCTAAAGCTTAAAGCTGATTCTGAATGGTTATGTACATTTAGGTCAACACTGGGTTTGAACCTATGAACTCTGGTAGTGAAAACAATGCTCTACCCATTTGGCCATTATTTGGCATACAAAAAGAATTCTTTATATATTTGACATTTTAGAAATATTAAACTGATTTTTTTTATATATAAGTTGGCCTATGTATTAGGCTATCAAATTATGATAAAACTCAAAATTTTGTATTGTTTTGATTGATGTAAAATATTATTTGCTTTTATTTCTCATCAAACATTTAACAGATTTATTTCAAAGTTTGATATAATGTTTTTACCCTTTTATGACATTTTTTTTCTGCAAGTTTTTCAAAATTTAAATTAAAAATGCCCATATAGTGAGAAAAAACTGTTTGACAGAAATAAGCCTTTTTTAAATAAGAGCCTATTTCAAAGTGATAAGCTGTTTTATTTCCCCTAAAAATGCACATAATTGTTCATTCCAAAATCAATATTTTGAGAAAGTTAAACTATTTTAAAATTCTTTTGTAGGAAGGTTGCAAAGTAACTGATTATCAAATTTTGCTATTTTATATTCTTTTAATACATTTTAATATCATTTTTGAAAAGTGTGAAAAAATATGTTTTCCAAATAGCAAAATTTTTAAAATGCTTCTTAGAGTACCTTTCAAGAGGAGTAAAAAAATTCTTAAAACCAATGCATCCAGTGATGAATGGAAACATAGTGCATAAATCAAATTAGTATACCAATATGTACAGAGAGAAGGTCTATTACTCATCACACTCATTCTCTGGAATATTCTTTTCTTCAACTTTATCTTCACTTGAAATAGATGCAGAAGGGAGTAAACCTTCAGATAGAGCCACTGAAACGATGTGAGCTTTCTCCATGAGGTTTTGTTTTACATAATGGTTAATTAACTCATTAGATTTATTTGTTGCAATACATAATGGAGCCATGAAATTGCTATTTTCTTCTTTTATTAAATTAAGCCACCTGAAAAAGAAATAAAAGTAAATACTGTGTACTAATAACATTTTTTTTTACAGCAGGAAAACAACATGCTTAATTTTTATACAATTAATTTAAAGATCAAGATTCATGGTTATCTTTCCTTCACAATCATGTAAATACATTTGTTTAAAATAAAATTAGGTTTGTTTACTGTAAGCATTTCAGTTCACTTTTAATACTAGAATGTTATAACATTTATATAAAACTAATATATATATATATATATATATATATATATATATATATATATATATATATATATATATACATACTATGTAATATATTCTTCAGATATGATAATCTATATGTATATATAAAATTAGCCAAAGTAATTGATTTAATATAAAAGCTATAACTACATTCTTATAAAATTTAGAACTAAATTAAATTCTGAAGCAATAAATAAAAATGTACAACAAATCAGAATAAAATAAAATAAAAACAACTCATTTACATGTTATTTTGAGATAGCTACTTTAAATAAAGTAGGTTGTTTAATACTCATATTTTAATTTAATACCTAGCACTAAGTTCTCTCCAGTAGCTCAAGGAGACACCTGGAGCTAAAGCAAGTGCTTCAAGCCACTGTAATAAAAGATGAGACAAGTCTCACAAAAGATATAGAGCTATAAACTTTAAGGCTCTTGAAATGGATAGAATAAAATAATTTATAAATTTTTTACATTACCTCTCCAAGTTGGATTTTTAATTCACAATATTTTTTCAAATTTCCGGTAAGAAGATGGTATTCAGCAGCTTTTGATATATTTTCTTCTTTTCCACAAAAATTTGAACCAGATCCAAAGAAAGAAACGTTTGCCAATTCCTTTTCTAATGCTTTTGCCTGAAAGTGAAAAATATGCACAAGTAGAATATTATGTATCTGTAACAAAATGATGCAACAAGTTTCTTAATTTTGAAATCTACTTAAGTTCATTTAAAATTTAGCAGTTCTTTATATATAAGTTGTATTTGTTTAGACATATATTTAATTAACACAGGATGATTAAATTTAGTGAGTTTAATGAGGAAAAATGAATTAAGAAACACTTTTAATTTCCATAACCATACATTTTATAATTAAAAGCCTTATCACACATCAATATGTAATGTTAATTTACGATTCCTTTTACAGATGAATAATACAAAAATTTCTTGAGTTACAGGGAATAATTTTAAACTGAATTATTTTAGTTCAGGTTAACTTTAATTGATAGAAAAATTTTCACTATCATACAAGAAATCTGCATATTCTTTAATGGGAAGAGGAATCCTAAACTGAATCTGCTTCTTTTTCAGCATATACATATTAAAATATAAGGCTTTAAAAAAACCCTTTCAAACCTTCATTTTTTTTATGTTGATATGAAATTCATAGTTTTACATAAATGAAAGATATTGATGATACATAACTATGAAAAAAAATATTTTACTCAGGAAGCTTGCATTTTGCGCTTATGATGATGCAATTCAATCAAACCTGATAATCAACATATACTTTGAGTTCATTATACAGTTAAAAGATATTTATAAAATATCATTTCTAAAAAATAAATAAAAGAATAAAATAGTTATTTAAAAGATGTATTTAAAATCTTTAGATTGAAAGACAAATTATAAATGAATATAATGTTACAAATTGTAGATTTATTCAGGTATAACTTCTCTAATGTTTATTTATGTAGCAAAAGAGTAGACCATAGCACTCTAAATCAAACTAATCCTGAATTTAAATTATTTTTTTATGGTAAAATGGGCTGGCTCATTAGGAAAGTGTCAGGATTGGCATGTGTTTTTTATTTGATGATTTCTGATATCCAGTGCAGTTGGTAATAAAATTGTGTTGCCAAAGAAAGTTTAAGAAATTTGGCAGTTTTATAGCTTCTCCAGAATGTACATTGCATGAAAATTATAAATGTACATGTACATAATATCATTTAGTTCTTTTGTTATCTGGAGCAATAGAGGGTCTATGTAATGAAGAGGATGGTGATGGAATAGCAGTTGAATCTGTAGGGCAAAAAATTTTTTCTTGTTAAATTTCTCTATAGTACATTAAAAGTATACTCCTCCTATGATCAACTTTATAAAACATTCTCTTAATTACATCAGTTTGTTCAAGACTGTCAAATGATTCAATATTGCTTATAAAACTTGCTATGTATTTTTAGCATATACTTAACTGTCACTTCATTCCAAGCCAATTCAGTGGTTTTAAAGCAATCTAAAATGCTGCACTTAGGAGATTCTCAAATAAAATTCAAATGAAATTGATTAGCATGTGAGAAGAACCTGTATTAGATAGAACACTAATACAGAGCAAATCTCATAGAAACTGATAACTGGAAGTTACTGTTTGTTAAGCATAGTGTATTTAGTTGATATTTGTGTGCTATAAGCTGAATTGTTTTGTATTATTTATAACTTAGAATCCAGATATTCTTGAATCTTTAGAACTACTGTACACAGTTACAAATATTTTTAAAATAAAGTTAGTTTTCTGATTATTATGTATGATTATTCCAAATCAGAACCTGTAGCATGCTAGAATATTCAACATGTCAAGTTTAAAATGTGATTAAAATCTTTGTTGATAACTTTCATGAATAATCTTAAGTTTTGTTAGAATACTTGGATATTTTAGTGGTAAAAGGTCATGGTGTGAATAGTAGTAGATAAATATCAAAGTATCAAAAGGATTTTCTAAAGAATAAGGCTTTTATTCTTGCAGATGATATGATTGAAATTTTAATTTAAAAAATAAAAATAATAAATTTTGCACATTCTTACAACAAAACAATGCTAAAATAAGAGTACTGTTTTAAGAGAAATACTTGATAAATCCCACTAACAATGTTTTATTATGAATTTCCTGCTAATGTAAGTTTAACTCTGTGAGACAAACATAGTACATGCCAATTTAAAGGTGAGAAAACTTCGTATACCATTAATTGGCCTTATCTGGTTATACCCCTGAGTTAATCTTCATTTTATATTCAAAATTAAAATTTTACTAGAATGCATTTGGAAAATTTAATATTTATTATTAGAGGGTATTTTTTCATTACAGAAAAAATATAGGTCATACCTTCCTTAGGTACGCTGGCATCAATAACACTATTACATAATGTAGATGAACAGGTGAAGGAAAGATAATTACTGATACTGTATTTAACAAGTTAAATACACCCCACTTTCCTTCCGATGCACCAAATTTATCAATGACTAGTTTACACAATACAAATTAAATTTAAAATTGCATTAAGTATCAGAATATAGATCAAATTTACATATAGTATAAAGTATTAAAAATATATCTTACTGTGGTCAGTTTTATAACATGCTTTCGATGTACAATTCCAGTTTTATACTGTGAAAAATCAACTTCCTTATCTTTAAGTACATCAACTAAATCAAACAAATTGCCAGTTCCTGAAGATGGCTGTAAATACAAGAAGCTAATGAATACTTTTATCAAAAGAAAAATAAAGCAAAACTTTAAAGTTGTAGTTAAAATAAATATAAATTAACACATATAATTAGAATTCAAATTACACAAAATGCTATGGAAATATGTTAAAAAAGGAAAAGTACAATGAGTTTAATGTTTTACATGTTGCAAAAATAAAGTAAATTGAGTAAAAGTAAGCCTCTTCAAGGTACACATATCATGCTTTTATTTACATACTGTTTGTATTTCACTCTTTTACTAAATTTATAACAAATATCATTTGAAATTGATGGGAGGGGGACTGTAAAGATTAAAGAATGCAAAACATGTAAGAACACAGAGAAAAATAGCTAGGGAAGAGAAATTTATATACTGAGGGCTAATTAATTAAACTGAGGCCTCCTGCTTGAAGCCATTTTTCAATGGCTATGAACAATTATGCTGGCAGAAGGGTTTGAACCTACTGACTTCAGTATAAGTATGATAATTATATTAATGAATATTACAGAAGAATAATGGATATAATTTTGAAAATACTTTTCATCATAACTTGATAAATTAAAACTTAAAAATATCTAATTGCAATGAAATGCACATAAAACATATATTACAATATAAAATAAAATACAGACACAAAATAGAGCTGATATAGCTCTCCACATCTCTGGCGAATGAAAATGTTCTGCTTTTGAGATTATTTCTTTGATACTTTTTGAATGAGATCCATATAATCCTACAGTCAAATCAAAGTTTTCTGTTGATTGAGCAACTGGAAAGACACAAAGAAATATTTTATAATGTTTGAACAGAGTTGCTCTCTCTCCTCAGAATAAACATTATACAACATGCAGAAAAACACAAAACAGCTATGATAAAATCAATCAATAATTGAAACTGAATTAATATTTTCATGGCATAACAAAAATACATCTTCATATACTGAACTTTTTTTTGTGTATAACAGATTTGTAAATAAAACTTCTGATATGAAAGTCTGATAATCTTTATTTTATATTCAAAATAAATTTTTTTTACTAGAATGCATTTGGAAAGTTTAATATTTATTATTATAGGGTATTTTTTCATTAATACAGATGAAAACAATATGACTTTCTGATATTTAATTCCATATCAAAATATAATATAAATATTTCTACTACAATTAAAACATGAATATTAAAACTGCATGCGATATTACTAATTATTTAGTAACATTTAAATATATAGAGCATAATTAAACAAAATTAAACAGAATGTTATCATATACATAAAATACTTAGAGAATAACGCTTTAAATTTGCATGCTTACTTCTTTAATGATGCATATTAGAATGAAATAACTCATTCACTATAGTTACTTTTGTATTAATTCTTAATGCATCATCCTCTTTTTATTCATTATATAACACCAAACTTTAATATCATCAATGGAAAAGATACATTTCAATAAATCTATTATTAATGCAATGACATATAATTCCTATAATTTGCAAATCAAGTGTAATGTGTAGTATACTAAATACACTTGGAAAATCCTAATATTTATGCTGTTGTTCATTGGTCTTATGGTATCTTTAATCTTTCTGACTACTGGATGGAATAAGCCTATATATTTTAATTATATCAAACTATATAAAATTTGTGTGTCATAATATATAAAATCAAAGTCAATATAATTAAAAGACAAAATCTAGCAGAAACTGATAGTAAACAGTTGTATGGTATCTATATGTGGGAACTTCTTCAGAGCAAAAAGAGAAAAACAGCTTTGTGGCCAGAACTAAGTTAGGAGAGAAAATAAAGTCTTGAATACCAGTTATCATATTTTACATGAAATACTAAAATGAGTACAAAGCAGCAGCTTGCTATTTATTTTTACTTAATTTTGTACCTTAATATTGCTGGCTTTGTTTTTATACATTCTTGTAAAGCTCAATTGCATGAGTTTAACTGTAAAGCTCAAATAGCATGCTGCAGATTTCCCATGTATTCGATGGTGTAAGATATTAATTTATTTATTTATTGTTATTTGTTGTTTGTTTAAGAATATTTTTAGTTTATTCTTTTATGTATAAGCATTCTACAATTCAAAAAGTGCAGCCCTTTTAAAAATGATGATTCATAAAATGGTGATCCAGATATTCCTACAGAGAAAACAAAAGAGAAAGTCTAATGAGAAAATTGGGATCATTGTTTTAAGTTTCAATCCACCCTCTAACATGAATATGTATGGATCTCAAACAACTAAAAATACATACATTAATTTTTATGGAACATGCAATATTAAGTTCTGAGTATAAGGTGAATTAGATTTGTATGAAATTAAAATGATTTACAACAATCGCTTTCATGCATATAATTAAGTGAATTTGTGAGTTTATTTTCTCATCAGTTTCATTAAAAACAAAAACCAGCTTTTAATATTTAACAATTAAAAAAGCTTATTTTTCAAATAATATTTTAATTTGAATTTACCTTCATTGTTCAATTTAATTCAAAACTTAAAAATAGTTTACAGGCAACTAACCTGAGGGGCAAAAAACCTCATTCAAAGGTCTAGAGACAAGTAACTTGAGATAAATAGCAGATACATGAGGAAAAACAGACCATAAACGAACAGTTGAATCTCTAGATGTGCTAGCTAGCATGAAAGGCCTTTCAGCATGACAAGCAAGACCTAAAAACAAAGAAATTTCTTATATTATTAGGTTTTGTATTGTTACCTTATACACACAACTGTGTGTTATATTATAATTTGAAAAGAAAGTTACTGTTAAAAACACCTACAAGAACATTAAAGAGATGAGAATATATTACATAAATTAATATAAAAAATATATAAAGTGTCTATTAAATTGCTAAAAGTATATTTCCTGACATGGTAAGGATATTTAAAAAAAATTTCCTAGAATATTTTGATTAAAAAATCTTTACAATCCTATTCCATTCAGAAATTGGGGCAGTTACTTCTACCACTTTGGCACTAGGCACTTGGTGAAAATTATTACATTGGCTGTGAGAATAAAATATTATTTAAAGGCAAAGTATGGAGAAAATAAGGAAAATAAATTCATCTTCAGTTCTTCCAGATATTTTGGTGACAATATCATCACTTGGTTGATTCTCTTCTATAGGTATATCTAGATGTACCAACCCAGAATAGAGCATATTACTTCACTGAGACCTAAATAGGCAAAGTGTAAAGTCCTAGCTATAAGAAAGAAGGCAACCCATTTCAATTTGTTGTATTTAGGCAAGTTTTAATGGGTGATGACAACAAGTACCTTTGGTACACTAGTGCAGACCTTTCAACTGGTTCAGCAACAATTAAAAATAATTTACAAAACTGTTACTGAGGATTAAAAAAATGCTTTGGATGAGACTAACTTTTTTGACATATTTTCTATTTAAGACTTTCTTCACTTTCTGACATCTTTGTCATTTTAAGGCTTTTCCTGACAAGTAGACACCTATCATAAAAATATATAACATGTAGAAGACTAGTTAATACTAATTATATTTGAGTTCTTCTATTCTTTCAGATTTAGTAACGTAACTGGCAGAGTGAACAAGAAACAATTATGTATTTATTTCTTTTTTAGCAACTAATTATCTCTAATCACACAATCATTGAAAGATTTATATAATAAATTATGAATTTTTCATTTACATAACACAAAAATAGTTATATCATGTTAAACATCATGAAAATACAGATTAATATTGAAAAAGCAAAGGAAAGTAAATGGTGATAGAACATTAATGCTCTAATTTGATGACTTTGAATTATAATGATGTTTAAATATTCGTCACACCCCACTCTCTCTCTATGTATACATATATTTATAATATATACAGTAAAACCTTCATAGCTCACACTCATGAATATTTAAGGAGCAGTTTTCCAATTTGTACTCTTAATATATTATTTTTTTTTTTATATACATTAGCCTCTAAATAAGGGGCACTGCAAATAGTAGACAGCTAATTGTCTGATACAAAAAAATAATGGGCTATTTCATTAATGTAAAATTTTTAAGGAATAGTACTATATACAGATAGTTGTATAACATTCTTCTAGAAGAAAGTAATTTGGAAAAATGAAAAAAAAATATTAAATAATTTAAAACATTACATTGACAAAACAAATATAGGATCTGAAGTGAAAATAAACATTTGCAATTTTTTTTAATATTAAAAAACATTCTGTGTAGATGATCGCATGAAATGTGAACACTAAGTATTATTTTTAATAATAATTTTCAATAGAAACAAATTTTTATCTTCAAACAATTTATTCTAAAATACATATTTATATGTCTGTATAAACAAGAAAATCAAATATTTTGATACATAAGATAAAAGTTTAGTTTCAGATTACAATAATTTTGTAGATCTAATTTTTAAAATAAATATAACAAACTAATTTATATGGATTACAATGTGCACACTTTGAACAGTAGTCAGAATAAAGCAATTAAAGTATTAAAAATTTAATCAGACACACTTATCTAGAACTAGACCTTCCAATAGATGCTACATAATATAATTTACATAAGTAAAAATATTAAATAGATGTACCTCTACCTCCATGGTACTTAAATAAGAGGCCGTAGTAGAATAGGTTTGAGAAGCATTAGTTTAGCATTTTACTTTAATACAATTTAATTGGAAAATATTTCCCCCATTTTACCTGCTTGGTGATATATTTTAAATGCTCTAGAAATTGTTTTTTCATTTGGGCCTACATATGTGTTTTGAACTTTAGGTAAATTTTTAAAAGAAAATCGCACCCTCGGCTTATATACTGATGGGGTTATTTTCAGAAATATACAGTATATTAAAATATGATTGTCTGTTTGTACATAACCTCAACTAATCAAACACATATGATTGACTTGGGTATACATGGATTCAGGAAATTCTAAGGAACAGAATTTAAGATGTGTCTACTTTGTTAGACCAAAAGTAATGGAGATATTAAGAATTGCCCTAAATACTAAATACATTAATCTAAATTTGTGTGTTTCTAAACAAATGATTGCTAGAATTAGCAGTATATGATACCATAAAGAAATTTTTTGAAAACTAAATTTTACCAGATATCTTCAATCTGGAAATTTGGGGTTGAGATAGGTATCAACAGATTTAAAAAAATTCTGGGGAATTTTATTTTACCAAGTTCTATTGTTATAGAACCACAATTAGTGGCTATATTAATTTAAAACCACCAAAATTGTTGATAATTTTGGATTTAAATATATGTTGTTCAGAGTAAACAAATGAAAGTTGGTTGATTTGGAGCACTACGGTCTACTTTTTGCAACACGAGGGCTAATGAGACCGGGACCTACTGCTTAAAGCCGATTCCGAATGGCTACAAACATCCATGCCAGTGTGGGATTCGAACCCACGAACTCCGGTTCCGAAGGCCAGCACCCTAACCACTCGGCCATGATTCGGCAAACAATTGAAAGAATTAGCTGTTTAAGATGTCATAACTAAATTATCTAAATGGTAATTTTTGAAAATACCTTTCATCTAGCTGGGAGTTTGAGGTTCACACAGATATCCACTGATTTAGAAAAGTTTAGCAAACTCATTTCTCTATAAGTCATATTTTTGTAGAACCATAATTAATGGAGATAGTATTTAAAAACCCCCCAAAATGTAAATTCTTTTTGTATGAAGGCACAAATGATTTAAATTTCTCCTTCTGGAAGAAAAACTGCCATAGAATTAGTTATGACATCAAAATTAAAATGTTATTCAAGTAAATTTTACAGATAGATTTTATATATGTTCTAAATATCTAAAATGTTTTTTGCAAGAACAGCATTGATTTTTATTTATTTATTTTGAAAGAGAGGGAGAAATAAGAATATATTTGTTCTTCTGAGTGTGTAGATTAATATAGATAACTTTCTGTAATTTATTTATAAATATTAACTTTCCTCTTCGAATTTAATCTTTTATTACATTTTATATTTTTTCCACAACATTATTGCTACTTAGAATAAGAATTTGACTGTTCCCCAAACTAATGTATAACCAAGTCCAATTATTCATACTTATATACATGCAGTACTAGAACATTTAAAAAAAAATAACTTATTTGTTTCTACTTCTCTTACGTAATTCTTATTTGAAGTATTTCATCTTCAGTCATTTTGTGAATATTTTATTATGTACTGGTCAATCATATTTTAATGTTAATATTTCTAATACATATGTACTATGTGCCCCCATTGGTGTGGTTTTCAGTTTTGTTATTATTTTGCTAATTCAACAAGATTTTTGTATGTATTTTTCCTTTCTGTGCATTGTTAAATTTATGTTTTTGTTTTGAGTAACTTTTTTCTTCTGTTCTTGTCACAACCCCTCTCTCCCACACAAAAAGCTTTTTTAATTGTTTGTTTTTTATCAAGAAAGAATCCTCTTAAAACTAAAGAATTAAGTACAAATATATCCATTTCCATTTAACAACATATGCTTAATTCCAGTATCCACATAAAGCACAGTTATGTAAAAGTTTAAAATATCATTTTATCTGATAATAATGTAAAAGTTATGTTTTGTAGCATTTAAAGTGGTAAAAAATGTTAAAAATAATATCATTTTGCATTTAAAGTTCTATAAAAAGTGCTTAACATTGTTGCAAAATTCTCGCATAAAGTTCGTTGATTGAATAAACTTTGGCTAAGACAAAAACAATAACAATTTATTAACATGCCAATTTAATTACAATTACAACAGATGGCGATTGGCAGCCTTTTGGCAAACTTTTTCAGGGCAATCCAGAGAGCATTAACACAGGTCCTACTTTCACAAGATCTGAGATTGAACTGACTTATTATGAGAATTCAAGGACCCTTTACATAGCTTTCAGGTTTCTGGAAATTTCCACAAGCTTCTAGCAAAATCCAGAGAAAGGGGGTCAGCAACAAATATTGCCAAGTTGCCAAATTTGGTGCCAAAAACGAGTCTCCCAAAACTTCACCAAGGAGCCAATATCTCGCCAATTTGGCGAGATACCATACAAATTACATGTTTACAGCATTCTAAGCAATATATTGAGCCTGTCATTGATGACAAAAATTCACCAAAACAAAATCAGCTAAAATTGGAGATATATAATACATCTGTTATATACCAAAAAATGAAGTACAAATAAGACTTTTGCCAAGATGAAAGAGTGAAACTCCTTCATTCATATTACATTAAATCTCTTTGAACTACTCAAAACTTTAATTATTTCCAAATTTGGGAAAAGGAGACAAAACTGTTTTTCTAAATGATGAAACTTCTTTTTCTTTTTACTTATAAATTTAATTTCTTGAGATTTAAAGATTTAAACCTAATACCACTTTTACAATGTAACAAAGACATACAAAATTAATCAGCTGCGATGTTAATTACAGTTAATACTTGACTTTAACTTTACCATGTGAGTTTACTGATGTAAAATAATCTCTTGGACCCCTGCACCCCTAGATATTTTTCCTATATTCTCTTTATATAAAAAATAGTTTAAAGTCATTGTCATTTGGAATAAAGATAAGAGTAAAAAGGTAATGGTAAATGTTTCTTTCTTTGCAGACCTTTTTCAAAAACGTTTTATGATATGTATTACTCAGAACTGAAAGAAAATGAAGTGAAACTGAAAAAATATACACATAAAAATTCTTGTATACATGGAAACACCCTCACTCTTACACAGACTAAAATTTAAGGTCATTGGGAAATATTTACCATTCTTTCCTTGTAAAGGACTTCCTAGGACACAGAAGCAGCTTTTTCCCTATCCCATTTGGAAATCCCTGGGAGAGGAACATTCAATTGCTTCCGTACTTTATACAAAAATGAACTTGGGAGAAAATTTTAAAACATGTGGAAAATAGCAGTGAGATAATAAAATAAACATTGTGATTGAAAGGCAGGGGAGTCAAAATGCCTGCTCTCTTCTACATAAAGCTAGAAGCTTTTGCATTTTGTGCAAAATAATTAGATTAATCTTTATAATTTTATTAGATTAAGGGTGTGTTAGGCAATAAAAAAATGCTACTTTTGATATGTTTTGTTAAGGGTAAGTATTGCCTACTTAGCCTACATGAATGGCATATTCCTTATATATGTTTATATATAAATATATATAATTAACCTAGAAAAGTCAAGTTTTGCAGATTTTATATTTTGATAATATATTAAAGAACTTCAAAATAATGCATGATTTAACAAATAAGATATGGACATTAAGGCTACAATCTAGATTTTCTTAGTTTTTTTACACACATGTTAGCACTTTTAAAATAAGTTTAAAAAAAGTTCAAAAAAGTTCTCTACTCTTGAATTACCATAAACATCAGCTCCATGATCTTCAATAACATCTAAGCAAGCTCCATCATTAATATCCCATACTCTTATTGTTGAATCCCAACTTCCAGATATGACAATATTTGGTAGCTCTGGGCACCACAGCAGTCCTCTGGTATAACTTGAATGACCTTGCAGAATACGTACAGTAATGCCTCGTGCATAGTGCCATACACGAACAGAGCTGTGAACACATATTTTGTCTGAAACCACATGAAACAGGGATTTAATACAATTAACAGACAACAATTGAAATGCAATAAAAACAATTGCATAACAATTATTATCTATTAATATTTTTAACACATGAACACAAATCTAAATTTAAAAATTTATTAAATTTAAAATACTCAATCATCTTTTACAAAAATTAAATATTTAATAAATTTAAAATATACAAAATCTGATCCCTTTGATCACTGTAAGCATTATGTGTGATCTCCTTATGCAGAGCAAAGAGTTCACTAAGACCACTTCAAAATATCCCACACAATACTAGAAAAAGGGTTACATGCATCCTGTACAGTCTGTAGATGACAGTCCAAAGTAAAAGCTTTTTCGTACATTCTAAATATTTAAAAATACTAGGGGTCTTAAATAGGATAAATCCTGATTTACAAGACTAGATGACATATCACTAGATGACTAGGGGGCTACTCTCGGTTATCTTTGCTCAACTAGTATTAATTGAAAGTATTATATGATTTTTCAAATAGTTTATAAATAAAAAATTTTGGCATAAAAGTTAGGTGTATAAAGTTACCTTTTAATAGTTTGGGTTGTAAAGAGGACCTAGAGATGACATTTCATTCTAGATGTTATCTTTAATAACAATTGCTTTTTCTTTTATCCACGACCAAATATGCATCAAAACCTGTTTATGCTTGCAATCAGCCTTATATTTACTATTATGTTTTAAAGCCTCATTTTACTGTCTTTTATGTAAGTTATTACACAGTTTGATACCCTGCTCTCTGCTCTCCCAAAATGTTTGTAGTTTCCTTCATTTATGTACAGGTTAAATTCATTGCAATAACCATGCAATATTCAGATAGACTACTTTTACATGAAATTAATGAAAAAAAAAAGCACTTGAATTGCTGTTTCTCATTAAACCTACTATTCCCTCTGACTGTAAAGATTTGAGGCAGAAAAAATATAGAAGTTGTCTCTTTAATTGTACTAACTTCCTTTCTCCAATAAATTGAACATAGGATAAAAAAAAATCCTGACATAAAAACAAAAATATAAATTTGTTAAAACTCAAAACCTTAAATGAGGCAGCAAAGAAGAATAAGAAACAAAAATGAACATTTGGATACAATTAGTAAAAAGGATAAGATACATATTTCATATTTAAGTTAACACATGCATACAAGACACAATTATAAAAGATATGCATATAAAAACTTTTACAAAAAGTTTACTTTTGTCACTTGCACTTTTTTGATTTTTGTTGTTTCAAATTAGAAGCTATACATTTATGCTTTTATCAAAAAGTGTGACAGTTGGTGATTTTTTATTTATGCAGGTTCAACAATAAGTCATAAGCCATAATAAAATACAGTTATACATAAAAAAATTGAGATTGCATTACCAGTCATCAGATGTACTACATAAAATTCCATCATTCAATGGAGACCATTTCACACGAAATACCTTTCCTTCATGACCTAGAAAATAATGAAAGGAAATAATCTATCTCATCACATAAGCTCAACACATATACAATACCAAAAATATTAATAACAGCACACATATAAAGAACATTTCATGAATTCATTAATATTTTCCATTCTATTACATGTAAAATACTGAGAAATAAGTCTAGACGCAAAAGAAAAATGTTTAATATGTACAATAAAAAATTTCATCCATTACAAGGCCTTAAGAGAAAAAAAATACACGTTTAAAATTAAAGCAGCATCTTATATAAATTTTACAAAACAATTGCATTAATTAAATTATATACATATATATTTGTGTGTGAGTGAAGCAAACACATATTGGTTATCTATAAGAAATACTAGTCACATTCTATGATCTTCGCCATAAATGTTTACAAGAAAATGTAACATTTCTTGCCAATAATATTAGTTATAAAAAATAATACCACAATATATATCTTAAAGGCAATAATTAAATATTAATATCAGAAAAGATTAGCATATACTCATATTATTGCTTGAGAAAATATTGTTACATAGCTTACACACGGTTTAGCTTTTAGTGCTCTGTAATTGGGGTTATGTAGTAAGAAATGATAGCAAGATCGCCTCTGATCTTTGTCAACTAATGGTTCATAAATAAAACTTTTTCTGTTTAAAAACATGCTTTTTCTAAAAAGATAAATGCTTTTCTGTTATTTTGTTTCATACTTTTACCTGCCCCTCTCTATACCTACATGTTCTTCAAAACAATGGTTGAACAGGGAGAGTGCTTTCTTTCTATACCTAGTCTATGGGAGCAAATAACCTTTCTGGTATGGATGTTTGGAATCACCTTCAAATAGATGACCCCAATAGTACTAATCCTTATGTAACAAAAAGTAATGCCAGTATGTTCACAGTAGTAGACATAAAGACATTTAATGAAATTAAATCATTAATACTACTAAGTATATATATAAAGGGCCAAATTTTGAATCAGAACTGATAGAGAGCATCCAAATGACATACAGGTGGCTAATACCTAAGAAACGGCCCTGATATGGATAATGCAATAGTTTGGGAAGACTAAAGATTTCAAGATAACATTTGGTTTGTAGTCTACTGTTTGCTACATGAGGACTTAATGAAATGGGGACCTACTGCTTAAAGTTGATTCCAAAGAGCTATTAACATCTATGACAGAAATGAGATTCAAATTCATGAGCTCCAGTATCAAAGGGCAAAGATTTTTAGGATCAATTGATCACAGGTATGCTGGAGATCCCTAGAAACGGGTAAGTCATAACAGATAAGGAAGATTTTATATATTGTCCTTTCAACTAAATGCATTGAAGTAGGGTGGATAAGAAATGAATGATTTTTGCAAGATTTTGCTTTTAGTGAAAAAATTTAATTTAGAAACTTTTTAAAACTTGACAAAATTTAGTTTAGTTTAGTTTAGTTAGTTTAGGGGGAGCTCCTGAGTGGTTCTCCAAGAGTAGTTCACTTCGACCATAGGTCTATTGTACCCAAACCCAAGAAAGAGAAGGGAAGAAAATAAGAGGAAGGAAAAGAAGAAACAGCTGTGGTATCTCAGGAATAAGGTACCTATGTTTACCTAAAGTAGGTAAACCGTCTGGGAGAAGCCCCCTGATATAATCTTCAGGGGCAGGGTATCTGGCTATATCCCTGAACACTGGGTACTCATTTAGTCGCCTCTCATGCATGAGCTACATTGAGACTATTCTTTAACACCCGATCACCACATGGGTGTAATACAATTATTAGATATAAAGAATATGTTACTCAATCCCTTGATTATAAAAAAATTTAGGAAACTAAACAAATTATACAAACATTAGTTAACCTAATAAAAAAAATTAGGATAACAGAATAATTGAAAATTATAAGGAAATTCCTCCAAACTTCTTTGGAAGGAACAATTAAAATTGTGACAAAATGAATTTAATGATGATGTAAACACATTTAGCTATTTTGTAATAATTTTTATTTGTGGTAGTACAGAAATAAAAAAAATTCCTTTAATATTTTTCCTTTATTTTCCCATATACATATATATTGAGAAAAACTGAAAACACTAACCTCTAAACAGAAATGGTTAGATAAATTAAAAAATTAAAATAAAGTTAAAAGCCACTAATGTTTTTCTTTTTTCATAATAACTACCAATAATTTGTTGGATTATCTGTGGGAGATTTTTGTATATCCTCTTATAGTTCAGATTTGACCCTCTGAGTTATTACCATCTGTTCCCTTAAATAAGAATAAAAAGTAAATCAATCCTCTGATTTTCAGAATTTTAATATTTTTAGTTTAGAGCTTTTCAGACAGGTTTATCTGGAAGTCCAATTAATATAAGATGGTAAAAAAGAATATACCATTTTTTGGTCAGGTTAATCTTTGTGAGAAAGGGAGAAAACAGTTCAGTGATTAATAATAATGTGTTATATACTTGTATAAATATTTATCTAAGTTTCTGTTTTTAATTTCTTAACACGAAATGTTTAAAAAACTTAAATATTCTTCATATTATTTTCATTATCATCATAATTCTTTTTACACCTTGTTGGAGCATAAGGTTTCTAGTCTTGTCGTCCCTCTCTTGCTATCCAAAGCCACCTCCCTGGCCAAGCCCCAGCTGGATTGCCCAAATTGGTTTCACTTATTCTCTACTATTTTTTAACAAGTCAGTTTTGGTCTACCATGCTTTCTTTTTCCTTTTGATGTCCAGGTCAGGGCTATACAGGAGAGTTCATTAATAGGCATTTTAAAAAATGTGCCTAATCCATTTCTATCTTCTGTGTTTTAGTTTTTTTATACAATTGCTCATATGAAATAAAATAAGGCTGTAGGAATATCTATTTGTCATTAAAACTCCATGTTTGTAACTACTGCAACTTCTGTTTTTCATCAAGTCTGGGTCACCAGTTTAAACTATTAAATGTTTATTTTTCTAAATCTTGAAGATTATTTAGAGTTTCTATTTTATTACAACGTCTCACATACTCCAAAAGACCAAAAATTGTTAAATATCCTGCAAAGGGATTTAGTTTGGAAGGTGTTCAATGTATTATCTTGTACTTTAGTCATATTTTAAGTCTCACATCTATAAAGTAAAACTGATTTTAAAGTTGAATTAAAATTTTGTAGTTTTAATTTAGTTGTTAAAGTTGCAGAAGTCCAAACTTTATTTAAGGTCCTGAAGACATTGCAAGCTTTAATTATCATATCTTAAATATCTTATTATTTTAAGTGTATTATTAATGTATATATTAAATAAATAAGCCTTATTAAGCTATGATAAGAATGATCCAAGAAATAATTCGGTTTAGTTTACTGAAGATTAGATATGCTTCATATGAGAAAATGTTCAAGAGTCGCTATTTTTTAAAGCTTAGAGTGACTGTAGTAACAGTCCAATTTTAAGTCTATGATTCTGGAAGACAATTTTCTCCTATTGCTGGACCTGAACAAGTTAAAGTAAAAGAATAACTAGGCAACATTAGTTTAATTCAATGCTTACTATGCTTACCAGAGAGTACTTTCAAAGATTGGTCAGTGCCACCCCCAACATAAAAGACTCTAATGTTACTATCTTCACAAGCTGTAGCAAGAATATTTCTAGATAAAAAAAATATATATATAAACAAATATAAAAAAGTGATTCAATTAAAGAGTTATGCTGCTAAAGTAAACATCTGAATGCAAACTGATTTAAAAAAGGAATTTTTTGTATTAGATTTTAAATATACAGTGCACATTCACATTTTTATAATAAAACATATGATTTCAAATTAAAATTTATCTTAAAGCTAAAAGCTGTATCTATGGCTTTAAAAGATGCACTTAAATTGATTCTAAACTTTTACAAGATTTTGGAAGAAATATTAACACTTTATATACCTTGTTCCCTTATATTGACTGATACTCTAAATTTTGCAAGAGATTTCATATTTTATACAGGCATGAAAATGCTACGTAATGTAAACTATATTTGCACATGTTGCTTCTTTGTTAGTTTAGTTCAAGGGTTAATTTTAAGCAACAAAATAAAGGAAAAGCATCAATATGATTTAGAGAAGAGCCTAATGCATCAATTTTGCTTAGAATTTCATTAAGAATGAAAGCACTTTAGTATAATATTCAACATTCAGAAAAAGAAATAAATTACTTAAAAATAAATTACATAAGTAATAAATAAATAAGTAGGCATCAGCCAACTTTAGCAAGTGAAAATTAAGAAAATTTTGTAATTTGTGATAAAAAATGTGGCAAAAAAACTGATATAAGACATAAAAGAGAATTTTCTAAATATGATAAGGATATTTTCTCTTTACTACAAAACTGCACTGAAAAATAAATAAATATGCTTAACAATCCTCACTGTGTTTTCATGTAAACATAATATCAATCAGAATAAAACAATTTTTTTTCCAAAAGGCAAAAATGAACAATCCAGGGAGTATATGTACAGAATAAATTGATTAAATGTTCAAACAAGTGAAAGGGTAGGGATTCTTTTTTTTATAGGATATCTTTTGAAGGATTTTTTTCTTTAAAAAAATAATGAATTTCTTTTTGCAATGATTTTTAAATAGAAATGACTTTTATAGGAAGTTTTCTACATTACCCTAACATTTGTAGATATGTAAGAATATTTTAGGAATTTGGAAGCTAGTCTGAAAATTTGGGAGAGTTGACAGCTATAGACGTACTAGACATTTAAATAAATAACTCAGTAAAATTTCAATCAAAGTGTTTATTTTCACAAAACTGCAACACTTTAATAATCCATTCATTAAGTGTTAAGAAAACCACAATATCGATAAACATAATTTAAAAATAATATATGGCAGTTCTTACTCATTGTTAGGATTCCAATCACATCCATATACTGGGGCTGGGTGTTTATATGTGTGCAGAAGTTTCCCATCCATCTGATGAACCATGCTATGAATAAAATATAACTTAATACACATCAAATGCCTCAAATTAAAGAATAATTAAGTAAAGGCTAAGTATATTAATATCAAATACATTTCTTTCTTGTGCCATAATATAATGTGAAGTACTAAAATAATAAATGTCTTATTGATACAACTTTTTTATTTAATAGGAGGAAATAATTCTAACATGGGATTTTAAAATGAATTACTACATTACACTTTTTATAAAATCATACTATGATATTTAACAAGTTCAAGAAATAAGTTTATATAATATCATTGCTCAATATATATGTATTTGAATATTAAACTTGTATAAGTATAATGCAATATATTATGAACAATTAATAACTGATTCATTAAATCTAATCACATATTTTAACTCTTTTTAATTTAAGAAATGCATATTTACATATTTAAATGGGTGAAATATTTCACATGTTATATGCTTATCGATTATAATAATTGAAGTAATACAGATAAATTTATCAGGAAAAACAAATATCTAAATCAATTATTTATGCTGGACTACTCTGAAGTATATAAAATGATTTTTTTCATCCTATCTTAAATAATAGAAAACATTAATTTGTTATAAGCATAAATACTAAATATCTGAAATAATGTTTACTCTAATTTTCAAAGCAATATTTTAACATTTAACATTTTTCATAAAGAAAATAATTGATTTATGTAGAAAACCTTATCTTTAAACTCTTGAAATTAAGAGATATTTTACAATATAAAATTTTTTACACACACATATATCTATGTGACTATACATATGTATATGTGTAACATGACAAAAATTAACCTGCCAGTCACATCAAATTAAACCCCTATCGTATGTACTTGCCTGAGATTGCTGGGCAAGGAGAATCCTAGGCAAATAGCTTACTGAAGAATATACAGTCGAGCCATTGCACAGAAAGAACATATAGAGTTCAGAGCAGAACTTAGAATTTTGTTAAATTCAGAGAATGACATGTTACTCTTTCAAAGGCAGAAGAAAGAATGAATACAAAGAACACTTTGCTATTACAGAGTTGGGTCCCAAAGTGAGAAGCAGAGATAAAATCTTCCCAATAGGGAGTTGCTTAGTCAGCGTTATTAAGAGTCAGACAGGAACTTAGATCATTGTAGGACTGAGCTGGAAAATATGGATAATGAGTAGAAAATTTGTATTTATTCCAGAGAAAACTTTGGGAAATGGGTTGGAAGAATTTTAAGTGGTGGACACTCCTTTAGATAAGATATTTTGTGGCTGGTAAAATAGATTTGAAGGAATAAGAATATGAAAGAGGAGAATTTTTAAGAGATATTAAAGTGTAATAATTTTGATATATTACATATATATACACACACACACACACACATATATATATATATATATATATATATATATGGACATAGCCATGTAGATGAGATGATTGTAGCAAGGCAACTTGGGAATGAAGACACATAAGTTTCAACTTAAGATTCAGAATTTAATATTCTCTGAGTAACTACTTATATGCACTTGATGGAATATTCCGAGATTGGAGGGCCTCAGAAAGTGGAGAATATTCTTGAACATAAATGAAATGAAATTAGTGTAAACCAACATAAAGGAAGTTCAAATAAAATTGATATTTGTAGGTTAGATTTCAGTTTTACAATTTTCCTCTAATTACCTACACATAAGTTTAGAAATTAGCTGAAATTAGAGACTTTTTCTTAAAATAAATATTTACAAAGTAAACTTTGGAATCATGTTATAAATCTTAGAATAAAATTAGGTGCAATCCAAATATATCTAAAACAAAGAAAGATAATCTAATTTTAATACACATTTATGTCTTAATATTCTAATAATTACTAAAAATAGTTTTGTATTAAACTAAATAATACTTTTATAAGCTTACTATGAGATTAACCTATATTTAATTGCATGCATGATTTTTTTTTCCATCTTACTGCACAAGTGCAAATGATAATGTACAATGCAAATTTTTGTAACTAAAACTACATTTTAAAAGCTAACTTAAAAGAGGAGGAAAATTAAAGGAATATTTGTGAATATAAATACCAAGTTCCATCTCCTCCAGCTGAAGCAATTTTCCTAGCATCTTTCTGATTCCAGGCAACACAGTAAACGTAAGTTCCTTTTTCATGCTATATCAATAACAGAGCTTAATTAAAACCATCTATGTTCTTTTTATTTATCAATCTTAAGTGTTACATTAAATAAAACAAAAACTTCAAAATATAAATTACAATCATTTGTACGCAAAAAACTAATTTAATACAGGACCTTACTATACGAGTAGCGAAAACAAATAAAGATTCATAAATGATGTAAAAATAATTCCCCGGAAAGTATGACGAACATTAGTAAGTTACAGAATTTTATTCAGTACTATAAAAGTAACGTGTCAAATTTCTCATTCATCTCTTATATTATTGCGTAAGCAGTCGAGAAGTAAATGTGCTATAGTTGTTGGGATTTCCACTTCTTGAAGATCACGGAAAACTTATTTGCAAATAAAAAAATTCACAGAAATAAAGTTTAATAATTTTTTCACTACACCGAAATAAAACAAGTAGTACAAAAGTAAGAACTTTGACATAAACAATTTTAAAGCATTGAAATCGAAATATAAAGCATTTTAAATCTACATTTCTGACAGGTATAATGAATTGTCAAAAGCACCCACCTCTCCAAGTAATTCAAGTTTAAAAGTAGGAAAAAAAGGACAGGCTACTACTCTAAAAATTGTCTAAATAAGTAAATACTGCTTAAATTTAACAGCTATCTGCCACTGAATCCTTGAATTCTGCCCCAAAATAGTGATACCGATATTCTAGTCAATAACAACAGTTGTTTACTAACAGACTCGAATGCTTAATCGATACAACGTCATTGAATTTTTTCGATTAATTCAAAAAATGGATTAATACACTCTGGAATCCTTAAATACTATTTATCAGAATCATCTAGTCTACAAATTTAACAGCTGAACATGTAGTAATCTCTTGCAATGGCTCAATTGTAGCACGAAAGAATGGCTCGTTTATTCGAAGTTGTTTAAAATTGGCGAAACCTGACAAATTAATTAAAAATTTCAAACTGTCAAGGGAGGATAATATTAGCAATTAACAATAGTACCTTCTAAAGGTCACATAAAAACTATCCAACTGCAATGCATTCAGTACTAGAGTTATATACGGTTTAAGAAAGTCGGTGATCAACTATATATGAGATTAGGAAGTAGTTAATCTAAAATTGGCTCTACATGTGACTGGTGAAGTCAGAGGGAAGAGAAACTACCTAACATTATTACAACTTAAAAGCATTCATGTGCTTTTAACATATCCATTCTAACCGTTTCAATGTTACAAATTTTCAATAAAGTAAACGATCAATTTAGTTAGAAATTTTCCTGGTTCTAGCAAAAATAAATAGATAAATAATAAAATAAAGAAGGCATTGTAACAAGCTTAAGCACAGTAAAAGATAGGTTTAAATATTTTAGTGACATATGTATTCTGTTCAATATTTTGAGAAATCAATTTTAAAAGTATATATATATATATATATATATATATATATATATATATATATATATATATATATATATATATATATATATATATATATATAATTTTCAACAGTTTCTCTCAAGTATTAGATTTAATAATCTGATAATAAAATCTAATATTTGAGATTTAAGAAAAAAGATCCTTCCTTTCATATCTATAAATTAAAATTGGGAAACTAATTTTGGATCCCATTTTAGAATTAATGATTAGTGCTAATCGATGGCCATCTGCATTATAAATGTATAGTGATTTAATTTCCGATTAGTTGTAAATTGACTTTGTTGAGAAGTAATGTTAGTTTAATAAAATTTATTGATTTTTCCTCCTATACTACAATCCCCTTTTTAATACGAGGGTTGTAAATTAAACAGTCTCAACTTAGGGTCGATCGCACCAAAGTCGTTTAACGCTATCCGCGATTAATCTCGGTTTAAAGGGAGAATTGCGTTCCTCCATTGGTTGGCGCCAGAGTTAATCGTGGCTAATCGTAGTTAGCCGTTAAACGACTTTGGTGGGATCGGCCCTTAACTTTGAAACTTGCAGAAGGAAGGGCCTGTGCAAATAGGATATGAGAGCTGTGAGGTGGCGCTGTTGTCGATGTGTAGAGTGAAAAAAAAAAAAAAAACACAGTCGATCTGCTTAAAAGGGTGGTTGTGTGGCGTTAAAGTGAAAGTTTCGTTTCCCTCGCTCTAAAGCATGTTTTCAAAAGGTGATCAGTAGTCATGGCTTAAAATCGAGGTTACCCGTAACAAAATCCAACAGAATGCTATCGAGGATCAGTGGAAGCCTGTGGCACAAATGCTTTACCGTATAGGACAGTAGCACGATGGGTTCAAGCATTTCATTCGGGTCGGAATGAGACTGCGGATTTGCAACGCACAGGTCAGCCCTGCATTCCTCAAGAGCAGATTGACATCCTGAGTGGTCTCCTTACCATAGACCACCGATGGACTGTCCGATAATTATCCTTACAGGCTAGTCTGAGTCATGAAACGGTGTGGAGGAAAATTGCATCCCTCTGGGTTCCACATCGACTAACCGAAATACAGAAATGGCACCGGTATACACTGGATGGCACTCGGAAAAATACCGCAGTGAAGGAGACGCATTTTTGAAGCTTATTGTCGTCATTGATGATACATGGCACGAACCTATGATCCTGAATTAAAGCATCAATCAAATGAACGGCGTCACCAAGGTTGGCCACCTCCATAGAAATTTCGACGGGAATCCAGTCGGGTGATGGTTATGCTGTCTGTGGCATACGACTGGAAAGGTGTGATTCTTACACATGCTGCACCTGAAGGACAAACTGTCAACGCAGATTACTATTGCCAATTTTTACAGCACCATCTGCGTCCGGCTATGCGGCATAAAAGTCCACGTTTATTGCACTATCGTACGTATTATCCCTATCGTACTGCATCCCAACGCTCTTTGCCATGCCGCAAACAATGTCACTCTCCTATTGCGACAGTGGCAGTGGGAAATCCTGGAACACCTTCCCTACTCACCCTACATAAATCCTTATGACTTCGATGTGTTTCCGAAGTTAAAGGAACCCCTCTGAGGTCACCGATTTCATGATGTTTCATCTGTACTCCACGCATTAAGGAGCTCGGTAGCTGACATCAACAATTAACACCTTGCCATTGGTCTTATAAATGCTTATGAATTTTATTTTTAATTAAATTAGCAACATTAAAAATACTTACATCTTCAATTTTTTTTATTCCTCCTCTCTTCACATTCCAAATAAAAATTCCACTCTTAGAAGTAGCTGCAGCTAGACAATCTATATTTCCTGGCGCCCATGACAGGGAATAAATTATACTCGCATCGCCATGAGACGAATTTATCTAGGATAAAATATTTCACAAATTAGAAACATTTTTATTGACAATTAAGTCCGAAATAACACCAGAGAAACTTTTTACAAACAATGAGGTTATATACCCCTAAAATTCAACTATTTTGTATGGGATCTTTATATCAGGATTTTAGAAGGGGAAAATGTTTTGAGTAGCAATTACTTTAGACGAGATTATTATAAACTGAGAAAATTCTGGCTCTCTAAACGAACCAAACAAGAAATGAAATGCACTTAGATTAAAATAAACTAGAAAAATATGTTGATGATGCAAAAATATTAAAGTGAGACACCAAATCCAATTCAATCCACCAGTGAAATGAATCCTTTGAACAGAAAAAAATCCAACTCTTCCTTTTTTAGTAGTAAGGTTTTTGAAACTTTCAGGCTGTTGTTTGCTGTTTTAGTAATTTTTACATTTGAAACTTATGGTTCTTATTTCTCGTTTGTATATATTTTTTTCTGTACGAAGACTTATTTTATATGTTAAACGAAATTAATTTTATTTATGAATGATCATATTACTCTAACAGAAGTGTCTTAAAGATGAACTGATTGTGTGAAATTTTTTTTCTAAAACCATTATTTCAACTTATTTTAGGTGAATCAGGGACATTTTTGGCTGCATCGAATGTAGGGTTTTCTACATTTAGAAATGTCTCTAAAATGGCAGATTAACCAAAAATAGTGCAAAGAAAGGATTTTCAGAAAGTTTCTTGGCAAAACAAAATTGATCAAAAATTTTATTGAGAAATATTTAATGGTCAAGTAAAACGAATAAGAGAAAACCATAAAAGAAATTGAAATAGTATTGCAATACATGAAAGAAAATTTGCAAACAGATGATTTATGATTAGTTGAAATACCAATATAATTCCTAGAAACTAATTTATCGAGGGAATTTGGTAGTTGTAGGTTCAGAAAACCATTTAGTTAAAAGTATTTCTGAACTGAGAAAATTTTGTATATTCTAAAATTCAAGTAAAGAAGATCAGTTCATAATCATTATTAATTCAACTAGATCTGATAATGTTTATTCACATTATATCTTCATAAGATTGAAATGCCTTTAATCATTTTTTTCTTTATACCAAAGCTTTCTAAATTTGTTGGAAAACATTGAACAAAAATCTTTGCTTCATAATAATTGCTTGTTGTATTTAAAAAGATAAATAAAGTCGTGCTTCAAACTTTTTTGTTATTTTGTATGCAATCTCGAGAACCGTCTTCACGACTGAATTAAACAAGAATTTTTATAAATACGATTAACACAACTGTTTCTCTTTTCATTTTATTTCTTAAACAGGTGTATTATGAAAAACTGCTTCCATTGTTGTTAGATATTATCCATGTTACATTAAGTAGAACCCTCTAACCCTCGATTTTTCTTTCATCAAAATAGGCTTTATTATACGATACGTATGGAACAGTCTTAGTTAATACACAGAAAAAAATAGACCCACTTATTTTGTTGAAATGCTTTGTCACTTAGATTATAGCAATTTAAATCTATTTACAGATTTTCAGATGGATATACTAAGGAAATATTAGCAGCAAAGAGGAGAAAAGTCGTATACTAACTGCTTCCATTGTATCAACATTCCAGACTTTCACAGTTCCATCAAAGCTAGCAGTAGCAAGGAGATCACAGTTGTCAGGTTTAAACTGGCAATCAAATATAGTTTCAAGATGACCCTGTGAGAGATAAAGAAAAGATTATTTATGAAGGCTTTAGTACTGCTCTATTACTATAAATTAGTTTTAATGGAATGACATGCATTTTTCCTGTTAATGCCAAAAAGAGTTACTAGTACAATTATATACTTTCACAAACATATAAAAATATATAGAAACACACATACAAGGTAGCTGGTTTTTACGGAGTACCTAGCAGTGATAAAAAAGCACTACTTCAACCTCCGAACGAATAAAGATCGAAAACATAATTTATTGAATCATGAAAAAGTTTGCTAAACGAGAATTTAGTACGCTTATAGCGGCTTTCCAAAAACCAAAGTAAAAAGCTGTAAGGTGAGTAAATCGTTCACATAATAATGCATATGTGAAAAACAACTCGTTGAATGATTAAAAATAACCATTCTGTACCTTGACAATGACAAAAAATAACAGTAAATTCTCAAAATTACATTCGGTCAGAGCAAATTCAAATAAACTGAAAAATGTAATTCAGTATCGCCATCTATTGAGCGTTGGGAAAATTACAAATTACATGAAAGTTGAGATACAAACACACACACACACACGTATACAATATCTAATATATATATCCTAATCTGTGCCTCGCGGCGCCAGGGGGAGCTTGCTGTTACAGTGGCGGTGCAAAAATATTTTAATACGAGACAACTTCTCCAACAGTAACAGCGACGAGGGCGAATAGAAAAAGTCTATTGACTTGTTTTCGTAATACAGTGTGATACAAACTATATAGTTTTTGTATAGTATAATATTATTCAGTTTATGTAATATTCTGTATTCTGTAAAACAAGAATTGCTCAGTGTACAGGCCATCATTTTCTATTTCGAGTTGGGAGTAGAAAACAACATTTTCCCCAACATAGAAGAGTTCTTCAGTGATAATTATATGGAGGATGTTTGAAATGCTTTTACTTATTTCACATTCCGACGACTGTACACAATATTTTTGAGATCGCTAAAAACTGAAGTTTCAAGAGTTGAGGTCAGGTGAACGTGACGGCTAGACTGTTGGAAAATGAATTGTGATAATCTTCTCATTTGAGAAAGGGATGTTCAACATATGATTCATTGGTGATACAAAGTACGGAGGAAAGCAATCTCATAATAGTTGTACTATCAAGACACTGGCACTCTTGAATACTGCAATTATGAAGCTGCGCAAATGGGATACCACTGGCCAGGGACGGTACTAGTGACCAGAGCCCGACTAAGGTTGCCTAGGGCTTAATGTCTCGCAAATTTCAGTGCTTGCTTCCTCGCTAAAGTATATTAAAGACTGAAAAAATTAAATATTCAACGGAGTGCAATCGTCAAAACTATTTGAGGCGAACGGTATCACTTCATTTCAGGATCCACGGTAACTCAGTCGGCAAAGGCAATGCTCTCGTAACTGGAGAGTTGCGGGTTCGAAGCCCGAGCAGGCCTAAGATCTGCCGTGTTCGTTAAAGGTGACTGGGTACTTAAAATATGTTAGGGTCACAATGTCCTTCAAGTTCTCAATCAATACCTCTGGGGGTAGTAGGCCAAGCCCATGGGTCTTCTGCTTGGTTCCTGCTTCAAAATTACGAGGTCCTACTTGAGCATAAGTCTTACTTTCACCCTTGAAGTGCTCGATAGAACGAAAGGCACACCACTTTGCCTTAATACTTGTAGCGTATGGCTCAATCATACTTGTTTTGACCAAGTAGCATCATTCAGCTTCCAGTTACGAAACAACAACAGATCTGAAGCAACTCGCTTGAGAGCAGAACAGAGAACTGACCCCAACTGGTTTACAAGGCTTGTACTCTGAGCTTCCACCAAATTTGTCACGAAAATTGAAATAATGACACAATCAGGTTAAATGAATATCAGATCAGAAGCAACTCGCTTGAGAACAGAACGGAGAACTGACCCCAACTGGTGGGACACAGCTTTTATATACAGTCAGAACATTCTAGAAACATATACCTCGAACATTAAAAAAAGTTCTAAAATCCTCTAGATTTGGTACAAATAATAAATAATAATAATTTAAATTAAAATTCCAGTCTTTGGACAAAATGGACTGACAGGGAGTTGAAAAAGGGATGAACAATTCTGCAGTCTGATGCTGTACCAACCGATCTATGGCGAAGAGTAAAAACTTTTTGTTATGCGGAAATATGTATAGACAGACAGATACACACTCACATATATAATATCTGATATTACAAAATATTTTTTACTTCTGTTAAGACTTGTTTTTTAGACATTTAGTTTTCTGTGGGCTACAGACACTGTGTTTCAGAACATAATGAATAAGACAGCTCTAACTTTGTAACATATGATCATTTTCTACATTCATCAGTGTTAATATATTAGCATTAAACTGATATTCTAATGCGTTTATAGCAAATTACTTGTCAGGAATTACCAAAACCAATTATAAAAGTAGCACAAATGTATTTTACAGGAGGAAGGACAAATTTTACGTACCATGTCTCGTAAAAAATCCCAAGAAGAATTTTTTAGACTATACACTCCAACTCCTCCATCGAAAAATAGGCAAGCAATACGAGAAGAGAATTTTATTTTCCTGCTTATATTTGCAGTCGCCTTGTTTTCCGAAGGTAAGACACAAAGAGTTTTAAAACCAACTTGTTTTAAACGAAAGCTTTCTTGAGGCTTTTCTTTAGATACAGTCCATATCCGCAAAACCCCAGTTTCGGCATCTGTAAAAAAGGAAAATTTTAGCAAAGAATTTTTCTTATTTCAGTGGAAACACGGCCACCATTTTATTTTACCTTTAAAAATGATTGAAAATTTTTATTCTCTCGAAATAAAACCATGAGAAACAAATATACCTTGTTCTACCGATACCTCCATACAATTGAATGAACTTTGTCTGTAAAGTTAAGGACAGCCTTTTACGTTCAAATTAATACACTATAATTTTGTTATTGAAACATTATGAAAAATTTAAAGAGATTACCGAATGTTTTCCATTTTAGCCTAAAACTGTTTTTTTTTTTTGAGAGGGGGTTTGAAACTGATAGTGAATATCGAGAATCAAATCATATCAAAAATGATAGATTATCAAAAATGTTCTAACTTTTTTTATAAAAAAAATTAGTTTTGTTATATGAAGCAGTAGTATTTTTTTTAAAATTATAAAATATATAAACCAAATGAAAAACTAGAAATCCTCTTACCCGCAAATAACTTTTGAAATTTGTAAATTAAAAATAATTTTTTTATATCACGTAGCAGCTAATTATCATTTTTATTATCTGAAAATCAATTGTATTAATATGAGCAATAAATTTTATTTTATAGCATGAAAAAAAAATATATATATTTTTAAATTTTTAAATTCTTAACAGTTTTTAAATTTTTAAAATTTTAAAAAGCATATACCTCTAAGGTTTTGGATTGCAAAATAAAACTACATTTTACTCCAAATGTATTAATAAATTTAGTTTCTAATATACATATATCAAAAATTATCTTGTGGGTAATTGAACTAAATTTTTTAAAATTTGGTACATATTTTTTAAGTTATTATAAAATTATATATAATTATACCACTTGAAATGATAAGTATAAATAATTTTCTTACAGCCAGAGTATTATTAGAGAACTGTAAAAAATTCCATCTAAAATGAGAAGAACCCTTTTTAATTTTGATGTATCGGAAAAACGCTATTATAATGAAGATTTTAAATCTCGAAAGGTACTATGTCTCTTTAAAACAGTTTTAATGTCTTCTATTATATGTCTGATTGTATAACAAATGGATTTTAATTTTGGTGCCTGATACTGATAAAACAAAAGAATTTTTATGAAACACACGCTAAGAATAACTGTACAACACAATACATTTATGGTGTGTCATACTGTTTACAGATTTAGTAATATTTATCTCTGCCTGTTTGTTGCCAAATTTACTGATGCAGTTAAGCTTATAAAACATACTTTCAATGAAATGAGAAAAAATTTATTTAATTTTTATTACATGCAGCAAGCAAACTTTAAGGAGAAAATCAAGATAAAGTAATGGCATCTATAGTTTCTAAGTGATTTTGAGCTTCATTTCTCTTGGTAGTTAAATACCTGCTATACTAGATTTCTCCAGCTGCTTGTTAACCTGTGGGGAGAATTGTTTTATTCTGGGGTTTGTATTTAAAGTTTTCTTTTTCTTCTTCTCCTTAAAAAAAATTACCATGTGATAAAGCGAAAACAATTCTCCAGGGTAATGCGTAACTAAAGTTTTAAAAAGAGCGAGAAAAATATATTTAATCTTAAATTGTTTGTGAAAATTTTGTCTATAGTCTTCATTGAAAGGAAAATAACGACATTTTACCAATATAAATTAAAAAAAAAAAAAAAAAAAGGCCCGCATTGCCCTGGAGAATTTAATCTGTGTCTATGCGTTAATACCAGTTTTGTTTTCAGCTGAAATACTAATAAATTGAATATATGCTTAATATTATCGGCTATTTGCATTCCATTTCTGTCAATAGTTGACGTAGGGGTAACTACACACTGATTTACCTAGGGGCTAATAATGGAGTTAGAACGCACAGATCACATGCTTTAATATTCAATGAATAAAGCCTAATCCTTGACTAAGTGATAGGAACTGAGACAACCTTTGTAAGCTATGTACTGGTATATCTTAGATTATCTTAACAATCCACCAAAGAAAAGGGAGGAAACTTCAACTTTCAATATTATTATCATTTTTATGGCAGATTGATAGAGTATAATTTGATAAAGTCTATTAGAAAAATTGAAAAGAGAACATTAAAATAAATGTTAAGGCCTGTATGTTGAATTAAAAAACTTTTACTGTTGAAAACCTAATTATTGATTTAGGTTTCTGCGTGTCACAATTAAAAAAGTGGCTAATATAAAAGATATATATTCTTATTAATATATTTAATGAATAATATATTGCTTCTTATAAATTTTAGTAATCTAAATTTTACAGAGTTTTAGTTAAATTTAAAGGGAACATATGTACAGTAATAAAGTTGAATTTAATTCGACATTCTTCTCTGAAATAGTGGTAATTTCAAATAGCTCTAAAAAGCTTGCTAATGACACATTAGGATAAAAACTGGGTCAAATATGAAGGTGGGAGAGGGATTTTATAATTACCGATTTTAAAGAGAAATTTGGTTCTAAAAAATGTTTTTATCATTTGATTTATATGAGGATTATTACAAATCACTGAAAAGAAATCATAATCCATTACTCAAAGAACTTATCAGAAAATATGCGATAGTAAGTTTCTGATATTTTAATTATTAATTTTTTTTTACTTTTAATTCTTCTATACTGCAGTTGGGGGTATTCAAACTTTTATATTTTTACTTTTTCTCGGATGATATAAAGGTCATTGAATTAACCATGAGAAGTTCTGTCCAAAACAATAAAATTCCGCAAAATCCGATTTTCAAGTCTGATGAGCTGATATAAGCTGATTAGAGTTCAAAAAATTGATATCTTACTGAAAAGATGTTTCTCGGATCGATTTTTGTTTTTTTTTTATTTCTGTGACACAAAGAGTTGGTTTTAAGAAAAAAATATTTATTTGGATTGGAATAATAATTTTTTTCCTTGTAGAAATCGAATATGTGGAAGTAAGCTAGTACTTTAATAGCTACTGATGATAAAAAATATGTATTAATCCTATGTTGTAGTTGTTTTTTATTTGCAAATATCAGGTATTTAACTTTTAATCCTTTGAACTTCTTGCCTGGCAATAGTAATTCCTTTTAACTGGCATTTTAAAAGAAGATTTTCATAATTTAATCATGCTTTATGGGGCATATCTTTGTGTTAAAGTTAAGAATTTAAGTCATTTCTTTTTGATGTTCTTTTGTGAAGCACTAAGCTTTAACTTAACTTTGAGCTAGATAGAATGAGTTATTACTTAGAGAAATCACAGGCTACCACAATGTAGGATTTTATCTATTAGACTATTGACATATTATGATTACCATTATAAATCTTTATGTTTCCTTTGAATTATTTTACTCAAATTGATGTCTAATATTTTAATTTCGAATTTTTAAGAGCAATATTTTATGGAGGGCACACTAAATTATTAATGTATTCTTGTTAAGGCAATACGTTTCATGAAGTATTTGTCAAATCATTTGATAAAAGCTGTGTATCATCAACTCACGAGGTGTACATAAGGCAAAGCCAGGGATGTTCATATTCACTGAACTGAATGGTCACTTAAATTGAAGTTTTCATATTCAGTGAAAATACAGATCATAACTTCCCTAAACACAATTTTTTTTGCTGTATTTGCATGTAACATGCATGAGACACAAGAACTTACAATGGTGTTCATGGTGGGATAAAAGACAGATTAATTATCTCTTTGTTCAGTAATGATATATATAAAGAATATAATTATTAAAGCCATTATTATAAGCAGAAAAAAATCTTACTTATTTAAAGAACAGCAGTTCGAGCATTGCAATTTTTCCATAGCTCGATAGGCTTGAATCTTGTTAATGCTCAAAGGGTATTAATGTATTAACAATAAAAATAATGAATCAATTAATTGTTAATAGTATAATTTTTCTGATATGTACTAAACATATCAGATTAATTTATATTCTTGAACATGCAATACAAAACATATGGGTAGTTCTAAATTAGTGTTCAGCTTAATTTTTATTCTTTAACAAATGTTGATGATGATCTAGAATTATTAAGCTATATGATTAACTGAGTAATGGTTTAGAGACTTGACTGAGAGGATTGAAGTTCTAAACCAAATTTTAATTTCTTAATTGATTAAAAATGAGCTTATATTAAAGGAAGAACTACAAAGATGAACCTTTATTTAAAGGCAAATTTGAATTTTCATCAGAATACTTTTACTATATAAACAGACAACAATTTAAAATCCTCACATACCTCCGGTGACAAAAGCTCCAGGAGCTTCACTAAGCCATTTGACACATTTGATGGTAACAGCTTTACTTGGCAGTCTGTAAGACGTTATGACTGTTGCCGTATCAGTAGAAGCGTCTATTAGCTGAAGTTTACCACTGGATGTACATATTAAGATATAGTTCGATGAAAATGGATCCCATTCTAAACAAGATATAGCATTTCCACGACATGAATCTTCAACTTCAAATCCAGGCAGTTTGATATGCTTTTGTGGCTTCTTACCTGTCAGAAAAAAAAATAGTTTTCATAACAGAGTTTCTGTTTAGCATAACCCTTAGCTATAAATAAAGAGAATGCAAAAATTTCAGACAGTTTTTGAAAAGGGATGTACTCCGTTAACTTAAAATCAACATCAAATTAACAAATTTCACTAGGGAAATTAATGAAAATCCTCTAGCAACTGAAAGTTACAGAAAACTTAACGATTTTCCTCTCGTTTTGGAATCAGTTTGTAATTATACGTGGTAAAATGATAATTAATAAAATAATCGTGGAGAGAGAAACTCGAGTCATGAGTTTCCCTGCAATTGTTTCCCTTCCTATCTGCAAAAATACAGAAGCATTAACCCCTCCCTCTGCATACAAAGTTCCTTAGAATATGCCGTAAAATATTACTGCAGATAAAAGAGTATTCACTAAATGTCAAGTGTACATTATCTAATGGAAAATGATAAAGACCCTGTTATTGATTAGAGAAATGCAAATGAAGTCGAGTCGTTGTCATCAGTATTCTAGAGTGATGGGAAGCTGATGTTCTGAACTATTTGTATGAGGAGAGCTGAACAAATAAGTCTGAAGGACAGCTTATTATTGATAATTTCGACATATTTTAGAGTACTGCCTTTGAATAAATGTTATAAGACGAGGAAAAATGTGCGGCATAATAAATTATATTTGCAATCCTGCTTATAATTACCAAATTTATTATTTTTATATTTAATTTTTACACATTAATTTAATTAAAATAATGTTTAAAAAGTTTTGACTATGTTATTATGTAGTAAATACTGGCACTGGGTAAGTAAAAATATAGGGTCTGGTTTAAATTCAATTTTACGACGACTCCTTACCAATATTATAACATGCACTATTTCATTTTCCTATTTCACTAATAATTTAAACATTTGGTGAACTCTGGAACTCAGTTCAATTTGTTTACTTGGTTAAGAGTTTTGTCTTCAACAAAACAGTTAAACAGAATTTTCATGCTATTTCATCGATTTAACTTTGCTTGTGTGTTAGTTGATATTTTGAAATCTACTTTTAACTAGCTTCTTGACTAGCTAGAGATCTGAAGTTTTATGCATAAGTTCAGTTTAGGTGACGATACAATATTCAATCACAAAAAAATATATTGGAGAAAAAAAATAAATGGTTAATGCAAAAATCTATTCAGCTCATTTGGAATCCCTATTGCATAGATTTTAAACTAATATCGCCCTCAATTTGCAAGCGGCATAACTAGCTAAAAACTCATAAAAATATTTTACTTTTTAGTGCATCTTTTATCGCTTTTCTTGTTAAATAACAGCAATTAAAAAAATACTTTTTATATTCTCGTTTCTCTTGTATTTCCCGTGTGAAACCGGTACCTCTCTCGACGGTACCGGTGAAACACATATGTGTGCTCTCAACTCCGTTAACCCCACCAGGGAAGCAACTCTTCCTTTGAGGGGTAAGAAGTGAATTTGCTAGAAATGGGTTTTCAGCGGCAACGAAATGTGACGTGAATACTCTTAACACTTTCCGAATAATGGTACAAGTTAACATGAATGCTGATATCTAAAATCGAACTGCTACCTTTTTGACCACTACCTGTCAATCAAGCAAAGAGAATAACTCCGGTACTGATAGTTCAGTACTAATAGATACTGAAAAACAGATTACGTCTGTCAAGCCTTCAGCATCTATCAAGTTAAAAACTCCGGAACTGAAAGGTAAAACAGTGGTTGTTAGGCTAATAACTAGCAATCAAGCTAACATAATAGAGAAAATATTTTTGCAGATAATAGTTGAGAAGTTTTTATCTTGTTCTTGAATTATCTATGATTATGAATCTCTTCGCTGTACTTTACCATGACTTGGGTTTAACATAAATAGCTGTTTCGCATTCAGAATTGTTTTTGGTAGAAAGGGCAGTGCTGCTTTCAAAAAGGTTTAGTATAGTCCGAAAGTTCCTTTATGATACATATGAAGAATACCAGAAAAATCCATTCAGCCTGCTCGATCAATTCGGTCTGAAATCAATCACATGTCCATGTGAAATGATTTTCTGTGGAAGGAAATCCATAAGGCTATGGTTGGTCACAATCTACATATAATTTTGATAATTCCCAAGACCATGAAAAACCCTATAAAATCAAGCATGGATAATGAGCTTTTTTGCTTATGTACAAAGTAATGGAAGACAATTTTAGTTAATCGTATATCAAATAAAAACATTTTGGTAACAGTGAAATTCCAGAAATTGGGTATAATTCCAAATTATGTCATGTTTTCCTATACTTTCAAATATGCTGTTGTTTGTACAATAAAGGAAAGTATAGCACAGAAAACTTTTAATTTTCATCAACTACTGTCATAAAAAATTAATAAAAGGTTTTTTAAGACAAATACATAATATTAATGCCATAACAATAATAAGAAAATTCGCAATTTTTTCTTTGAATTTATACTTTCAAGAATATTTAGAATTCATCCTTGTTTGCATACTTTTGACTTCGATTGATATCACCCAATAAATATCTTAGTTACGCAATTGAATTATTGAAAATGATGAAGAAGGATACATTTGAATGTAAATTTACATCCATTGTTACCTAATGCAGTTGGTATTTTATGAGAAAGTATCTAAAGTGCCTTTCTAAAACTAATTTTTTATAAAACATATTTAAAGTAAGGGTTTTTTGATACAGTAAATTCTTAAGACAGAATTTCTTAAAATTTAACCTTACTTCACTCATAAGAACACACATCTTATACACATCTTCTTGGTTTTCTTTTAAGCAATATTTTAAATTAATTTAAAACTTTCAGTATACGTACTCAAACATATTCGTTATTTAATAAAGTCAGAAAGATCTTTTGTCCCATCGTTAGATATAATTGTTTATGAAAATAATATTTCGCAGCAATGAAGCGATTACTTACTAAGAACAGGAGGATTATGAAATTAATTATAAGTCCAGAAGAAATTTAATGAATCTGTAGAATATATTATTCATGTATCAATTCCCCCAATTAGCCAGCTCCTTAGATATTCGTTATTCGAAAATTTCCTATAATCCTTGTATGATGGTGTAATGAAACTTAATAGCAATTCGTTGGAAAATTATTTGAGGTTCTAGGAGCTTGCTAATTAACAAAATATCTTCATTGTGAGAATTCATCAAAATGTATTGAATGCGTAGACGTAATTCTACAGAATTAATTATACTTACTTCTACAGTAGGATAGTTTTTAAAAACGACATCCGTTGACTTTTGCAAATAAATGCTTTTAATTTGTAAATATAATATAATGTTTTGTGATTTTCGTAAAATAAGTATTTGATAGTAGATGAATATTAGACTTAGTTATTAAAAGGAATTACTTAGTATTCGAAGCTGTATGGTCTACTCTTTTGCTGCGATGACTAAGGAGACTGGGTCATTACATCACAAAATGTTTCTTGTACAATATTACTTTAAAATTATGAAACTTGATAGACATATAGATTAAAGCATAAATAAACTAATTATTTTAAAATCTTTTGAAATGTCAGATATATTTTTTTTTAAGTATGTACTTTTGATATTTTTGCTAATTTTAGAGATTCTTTTTGCTTTTTAATTTTTTATAGATTCTTACAAAACTTTTACTAAGCACTCCTTCTATCCATTGCAGTAAATCTAAATTATGATTTAGATTAATGATTTAAATAAATTTAAAATTATTAAACATGGTACATATGTAAATTAAAGTGCGAATAAACTAATTAGGTTAAAATTCTTTTTAATTTAATTACTTTTTACTCTTGATCTTTTTTATTAATTATTGAAATTCTATTTAATTAATTTTTCATAGATTCCTACACAAGTTTTACTAAGCCCTCCTAATATACATTGCAATATATATATATATATATATATATATATATATATATATATATATATATATATATATTCATTTTAAGTTTCGACTTCTTTAAAATTTTTGGAATTCAATATAAATTTATACAGTTAAAATGGTTCATGAAAATTCAGCATACAGGCAAAAGAAGCGCTTCCTGTCGATTAACTATATAATACTCTATATCTACAAATTAATACTCAGATATGTTCAAAACTTGTTTTAAGGTAATCAAAAGGAAAATGAGGAGAAAAATTTAGAATTAAAACGCAAGAAAAATCTAGAAAATGAACAAATGATTTTAAAATATTGATTTTTTTAAAGATAATTGTTGTATTTTTGAGATTTTTCAATGTGATTGATTTAATTATATCTCCGTTTATATGTGCACAAAGTTACATAACCCTCATTTAATAATTTTTATAATCTATTTGTAACTAATATGTACCCTATAGAAGAAAACTAAACTAGTAGCTATTAGAAGATACAAGTTAGTCTTAAATATGGTATCATCTTAAAATATATATGAAAGATATTTCAGTGGTATATATGTATCTACGTAACAGTGAGACTTTCATTTATTTGGATTGCAAAACTCATTTGAATCTCTGTAGCAAAAGAATTAACCCCTTAAGGTGCACGCTCGAGTTAACTCGAAAGTGCTAAACTGGCCAAACTGTGCACACTCGAGATAATTCGAGCAGCGTTGTACTTTATGTTGCTATAATTTTTCACACTCAATTGGTATCGAGAATTGAAAATAAGAATGTGAAAAAAAAACAATCGTTTTTATTGATATTTATCATTTACATGGGATTGTAAGCTATAACACTTACTTATTCAAGTATAATATATATATATATATATATAATGTATTATTTTTTTTTCTAAATTCAAGGTTTTAAATTCTGTTTTTTATATTAAAAAATTGATTTTTTTGGGCAGGCCTTTCTTTTTTTTTTTAACTGTGCATTAAGGGGTTAAAGCAGTTAAAATTGAAACCCTTTTTTGTGACTGGGAGCTAAAAATCTAAGTCGAGAAACAATGTGGATTCCATTGCTATTTTCAGAATAATTTTAGAACTATTCTGAAGTTACAAATAGTTTATATGAGCTTAAAACTACTATGAGAACGATTAAAATTACAAATGGCAAAGAAGGATATTTTTCAGTATTATGTCTTATTTAAAGTGATTGTACCACAGAAAGAAAAATATTCCATGTATTAAACTAGCAATCATTAACTTTCGTTACAGCCGAATTCAATAAAGAATATTGGGTTATTTTGTTGATATATTAAAAAAATTAGTAAAAATTACTGGCCTAAATTTTTGAACAGTAATCTTTTACTATTCTACATTGTTTTACGGTTTAAAAATGATACAGGAAGAGAAACAGCTTATGACGAGTTGAAAAATATCGGTATTTCATTGATCCTACCTAATAACCGATCATTGTTACATATTGGAAATGTCTATAACCATTTTTACAATTAAATAGGCTTCTCTATAGTTTGCTCTGCCCTTCGACGTAAGGAGATCTTTATTAATTATCTTTAAAGTAATTATCAATAAAATTTTTTCCGGTTTTAATTTACTTACGTTCATTGTTTTTAACTTCTTTACCTATATGTAATAAAGAAAATGACTTATATTTCGATTGCTGAATGCAAAGAAGTAAAATTCATAACAAATTTAAATCAGAGTTTATAATAAATAAATATTTTAATCAGTTAAAGTATTTTTAAGTTATATTTGAGGAAAAATAATCAATATTATATTGATTGGATAAGATAATTACAACAAACATATGAATGGAACTAAGGTATTGAATTTTATGGTCAATAATTAAAAGTTTTAGTCAATATGGTAATAATTTACAGAACTCTGTGACGAGTTAGTATGCCAATGATTCTTTTAAAAAATTTTAAAACACCTCTGAAAAAAGAATCTTCAATAATAATTCTTTAATGCTGGATAAAAGCATTGTAAATATAGTTAATTTAATCAACGTTATTACTTATAAGCAAATTAATTTTCAGATTACTGGAAGTGACATTTACTTAAAAAATTACTAATAAAAAGTTTGGTGAAAATATTTTTCTTGAAAAAAATCTGTAATGATTTGTTCAGAAGTTTTAAAAAACTGAGTTTTTGATGTTGTCTTTATTATAATAATAAAAAACTCTTGTCTATAACGGATAAAATAAAAATTAATTTATTAAGACCCATTTTTATCTGTTTTAGGCAATATTTAACTTTTTTATATTTTTATGTTAGAACCAAAATTAAATAAGAAGATTATGGAGTTTGAAATTAATTACTTTTGACTGATAAAAGTATACGTGCACGTAGTAATGAAGAACACAATGAAGAGAAAAAAGTTAGGCATGTTCTGTGATATTCGTTGTTACACTTAACATTAAAATTTTTTTTTTAAATTTTTAAAAAATTTCTCCTAAATCTCATTGTTTTCACTTTAAAAATACACATTTAACCTCTAGGGTAGGTATGTTTCAAATGTTGGATTAGATTGAAAGAAATCCTTTTATATATTGACACACTAATTTATTCAAACCTATGACAATTTATGGCGAAATGACAAGAGTAAGTTCTATGATGAAGATTACTGGTTAATCACCTGATGTATAGTTTATGAGTTCAATAGTCAATGCCTTTTGCATTGTAACTAATTAGACTATGATCTACTGCTTAAAGTCAGTTTCAAATGGCTACAAACATTTGTATATAGTGGCACTTGATTAACCGAACAATGGAACAGAACGCTAGAGTCCTAGCTTGTCATAACGTTCCATTTAGTTAATTTTAATTACTTTCCATTTAATTCCCATTTAACTCTATAAGCTTCCTTTAAAAATTCCTTATGTTTAACTTTCCTGCCGTGCTCCCAATTATCACGTTGGTGAGGCGAAAAACCTTTTTTTTAACGCATAAGCCGCCCTGGACATTCAATCAGGTGACATCACACATACCAGGAGCGTCACGTGGTGTTTTCCTTGGCGAGCGCCGAGTTGCAATAGCTTTATAATTTTCGCCCTTTTTTGATGATATGACATACCCCTCTCCACACACTGGCATGTTTTTAGTCCTGCGCTTGGCGGTTTTCCCCCGTGCCACCAGGCCATTGGAATGTTAATGCGAATACCAGCCATCAGTGGTTACCAGCCGTTGCAGTCCTGCAGACTCAAGATACCCAGTTGGATAGTTAGACTTGAACTTGCACTTGAGCTTCCCAGACTGGCTGTTCTCATCCGGTGGACATGATGGAGAAGAAAAGAAGGCTCTCTACATCCCGCATGCTGAGGATGCTCTCCAAAAGCCGTCCTCCATAATCATCTTACTCTTTAGTCTAGTTTTGTTGCTTCGTTTTATTATTTTTTATCAATTGGCTTCTATAAAATTTTTATTTTAATTTTATATTAAATAATAAATATTCAATAAACAGTATTAAATCAATAACTTCTCTCTTTTAATTTAATGCCTATTGTGTTCCTTTTTTTTAAATTTAAAATTTAAACTTAAGTTGGCGAAAAGCCAAATTCAATTTATATTAAATATTGGGTTAAGGCCATAACGTGTATTGCCACTATGCGTCACCCACTTAATTATTTTTTTATTGTCTTTTCTATGGGTTTCTCTTTCAGGTGCAAACAGTCCTAGTTCCCCATAGAAAATCACTAATCCCACAGCCTACAATATTATCAGTAAAAACTATTATAACAGAATATCCTGGTCACGGCACCAATTCTGTTATAATAGTTTTTACTGATAATATTGTAGGCTGTGGGATTAGTGATTTTCTATGGGGAACTAGGACTGTTTGCACCTGAAAGAGAAACCCATAGAAAAGACAATAAAAAAATAATTAAGTGGGTGACGCATAGTGGCAATACACGTTATGGCCTTAACCCAATATTTAATATAAATTGAATTTGGCTTTTCGCCAGCTTAAGTTTAAATTTTAAATTTAAAAAAAAGGAACACAATAGGCATTAAATTAAAAGAGAGAAGTTATTGATTTAATACTGTTTATTGAATATTTATTATTTAATATAAAATTAAAATAAAAATTTTATAGAAGCCAATTGATAAAAAATAATAAAACGAAGCAACAAAACTAGACTAAAGAGTAAGATGATTATGGAGGACGGCTTTTGGAGAGCATCCTCAGCATGCGGGATGTAGAGAGCCTTCTTTTCTTCTCCATCATGTCCACCGGATGAGAACAGCCAGTCTGGGAAGCTCAAGTGCAAGTTCAAGTCTAACTATCCAACTGGGTATCTTGAGTCTGCAGGACTGCAACGGCTGGTAACCACTGATGGCTGGTATTCGCATTAACATTCCAATGGCCTGGTGGCACGGGGGAAAACCGCCAAGCGCAGGACTAAAAACATGCCAATGTGTGGAGAGGGGTATGTCATATCATCAAAAAAGGGCGAAAATTATAAAGCTATTGCAACTCGGCGCTCGCCAAGGAAAACACCACGTGACGCTCCTGGTATGTGTGATGTCACCTGATTGAATGTCCAGGGCGGCTTATGCGTTAAAAAAAAAGGTTTTTCGCCTCACCAACGTGATAATTGGGAGCACGGCAGGAAAGTTAAACATAAGGAATTTTTAAAGGAAGCTTATAGAGTTAAATGGGAATTAAATGGAAAGTAATTAAAATTAACTAAATGGAACGTTATGACATAGCTATTCAGTCATCATCCAGCTAATTATCTAATTAAACTGTGTTAGACCTCAGTAAAATGATGGGGTAAATATCAAAGCCAGAAAACAGTATGTTTGGAGAAAAATCATTCGTGTTTTAAAGACTTTGTTGCACCATAACGATATGTTTAAAACTTCGGAGCCCATGATATTTTATTTTCAATGGTTGTTTTTCCCATAGTCAAATCGAGAAAGAGTTTTAATGTCAGGATTTCACACAATGTGTACAGAATTTACCTGTATTATCTTGTTATAACATGAGATTAATCTTGATCAAGGGCGTCAAGTACTTAATTCAATAACTCTTAGTGATTACAAATTCCTTAAAACGACATTATGTTTTGCAGATTTAAATACATTATTGCTAGCTCAAAGTTCAGACATAACTTTAAAAAATACTCAACCTTGCATATAAAAGGATACTGTTCCATCAATATGGCCCAAAGCAAATCTACCAGGAGTTAAAGGATGCCAACAGAGTTGAGTAATATTGGATGATACTGCAGCAATTTCTTTCAGGGGATGGGAAACGCCCTCCTTCTCTCCTTGTGTGTATTTCCAGAGATACAAAGGACCTTTGCTATCACAGTAAGCAATACAGTCTTCTTCTGAAGGAAACCATGCCATCAAACTTGGAATGGAGTGCGGTGTATTTAAGGTAGCGATCAATTTGTGCTTTGCCACGTGCCAGATGCATATCTTAAAATCTGTGCTGCTGCTGGCAAGGATGTCTTTATCCTTGAGATGCCATGCAATTGCCGATATTGTTTTCTTGTGCTCTGACATAATAGAGTGAAGGTAAAATTGGTTGCTTTCCACATTCCACTGCAAAAAACATCATAAAGAAATTAATACTAGAAGTATTCTTCTCAAGTGTTTTAAATCTAAATAAATGTATATTAACACATTGTATGAGGGACACGTACTAGTACGTTTTCTGACGATTGATACTTGAGAGCGGGTCATGTACTAGTACGGGTTAGTGTAACAACATGGTTTGTTTGTGGGTACAAAAATAACGCTATATACAGGAAAACGAAGCCGAATGTTCTTGTCTACTACATAGATTATGGAAAAATTTAGACAAATAATTTAACATATTTTAGAGAAAATTGTTACTACTGGGAAGAAGAAAAAGCTGCTAAGACAATGTCGTATGTGTGCTGTGAAAAAAATTGCGGAGTGAAACATCTTACATATGTAAGTTTTGCAGTGTACCTCTTCATAGAGGAAAATACTTTGAACGTTACCACATTGTAAAACATTATTAGTTTTATGATTGCAGTTAAAATTTTTTTATAATGTAAAAGTGTTTATATATGACATAATTCGAAAAAATTAAAACTATATACTACTATTTCTATTTGATTTTTCATATTTACGATACTATTATAAACTTATCCACTAAAAAATATATTTTTTGCTTAAAAATCATAGGGTTGTTATTTATATATTTCTATTTATATATTTGTTTATATATTTCAATATAAAATAAAAAAAGTTGGTTAAAAAATGAAATAATTTTCAATCTATTGAGATTTAACTGAATAACTAAATTTACGCTCAAAACGGCCGCTCCCGGTACAATTCCGCTGCGAAATGTACCCGCACACAATGTGTTAAATAAATGTATAACAGTTATTACTTGATTAGTACCAGAATAAAGTAAACAAATTTAAATATTTTTCAATTTAACTAAAATTAAAATCTGTACTCCTTTCTTGAGTCGTTTAAGAAAATTTACCACAAACACTAATAAGTTTACACACAATATCTAGAAATGAATTCTTTTACAAAATACATAAATTATTAACTAAACTAGACGATAACCTTACGTTAGAACGATAGCAGTATATATTTATTAAAGCAAAGCGAGCTCTATAAATTAACACTTTGAAATTTCTGTGATTTTAAAAACTTGTTATAATTATGCAAGTGAATATTTTGATTCATAAATATTTCAATAATGTTTTGCTTTGTTCAAAGCATTAACAACTGTAAAAATTGTTATTTTTATTCTGTGCAATAGTTTAAATGGGTAATTTTAATTTATAAATTAGAAAGTTAGAAGCTATAACACCTCAAATGATTTTACGTCTGTAACTGATTTATTTTTTTAAATAATCGACACTTCAACATTTTTTAAAGCAAGTTTAGGCTAAAAATGTTAAAATACTGTTTAATTATAGATTTATTAATATATAACATGCTCATTGTGTAAATAACTAAAGCTAATATATTACTTGGAGCATAATTGTTTTATCAGGCAATACTGATGATTATACTCGTAGAAAAGTGCTAGAATATTTATAAACATCTTTTCCAGATGAATGAATAAATTTAGCAGGCTTGGAAATTTTACAAGGTTCTAGTTTGCATTTAACTTCAAAGAACAGGCTTGAATATTTATAAACATTTTTTTACAGATGAAGGAATAATTTTGAAATTTTACACGGTTCTACTGTGTATTTAACGCCAAAGAATAAAAAGCACTGTATATATATATATATATATATATATATATATATATATATATATATATATATATATATATATATATATATATTCAGATTATCTTATATGAACATTGTGTACAGAAGGCATGACAGAAAAAAAGTCCTTGTACCATAAAATTTTAAATTCATACTCATAAGTATGATTTATATTCCTTTTTCTTATGTGGCAGGCATTCACTTTTAACCCCTTCCGGTAAAATGACGAGTCTAGCTCGTCATTAGTTTTTCATTCCATACCGCACAATGACGAGCTACACTCGTCATGCGATTAAAGTTACTGTTAAATATGATAATTAATTTAGTTTAAAATTTCTAGTGTACTGAATTTGGCAACACTTTTATCACTTGTGAAAATCACAAGTCACTATTGCATATTGTTTACTTAGAATTTCTTGGTACAAGTCATTGCCAAATTAATGAGTCAGAATAAAAGAAAACCTACTAAGAAATGCCGTGTGTGTTACAAGAATCAAATTAAAAGTGAGACTACTTGGCGGTGTAAAAATTAAGAATTCCTTTGCACTTTGTTTTGAAAAGTACCACTAGCTTGAAGACTATTATCTGTATACCTTATTAATGTTTTGCTTTGATATTTTCTTAATTTTACTGTTTCTGATATTATTTAACACTATGAAAAAGTGGATTTTAATTAAGAATATGTAAGAATTGTAAAATGAAACAAGTTTTTTAAATAAAAATTAAAGGGTTATTTCATGCACAGTTTTTCATTATTAAATCATACCGGAAGGGGTTAAGGAAAATGACTTATGTTGGGATCGTTTATTATAAAGCGGAGAAAATAACTTGAATTCAATATTTTTGTTCTTTTCCTTTTAAATTACTCCATCAAGACACTTATCATGGATGCGAGAAATTAAATTAATTTTTAACTTCCAATAGATTACATGAAAAAACACAATTAATTAGACTACCATTACAGCAAATTTCCAAATCTTTTATCTAAAAGAAACAGAATATACAAAAAAGAAAACGAAATATAGCTGGGTTGAGTTGTTTCAAAAAAGGAAGAATGAACGACAATTTAGTAAGATTTTTACATTAGTTTCAATTACTTACTTTCCAGCGTTTAAGACTTTAAATTTAAGGTCTATTTTTTATGGATGAATAATCTATTTATTTATAACGGCATTGCATTTTTCAAAGTACGAAAAAATGCAGACAGCCTTTTACGGGTATAAGAATAATACCAGTAAACGACATATAAACACTAAATTTAATCTTATTTAGTTCGTGAATTTTAAATGAAGGGAACTTCATTAAAAACGAATAAAAAATAAGAACAAAATAATGAAAGTAGAAAATTTACTTCTTTACGGACGGCAGTGTTAATAACCGTGAAATTACTTTCATAGAGCTATATTTACTCAACATGCTCTTCAGTATCTGTCAGTTATTTGTGTCGGTTGCCGTAACAACAGTACAGTTAAGATTTATAACAATTAGTTCTCGTTAGCATCTTTAATGACTGCTTTGGGATATTTCATCTCTATTGGGACTGATGCTAGGGAGCCAAATGGAGGAAGATTGAACTCTACATGTTCACTGAGACCAAATCTGGCTGCTTATCACTGTCAAAATTAAATAATATAACCGTAGGCAAAATGTCAGCCAAAAAGCAATTTGTTTTTCCATAAAGAAAAATTTTTTTTAGAATGTGATTTTGAGATCCATTCTCCATGCAATGTAATGCATTAGCTGTCAAGTTAATGAGGCTTATAGTATGAGAAAACATTTTATGTTGCATATCTTACAAAAATGGATATTTGTATTTCTCATGTATGAATTTATTATAATAAGTTAACGTTTACCGTGCGTAATAAGTGCCGTTCTGAAATTAACTTAAAATATGAGCCTCGAATTATGATAAAAACTTTAAAATATTTCCCTTAAATTACCGTAATAACAAGTTTAGATGCGGAATTTCAAAGTGTGAAATTTTGGAAAGGAATAAATCTTTCTTCATAAACAATGTAGTAAAAATACATACATAGCAAGTTAAAGCAAATTGGTATATGCTATGGGACTTCTGAAAATCTTTAAGAAGAACTTTTATTGTATTTATTCACAGGGTATATTTTATAAGTACGATATTTCGATATTTTTTTATTTCTGGCATTTTCTCCTTTTACGTGACTTAGGACAGGCAGTTTCTGATTATAATTTGTTGTAATTTGCCTTTTATTAACCATCAATGCGTAAATAATTTTTGCGAAATATAGAAGGTGGTTCAAATTTATTGAATTCATATAATGTTTGAAAAATATGTTTAATATATCTCCAAATGAAAAATCCCATTTTTTGACTTTTTGTAATGTAGAGGGATCTTGTTGACCATAGAATTGCCCGCCCCCCCGATCGATCCAAGGATAAATTTAGGCTGACTGCTTTCAAATTGGGAAAAACATAGTCTTCTAGCATGTCCAGCTATACATCCTTTGTTATTGTCTATTCGAAGATTGGCTAGGAGAGTTACGGTCTACTGTTTTGCAAAATCAGAGCTAATAAGACCGGGACCTACTGCTTAAAGCCGATTCTGAATGGCTACGAACATCCATACCAGCAGAGGAATCGAACCCACGAACTCCAGTACCAAAGATCAGCGCTCTACCATTCAGCCATCGTTTGGAGTGTCTATTCAATGAAAAAAAGGTCCGAAAATTTCCTCTGCAGCCAATATGCACCAAAAATTCACTGTCGTGTAAAATTTCTTACTGCATGAGGAGGTTATATTCTTCAGATCTGACTATTATGGTGGTTAACATAACCAGAAACATGGGACGTTGCTTTATAGGAGAAAATGACATTTTTTAAGAGTTTAAAATTTTGTGTAAAAATGATTTAAATTATCGCATTAAAAACAATAAACATGCATGTACCTCATTTTGTTTTTGTTTTTAAATAGGAAATACGCTCTATATCACCCTAGGCAATATACACCCTGGGCACCCTGTATATTGATGAATAACCTAGATTATTATTGACAAAATAAGAATAAAAACATGTAATATAAGCAGTTTTGAATAATACTTGTCCTTATTAGGGACGAGCTGTTATTTTAAAATCATAGGATGCACATAAAAATATATGTTTCGTGATAAGGTATTCATTTTGTCTTAATATGTAAACAAAGTACTGTAAAGGGACGGTTTATCATAGGTTTAGATATTCATCTTCATTTCAGTTTATTAGCCTGCCAAGAAAATCAATTCCTGTGTGAGGTTGGAAAAATTATAAGGTGTCGGTCCAAAAAACAAAATTATAAGTAACAGCAAATTCTTGAAAATTTCTAGAAATTTTTTTACGGTTGTCACTTACTTTCACTAAAAAAAATCCCCTCTAAAAAAATTATACACTAATTTTCTAATGTTCTTATAAAGACATACCAGTTGTTGTTGGGTTAAGTATATAATTTGGTTTTGCTTTGTAAAGAGATCTCCTTATAAAATATTTCATGGTCAAATACAAAGTATTAATTCATTTTTCCAATGGAGCATGATTTGGAAAAAGACAAAGATACTTCCTAATTTTTTTACTTGAAAATAAATATATTTATCACATTTGATTATTATTTAGTTAAGTAATAAGTAACATTTTTGTATCACGTTTAAAGAATAACAAAATTGTCTTTTATCATGTTATAACTTTTTTTTTCTATTCAGGTACACTTGCTTTTATTTAACATTCGTCTCTACAGTGCCGCAGATTTTTGCTGACTATTTTGTAACAGGAGCACCATATATATGACTAAAATTATTCCCTATAAGGTAACAATACAAATACACTCAAATCTTACTCGGGAATCGAACCCAAGCCCATCAGATGGAATCACAAAATGCTAATCACAATATATTCTGGGTGGCAATCCTGCTATAAATATACATCACAATTCTGTCAAAGGTATTTCTGATGCTTATTTGGGAAAGCTTGGTTAATTTATTAATAAAATAATAATATTAGATCATTACAAATGACATACAGTTTACCTTTCATTCAAGTTTCCTTTCAAAATAAGTATTTTCTTCCACTGAAGCACCCTAATAGTAAAGGACCATTGTCATTACGTTTCAATAAAGTTTTGTTGATAGCACTTACTTAGCATGTTAAGCAGTCAGACATGATGACAATATTCACTTGATAGTAAGATCCCTAATGCTATTTATGCTATGTTATGTTATGTTATGTATTACATCTGAAGAAAGATAGCAGTATAACAAATATTCAGATAACATTTAGTTTTCTATATTGAGTATATTGAGTTTCTTGATCACTGAAATTTTTGCCTTTTACTACATAACATTTCTAAAGCTAATCTACCTAAATGTTAAAACAAAAGGGATTAAATCATTTTGATTTATTGGACCGGAATTCGAATAAATTTTTTGCCCCCTTCCCTTTATGCTGTCAAGAGTTTTTTGCCTATGGTTAGGGAATTAAAATATAATAAAAAGAAGTAGGTTAAGTTAGACTTCAGAAACACATTTTGCCATTTAAAATTAGGGATGCTTGTGTATATTTTGTATAAAGTATAGTATAGCGGGTTTCAGAGGTTTCAATCGTACTCTGATTTGCTTTGCACAAGACAACCTACAAATAACATTATAAATGTTTAACATCTTTAAAACTTCCCAGTGATTAGTTAGAAATGCAATTACATTTTGGGGGAGTAAATGTAATAATCTTGGTTGTCTAATACCTAAGATACAAGATATGTTTAGTAACATTTCATGGCACAATTATTGAGAGTATAGTCAATAACGTTAGAATATGACATGTAGTAATATTTGGTCATAATGCTGAACTCTCAATTAATCCACCACTATATTAATTTAGTTATAATCCTTTAGTTATAATCCTGTTTATAACAAATAGTTCTTTAACGTTTTCATACTTATGCAAAAGTTTGTAAATTTAATTGTTTATTATCTCTACTATATGATTTTCATTAAAAAATTAAAGTGATAGGTAAATCTTTATGCACAATGAATAGCTTTTTAAACAATGCCAGCAATTTTATGAATATACATATAATTTTCAAATCTAAAGTTTAAAGTTTGAAATAAAACTTAGCGTTTTTATTGACAATTGAGATTTTTTTGTTGTAACCACATATTTTATTTTATACCAATTTAAAGAACAGGCTTGAATATTTATAAACATTTTTTTACAGATGAAGGAATAATTTTGAAATTTTACACGGTTCTACTGTGTATTTAACGCCAAAGAATAAAAAGCACTGTATATACACATATTCAGATCATCTTATATGAACATTGTGTACAGAAGGCATGACAGAAAAAAAAGTCTTTGTACCATAAAATTTTAAATTCATACTCAAAAGTATGACTTATATTCCTTTTTCTTATGTGGCAGGCATTCACTTTTAAGGAAAATGACTTATGTTGGGATCGTTTATTCTAAAGCGGAGAAAATAACTTGAATTCAATATTTTTGTTCTTTTCCTTTTAAATTACTCCATCAAGACACTTGTCATAGATGCGAGAAATTAAATTAATTTTTAACTTCCAATAGATTACATGAAAAAACACAATTAATTAGACTACCATTACAGCAAATTTCCAAATCTTTTATCTAAAAGAAACAGAATATACAAAAAAGAAAACAAAATATAGCTGGGTTGAGTTGTTTCAAAAAAGGAAGAATGAATGACAACTTAGTAAGATTTTTACATTAGTTTCAATTACTTACTTTCCAGCATTTAAGACTTTAAATTTAAGGTCTATTTTTTCCCACCGAGGAATGCCAGCAATCATATGAATATACATATAATTTTCAAATCTAAAGTTTAAAGTTTGAAATAAAACTTAGCGTTTTTATTGACAATTGAGATTTTTTTTTGTTGTAACCACATATTTTATTTTATACCAATTTAAATTAATTCGTTTTTTTCATTGCCACAAAAACAACCCGAGAGCCTTATCTAATTTAATCTTAGCACGTAATTTAAACAATCCAAACCAAACAAATTACTGTTTAGGAACTAATCTCTCTATAATCTAATAGTTGTTTATCGTATTTTTTGCAGATAATTACGCCGTAATCATTTTTAAATGAATTAACTAATCACTCTAAAACAAACAATTACTCTGTTAAGCACGTGAAACTAATTAAAAATTAATCCTATCTAAAACTTATACTATAACCAAGAAATAGAATGTGAAAATTCAACTGCTAGAAAGAGTTTAAGAAAAAAAAATAAGTGAATTATTTTTCAGTTTGTGTATTAAACAGTATGTCGTTTTCATTATTATTTAATCTCTAACCATACCCTTTCTTTGTTCTGCCTTTTGAATTGTTCAATTTCGTGTGTGGTGCTTATGTTCTAAAAAGAAACTAGCTGCATTAAACTCCAACCAAATAAATAATCATCATTTTTTATACAATTTCAGATTGTGAAGATACAAAGAAACCAAATCTGATAACTTGCTTGGAACATCATCATTCACATAGTTTATGTGATTGAAGGGATGTTATCATGAAAGAAGAATTAAATCCTTCTTTTCAATAAGAAATAATCTAAATTTCAAATCAAAAAGTGGACATGGAAAATAGCTTTCAAATTTGATAACCTTTCCAAGAGAAGATTTTGTAATTTCATTTATGAGTTTAACAGATATTTTCTTGCTTATTTTATGTTCATAAAAATTAGTGTTAGTGCCTAATAGGTTAATGAAGGACTTGATTAAACTGCTTTTGTTCACTTTCTTAAGTCTAATTTTCTAATCCGATGTGCTTTTTAAAACATCTATGATCTAAAGGTTTTCATGTGCATTTTAGTATTCCATTTCAACTCAAAATAAAATTTATGATAACACTTTTAGCTTTTTTTTAAAATTTAAAATTATTATCATTAAAAACATGCAAATACTTGAATAGAAAATTTTATCCAGGGAAATATTTCCTCTGCTATTTGGTAAATCTCATGCTTTGCTTTTAAAAGTATTTTGAATCTGTATTAAAGTACAGTTTAGAGTTGTTTGTAAATAGAACCAACTTTACTTAACCCTTGTTACGTCAATAAGACAACTTAAAAAGATATTTTAAAGCAAAGAAAGAAATACTTACACTTTTATAAAAAAATTATTTACTGACCATTAAAGTTATTTTAAGTTTATGTCAGCTTATCATGTTCATTACGTAATGTCTTTGAGACGTAAGAATAGCTTTTGAATGTTAAGGAAGGTTGGTCACGTATTTGTGCATTACTCTTAGGAGTAATAGCCGAATGATGGCCGAATGGTTAGGGTGCTGGCCTTCGGAACCGGAGTTCATGGGTTCGAATCCCTCTATGGCATGGGTGTTCGTAGCCGTTCGGAATCGTCTTTAAGCAGTTGGTCCCGGTCTCATTAGTCCTCATGTTGCAAAAAAGTAGACCGTAGCGCTCCAAAACCAAACCTTAGGCATAATAATCTTCCATATTGCTAACTTTGAAAAAAAAAACAACACAACTAAGATATTGTACTTTTTTAACCTTGCCTAAATACTTTACATAATATACTCATCTTTAAATGAAGAACTTCCACTAAGGTAATATCTGCCCTTACCAGAGTACACTTATGCCAGTTTTTATCTTTAAAACTTTGTTGTTTTAAAATAAATTTTAAGAAGTTTTTTTTACCAGAAGTACAATGATAAAAATATTGGACAAGAACAAGACAGCGTTCTAGAGTTAATTTGAAGCTTCTGCCCCTCTGCCATTCAATCCGTATATTAGGTTCTTTGAATTTTACTAAATAGGATCGTGCAGAAAAAGTTATTTTTCAACATAATCTAGAAAGCAGTCTAATCATAGAATAAAGAATAGACGTAGCAGAATGAAGCATAGTAATCGTGATGTGAGGCATACAGAGTTGTAGTATAAAACCATATCTGGTAGTTGACATGTTCTTGCCCTTTCACATGTTACAATCTTTGGCCTATGATTCACAAACTAATGCCATCGATAGTAATAGCTTGTAACAAAGAACATGTAAGAAGTTATATTAATGATCATAATTTAACTTCAACTGTTTTAACATATATAAAACTGATTTATCCCAAAGATTTATCCAAGACTATTATGAACTTGTGATTTTGTTCGAATCTTAAAATGTAGCATAAACTGAAAGACGTCAAAGAGAGATTTGAAAATTTCATTAAAGTACATGTTAATTGATGACATAAAATGTTATCATCAAACAGTGAGTAGACTATCAAATTAATTTTATCTCCTAAAAGCATATACAGATTCTGATTAAAGGGAGCATAAAACTGCCCTCATAATTGCTTTATTTTTGTTTAATTTCTTAGAATTATTATATTGACTGTAATTTAAACAAACTATATTTAATATTAGTTTGGCAATAATTTCTAAAAGTGGGAAAATTTCGCCAACATTATAACTGAATTTAGCACTATTTCACCTACGCATTATATAACCAAATATTCTGCAATGCACTCGCCTATCGACTGATTTCCTCAAAATTTTAATACAGATCTACAATTTCTGTGTAAGAACAATATATCATGCTACATTCTTGTACTTCCTTTTCTCCCAGAATTATCATATTCACACATACATACAAAAGCACACAAAGACACAATTCCAAAGGTATCTTTGAACTTGGTAAGGTCCGTAATGCTAGGTTTAGGCTTGGTTCGGAATGTTATAGTCTACTTTTTGCTTCACGACGGGTAATGAGATCGTATAAGTCTAAGGGGCTACCAGAGGTGGAGCATATTGTATCTGAACGTTATGGACTGACCCTAAGATTTGTAAACCACGGTTTTCAGTTGAGATGTGGCTACCAAATACGAAATGGATTCGACACTTGCGAAACAGTGTCCTGAATTCAATTTTATTCTGTTTTGACTTGACCGACCTGTCTTTTCTTCTTTTACCCCACAAACATCTACTAGTGTTTTAAACATTGCAATGCAATTAACTCCGTTCCACTGCACTCCGCATTCGACTGCCAACCCTGTCAATTTCATTCAGGTGTGCTGAACTTTGCGGAGATCAAATCCAATCCGCTCTACATCTGGTGGCCACTTAGCCTAAGGTTAGGCGCAGGTTTAATACGTAGAGTGAGTCACAGTGACGGAGGGTGAAGTAGATTAGTGTTTCTAAAATAAATTATGCAGTTCTGTTGATATGGTCTGTGAACTGGATATGTGAGCGGTGTTACAGTCTCGAAACTTTTATTGTTTACTAAGTTGAGATTCTTATTCCGAGGATTTTAACGAACTTGAAAAGTTTGCGATGTGATCTACCTAAAAGCTTTCGTAAAGGAGATATTTAATTAACCCTAGAACGTTATCCTAATGTCTCAGACGTTTCGTAAAATAATACATTGTTTAAAGCTGAAAATAACTTTAATGTGCAATAAATCCCTTGCGCTCTAAGTGCAGAGAGCAATTGGAGCAACTTCTCCAACCCATACATTTTTTTTTTCTATAAGGTTTGATATCTAAATTCAAAGATTTTACTTTGTAAACTTGGAAATAATTAAATACTCAAAAATGTTTTCAAAAAGCTTGAATGTTTTACAACCATTTTTCATTTTTTCTCTTTTCACTCTGTGCATAAAAAATAGATATTTGAGTTTAAAAGAGGTATGGTGACATTTGCCATAAATAATTCAAAAGTAAAAATACGTTTTCACTATATTTTTAAGAAAATAAAATAGTATATACGTGAAGGGTATTCCATTATATTAAGGAGTAAAGTTGTTTAAAGAAATTCTTAAATTTTAGAAAGTAATTATCAAAAATATTTCTTATGAATGTGGAACAAAGTAATTCCAAAATGGTGATAATCGAGCTATTTCAGTAGATATCAGAATGGACATAAAATAACTTTGCTTAAAATAGAAATTTCTTACTCCTAAAAATTCCTTGCAAATAATTCAATAAACCGTTATTATTTCTAATGTATTCATTCAAGCAGATATTAATGAAAAAATTCGAATTTCATATTCTAAGTACATCGTATTGTTAAGGTTGCAAACATTCTGTCTTCTATTATAGTCGTAATAAATATTCAACACATTTCCCGTTCAAGAATGCAAAATATTGTACATCAGCGGAAAGTTGTCAATTTCCTATCACAATTGATTAAATCATTTTAGGAGGACTAACAGGGAGTTGAAGACTTGACAGTGCTTAAGTAAATCAGATTGGCAATGAAATGACGTTGTAAAGGAGAACCGAAATTCAATATTTCCTAGAATTTTCATTGATTTCTTACTATAAGTAAAAGGATGTGATGTTCCTTTCTTGCAGAGCCATGTTGTTAAAACGTCTGAAGATTTTCTATAGTAAAAACCATCTTCAGTAAATAGAAAATAGGATTGCTAATTCTTCCTAAGTTTCGTTGAAATATATGAGTTTCATATAATTTAAGGAAAAATTTAAATCCCAAATAGTCTTTCGTATCTTTCTCTTTTTTATTACCTTAAAACTGAAATTCTGCATTACTTAAAAATTTATATTCGTCAGTGTCGTTTTACGACACATACACATAAAAATTTAATTGCACTTTAGCCTTAAATTTACAGTTTTTTTGTGATGTCGAAACTTTGGATAATGAAACTTTACGATCCTGCGTGCCATAAAAAAGAAAAATTTTAATTCATCAATTGGCCACGTTCCATGAGAAAATTTAAGAGATTTCATTAATTAATATGTACCATTAATACTGCCTTAACACACTCTAATTTAACAACATAGAAGAAAATCTTGCACTTAATACTCGAAAAAAAAAAAAAAACCTAGTATTTTTTTAATGCAATACTTGAATGCCGGGTAATGATAGGCGATGAAATTTTTAAAATCTATTGAGAGGTTTTACAAAAAAGTAATTAGTTTTTGATTTTTTTAATAGATGAAGTTGTTTTTAAGGTAAAATTTAATGGCATAAGAACACAGGAAGTAGCTGTTGCTGGACTGATTTAGTATAGCCTCGGGATTAGCTGTGAGCATAATCATCTAAGGTAAATGAAACACTGAGACCTTT
>CM063503.1:104295886-104300886 GCA_032207245.1 Pardosa pseudoannulata
ATTCTCTAGATTTGAAAAAAAAATATGGATTTGTCATTTCAAATAATATATTTTTTAAAATATCATAAGAATACACTCTAAGTGAAAAAAGAAATTCACTCACCCACTAGATAACTTTTAAAATATGTGTATTAGAAACTAAATTTCGAAATCAAATTAATGCAAAACATGTATTTTATTCTGCAATGCAAAGTTTTAATGGTATCTTACATTTTAAAATTGGAAGAATAAAAAGAGTACCTTGGTAAGATATTTAATGAAAGTCAGATTTTATTTGTAAAATAAAATACTATGATCATATTGATATAATTAAGGTTCACAGAATAAAAAAAGAGATTTAGTTTTTAATAGGTAAAAAATTAGCTTCTAATTTATATATTTAAAAACATTATTTTATGAAAAAGTGGTTTTCTATTTCTTTTCCCTCGGTATAAATAATTTATGTTTTTTAAAAATATGTTACTTTAATAAAACTATGTAATTTTATAGAGTTAGATCCTTATTAATATTCTACAAAATTTTTATTTATTCTAAACAGAACAAAATATTTTATTTCATACTGAATAAAACCTAGACTGTTGTAATGAAGATATTTCAGCTCAAAAGGTACTATTTCCCCTTAAATTCTTCTATGTATCAGCAGTTACTTTTTACTTTAATTTTATAGAGCATGAATCTAGAACTACTTTTGAATACAATTTTGATGTTTATGTTCTAATACACTGAATATAAATTGATTTCATAATAGGGATTTTAGATGACTGTTGGGATTTATTAAATGTATTTATCTATAAGCTGGATAGTTAATATGTTGCAGTAACCTCATACTATGCTCAGTATTAAATAATATAATAACTATCCTATATCCCAAATCGTTTAAAATTTGAAGTGTGAATTTTGTTAAATAGATGGCAGCACTAAGTCTACGATGCGAGCCTTGTTATCGTGACCTCATTTCTCACTTAAATACAGCTTTCTCCGAGAAACATAGTAATTTAGGGGGAAAATTCAGGAGAATTAGATTAAATTATGAATTAATATACGATAATACTAAAGAGAATATATGTCCGAGATGCTCATTACCACTTGAAATAAAACATACTTAATCGCAGTCATTAATAAGCATTTAATTTGGATGCAATGAATTGAGGGCATCTTTTCAAACGGGGACAAAGCAGAATGCAGGGGCTACTGCAACATGGAAGACACTGCAGCATTATTCGGTCATATTATGGTGCGTCAGCGATATATAATAGTTTTATTAGAAAGCAAGAAACAAATAAGTTTTATGGGTAGATGAAATACCTAATTAAAACGCAGCATGCATTTAGCTAAGCAGTTGTGTATCTCAATATTTTTAATATTGATAGATATTAACCCATTACTGCCTAGAATTTCTTTTTAGGTTTCCTTTCATAATATTTTAATATTTCACAATTTTTTTCTTGATAAAATAAACATTTTAGACTCGAAGAATGTAATGCACTACAATTTAAGATACTAAATGATAAATTCTTAGGATGTAGGATTAATCAATAATCCTATCGTTCTTTTAAACCATATGTTTGGTAAATGAAAACTATAACTTTTCAAAACATTCTAAAATATTAAAATCATTCCTACATAACACTCTCAGCAGTATATATAATGTTTATTGAAAAATTCATGATGATATACTCAAAACTCCTAAAATTATCATCTGAGCCGTGACTGGTTATCGAAAATAATCTCATTTTACACAAAGTAAAATTATGTTTTAAGCTTACTAACGGATTGCCAGCTATTGTAAAGATATTCATAGCTATGATTCTAATGAACGAGCAGACTAAACATAAACTGTTTTGGTTAACAGGAGATCTTTCAAATAAACCAATAAAATATTTTTTTAAAATTTTTGGTCAAAATTGGCTATTTAAATATAGTTGGATACCTTAAGCTTAATGAAGCTACAATCCTGATGTTTATTCTTTTACATTGTTCAGATCTCTTTTTATGTATTCACTCGATGTTGCGGATCTTCCAGCACCAAATATTTAAGATAGGAATTGTGGATATTTCCTCGAAATATAGTAAATACTTACAAATAGTTCTATGATTTTTTTTCTATTGAAAAAAGTAAAAATTATCACTCTTTCTTATGCTGATGGCTTTCTAGCTTATCTTCCCACACCAGACATTTAGGATAGGAATTATAGATATTTCCTCAAAATGTGGGAGAGAGATAAGATAAATGAAAACTTCTATGAATTGTTTTCTATTGCAAATAATAAATATATAATTGAAAATTATAACTAATTCATCTATCTAAGTTCTGATAATACAACAATTAAAAATCACTAACAAACTTGTAATACAGTTGTTGAAAAACACTGGTAATTTTACTTTATCTAAAAGGTTAAATAGCTTTAAATTTTCTTAAAGATATATTTTCAATTATAATACATATAAATACTAGCCCCTTCGAGCCCAGCGTTCGGTCTGGCTATACATAATAAGTCACGTCACGCGGTGTTTTGAAACACTTTTTTGGTTATTTAAGTTTCAAATAAATTATGGCGCATAAAAGTCCTATATTTGGCAATTTATCCTTGTACTCCAAGGGTACAGTTTGGTAAATTTTTTGCACATTATAAACCTATTTAACTCTCATGATGCTTTTAATAAAACAAACAGAAAGTTCATTCAAGTCCAAGAAGATTTTAGAACATTTCCAGAATTAGGGTATCGAATTAGGATGCATTTATGAAGAACTCAGAGTACTGCCTAAACTTCCATTTAAGCAGTTGGTTTGGAAAATTTTGTTTATACTACTCTTTAGGATTTTTCTTTAATTTATTTATATCTTAATTCCAAACGCTTATTTTAAAACATATCGTGAACAATTTTATCCTCAGATAAATTACTGGTTGTTAATTTATGAACTAGCTAGCCTAATTTTTTTATGTGGTAAAATGCAGTAACGTCATTTATGTTCTGCAATCAGTTGCCGACCCGCAATGTCATATTTTCTTATACTGTCATATTAAGAAATTGGATGCTTTAATATGGACGAAAACCATATGGGGGGGGGTTTCAAAGAATGTCTGTTCAAAATTTGGTGAATCTTCGACAAATGGTGTAGATAAAACACACATAAACACAAATAAAAAGCAGACACTTTCTTTTAAATACATACATACACAGGCATTTATATATATGTATATGTGTGTACATGCATATATACACACACACGCATATATATATATATATATATATATATATATATATATATATATATATATATATATATATATGTATGTTATGACATTTCTTCGTCTTCTCTGATCTTACTCGAGATGTGCAGCAGTCAAGTACAAAGGAAAGAGGCAGACTCTTTGCGTGAAGTTTATTTCACCTTCGACAAATATGTTACTCAACTGTTGACTGCCAATGCTCTTTACAAACTCTATCGAAGTAATTTTCTTACAATGTTATTGCTTACGATTTTAGCAGGTTCTCAATACAATCGCCAGAGGGTGCTATTATTTTATATTTCCTTACTGGCTGACCTCTTACAGGCTTTGCTGTTATTGGCCATGGAGGGGGGAGGGTAAAATCTACCCCTCGGAAATTTAATCCCAGGGCTTAACTTGCTTTTGGGAACTTAGTTAATAAATTTTTAAAATATAAAGCTCATCCTTCATTAACTCTCTAAGCGGTTCGCACGTACAATTCCTCCAAACCGATGATGTCTTCAAAGCGGTTGTCACGTACAATTTTCGACCTCCAAAACGTTCCTAAAATGAATGTAATGTACATTTCGGCCAGTGTTTTCCCCTATGGAGTTTTGAGGTAGGAGGGTCAGGTCGATTGTTTAGGAACTGCACACCTACTCTCTGAGGCACAAAGACGCTGATAGCTTTTCATGGCTTTGTAAATCTCTATTTCGAAGTATTTTGTTTGCGGTAACAGATGTATCTCTAATTGCACCACTTAAATAGCTTGGATGACTTTCGTAAAAAAGATAGAAATCATTCTCTTAAAGAATATTTTTATTTGTACTTTTAGAACCCATTATTTCTTATGGAATGATCTTCGAGACTTGACGAGCTTTATGTGTATTAAAAATTAACAATCTATAATGTCTATTTATATATCTATTTATAACCGGAAGTAAAGAGACAGTAACGAGGGTGGGTTTCCCGTATTCCAATCTAGTCGACAAAGGGTGAAGTAAAAAATCATAGAACACTTTGGTCACTGACACAATAAAACTTTAGCGTATTTTTGGAAACTTTTTTTCCTCGGTGTGTACCACTCGGAGGGTTAATTCCTTCCGGTAAAATGACGAGTCTAGCTCTTCATTGGTTTTTCATTCCATACCGCACAATGACGAGCTACACTCGTCATGCGACTAAAGTTACTGATAAATATGATAATTAATTTAGTTTAAAATTTCTAGTGTACTGAATTTAACAACACTTTTGTTACTTGTGGAAATCCCAGGTCACTATTTCATATTGTTTATTTAAAGTTTCTTGGTACAAGTCACTGCCAAATTGATGAGTCAGAATAAAAGAAAACCTGCTAAGAAATGCCGTGTGTGTTACAAGAATCAAATTAGAAGTGAGACTCCCTGGCGATGTAAACAATTCAGAATTCCTTTGCACTTTGTTTTGAAAAGTACCACTAGCTTGAAGACTATTATCTTAATTTTACCGTTTCTGATACTTAACACTATGTAAAAAGTGGATTTTAATTAAGAATATGTAAGAATTGTAAAATAAAACAAGTTTTTTAAATAAAAAATAAATGGCTACTTCACGCACAGTTTTTCATTATTGAATCGTACCGGAAGGGGTTAAGGCTATTTACGACTTTCTAGTGTCCAAAAATCTAAGTTATAGTCCCTATAGCTTTAGTCGGAATGATAGAACTTGCCGCTGGAGAATTTATTATTACGAATTTTGAATAAGGATTTTAGTATTATATTTATTAATTACTCTTTGGTGTTGGTATAT
>CM063503.1:104303386-104325886 GCA_032207245.1 Pardosa pseudoannulata
TGATAAATTGATAAATTTAATGTTCTGCTCTTAACCGGGGACAACAGAGCTTGAAATAATGGCATTAAACACTCGAAAAGGGGGGAAGGGGTGGATTTCGAACGTTTTCGAACTCGCTTTGAATTTTGCTAACCCTAACTCATCAAAAATACAATATGGATGCCTCTATCCATTCCAGGTACAACCGCTTCATAAATTCGCGGACAGACGGACAGATGGACAGACAACTTAGGCTATTATTATATAGGGGATTTGTGAAAAATATGTGTGTACAGCCAGTTACATAATTTAGTGAAAAATACAAGGCCATGTTACAGGTTAATTGGGAGCTCTTCCGCAATCATTTTACTACATGACAGCTAATTTTGCCAGGATTTATTTTTTGAAATCGATACCTGACAGCCTCAGACTTCCATGTACTCAATGCGATTCTTACATACTAATTTCATAACCAAAAGTTAGCGTTCAGCTTATTCGGCCATTATCTGATCAACACTAAGAACGATTGGCTGATAAAGAATGAAATCCACTCCACGCACAATTAGTTCAACCATCGTTTGGTCATAGTGAAATGTTGCTAAAGGATTCTCCAGGATATATAGATTATAACAACAATTAAAATATAAGGAAATGACGGATCGTTTTGTTTAGTTTGGAGCACTACGGCCTACTTTTTTGAAACACGAATGTTAATGAGACCGGGACCTACCGCTTAAAGCCGATTCCGGATGGCTACGAACATCCATGCCACAGTGAAATTCGAACCCACGAACTCCGGTACCTAAGATAAGCTCCCTAACCATTTGGCCATCTTTCCGTAAAATGAAATGAGTGAAAGATGTAAGTGTTTCAGATGGAAAAATGAAGAAACCATTTTTAATTCACACACACCCATACGTTAAACTGCGTTTTTATGAACTTAGTTAAATCAAGTGGTGTGTATAGTATTGTTTTATTTGTTTTACTAAAAATACATTCATCCTCAATCGAAATGGATTGATGAACTTTGAGATGTACAAGTTATTCAGTTTATTACATCAAGATATTCAGACAAAAGATTATTTTTTTACGAGTTTTTTTTTTAAGATTGAAGTTTACAAGAATAGTAATATGGCTCTATAAAACAGTAGCTCAATAACTATCTGATATTTATTTTCTGCACTAAAATACTGCCTTCAATGTTCCTGATCAGTGAGAGGTTTTGTGGAATCGATTAGAATAGCACGCTTTAACGATTCAAGAACCAGAACGCGCAAAATTGAATACGTGCCCTCTTTCATATACTTTGAGAGTAAATATTTATATCTATATTAAAGTTATTTACTGGTGCAAGCTACTAAGTACGACCGTTTTCTCGTAAATCTGACAAATTTAAATACATATTTTCAGTGCATTTTGAGTTTTTTATTTATAATTTAAAATGTTTGTTATACATATAAAAATAAGAAATATTAATAAAGGATATGAAAGATATGTAGTATCCTCATATTAGTAATATTCTTAAATTTTATAACCATTGCAAATTTCTCAGTATGATTTTCTTTGTCTATATTTGTCATAGGTGTTAGAAAAGCGTTCAGGATTGATTTTAACCCTTTAAAGTTCATAATTATAAATTCTTGGACATTTAATGGGAATCGTTTATAATATTACCTATGAACCTTATAAATGTGAAAATTAATGAAAACAAGTATATCAGGAGGTGTAGATGTGAGCAGTAATTTAACTGTAAAACCCTCCCCGTGTACGGCTTAAAAGTAATACTTCCACAAAATTTAAATTATATTGGAAAAATAATGAATAATTATCATTAATATTATGCAATAAATAAATATATAAACCACTTATAAGTGTTGTTTCATGTAAGTACTTTTATTTGGGATTATAAAACACGAAAAATATAATTCCTGATTGTTTCAAGCAAAACAAGTTTAAAAGTGTATATTTGAAAGTGAAAAATAAATTATGTAATTTGCTAACATCTATAGATAGTTGTCAACTAACATCTATAGATAACATCTATAGATAGTTTGATAAGTGTCAAAAACGTAGAAAATCTAAAAAGTCATTCATATATCTTTAAACAGAAGAGGAAAAATAATTCTAACAGCTGGATTCGCTGCGAAACCACTGTCCTTTAAAGGGTTAAGCGGTCCGGCTGTAATTAGTTCTTGTTCTTTAATAAATGACGATAGCGTTTCAGACCAACTCCTAACAGTATATACGTTCCACTGTACATCATGTTGACATATGCAATATCCATTCGACGTCCATGTGACATATCGAATGTAAAATGTCCAGTGTAATCTGAGTGCTGGATGTTCAAATTACTATTAGGAAAAATCAAATGATGTAAAAATTTCAAGATGATCGGAGCAACTTGGTACTCCTGTTTAAAAGTCATTTCTGATCCTATAAAAACTGCTACAAATCACATTTAAGTTTTCTCTTCAACATAACTAAAATATAATCGTACTATAGACCCCCCCCACGCATACAAACACAAAAAATATTAGTACTGCTGAAAACTGTTAACTTAAAAATCAGTCATTAAAGCTGAAATTTAATTCAGTTTATTTTCTGCAGGTTTTAATAATATCTATAGTCGTCCAGTGTTTATCTTCATTTATATCTTGTGACGTTAATTGGAAGGTTTATCTTTCCCTTACTATCATTATTACGGAAATATATCGTAGTTTATTGACGTAAAATATAGTCTTAAGTCACTTAAAATGAAGCATTTTTAAAGAATTACAGACTGCTATATGTATGCATATATATCATCTGAAAGTGTTGTGAAAATTGTAAGCTTCCCAAAATTGCCTAAATACATATATGTTTGCATATTACTTGAAAAACCCGTAAAAAAGAATAAATTACAGGCGTAATAGATAAATAAAAAAATACAAATTTATTAAAATTTATTGATGCAATGGTTGTGTTATTAAGCTATTTAGTTTGAGAATATAAAAAAAAATTTCCAACTAAAAATCCTCATCTAAAAAAAAAAAAATCTTTGATCACTAATTTCTAGAAATTAAAATTATTCTTAATTGTCACTTTAATTGTATAAACAACATAAAAATGGAATAAATAAAAAACTTCACATATGTAGGAACCTATCCTACAACCTTCGCATAATTTGCGCGACGGTCTAACCAACCTAAGTATTTGCAACGGAAGAAACAGGAAGAAATTCTGTATCAATTTTCCTCAATAAAGGGGGGCGTTGTGTCTTCGAATGTTTCATAATAATTTAAATTCCTCTGAAGAATATAGATGCGAAACAGAAGGCAGGAAAAATGAAAAAGTACTAAATTTGATAAATAAAAAAGTCGCCACCTTTTCAACTCAAGAAACAGTGACCGAATGACACTGCTTTCTGATAACAAAATAGCAGATTAAGTATTGAAAATGCTCTGGCTTCAGCGTTTGCTGCAGAATCTACAATTTTTACCAGTTAGTTCAGAAAAAACGGAGAGATTGGCTGAAATATCCGACAAAATTTTTGAGGTTACTAACTTTATCCCGACCATTTCGGAAATTTCTAAGGATGCTGATAGAATCAAAAAGTTAGAGGCAACTGTCGCGGAACTTAATCAGACTATACGAAAATTTTCCTAGACATTTAGAAATCAAAGACATCGGCCTAGGAGTAAATCACCTGTAAAAAAACATGATAAATGGTAGTACCATTTTAAGAGTCTGTGAAAAAGCCCGTAAATGTAAAGAATTGTGTAATTTCCAAGGAAACTAAAGCACTCGCAAGCTTTAGAGACTGCTGTAGCGAGACCACACAGGAACACAGGATGGATTGGTACAGAACTTCCTGGGCCTAGCTGTGATACATATGATTTGGGCGAACAACTAATGAATTGAATTGGCTATGGATGAGTAGAAGGAATAAAACTAGGCAATGGATGATTGAGTTTGGGCAGAGTATAATAACACAAATAAAAGTTTAACACGACTGTAGCGATACCGAACTTGCTTATCAATCAAAGACCAAAATTCCGGTAAGAATTTTCTGGTAGATAGAGGGTCTACAGTTTCCGTGTTTCCTGTTAAGTGCTCTCCAAAATATATTGATAGAGGCATACAATTATTTGTTGCTCAAGAACTCACAGTTGACCTTGGACATCCTAGACCCTTTAAATGGATTTTTATTCTAGCCGACCTCGAACAGCCGATATTAGGGGCCGATTTTCTAGAACAATTCGGACTTGTTTCGGATAATAAAAATTATAGCTAATTGACAACACATTCGTGGTTCTTGCAGCTGTCTACCAATAACTAGTGTTACGGCAATAGCCGCTAATTCTAAATATCATAAATTGCTTCCAAAATTTCCAAATTTGATAAACTCGTCAATCAATATTGTAGACAAGTATCACGGTACAACACGTTGTATAATTACTAAGGGTCCTAATCTATGTTCTCGTGCTAGGAGACTGTCGCCTGACAAATTGTCTACTGTTAAGGAACAATTCCAATAACTGATTGGTCAAGGCATCTGTCATCCCTCTTGTAGTCCTTGGAGTAGTCCAATACAATTGGTTTCCAATGGAAAGGTAATTCGCGAATTTGCGGAGATTAACAGACGCGTAAATTCTGTCACAGAGCCAGACAGGTGACAAATTCTGCAAGTACAAGATTTTGCTGCTTAATTACATGGCAAATGAATCTTTACAAAAATTAATCTTAAACGAGCGCATTTCCAAATGCCAGTCGAGCTTTCCGATATCCCTAGACCTCTCTAATTACACTTACAGGATCGTTTGAGTTTAAATGTATGCATTTTGCATTGAGAAACGATGGTCAGAATTTTTAGCGGTGTATCGACAAACTCTAAGTATTATAGACTACGGGGATATGGTTGAGGTACAGGCGAAAGATCATGAGCTTAAAAAATGTATGTATGTATGTATGTATGCTTGTATGCATGTAGGCATGTAAGTATGTGCGATATTTTTCCAACAGCTCGAGTATGACTTCTAAACAGTTTTAAACATTTCAAATTCAAAACAGTTTTAGTCTCTGACTTGCCAGAAATGTATGTTTGGTCTTCGGAAGAGGGAAAAGATACAGTAAATGTACATATTTTAAAATTACATAGATTAATTTTTCTTATCTTTTTAAGAACTTGAGTGAACCCGGCGGATTCCAATATTTCAATTTACATTTATTATATATTCTTTAATTTATTCATGTGATACTTTTCCTTTATTTTATCTGAAGCTTGCATTTGTTTCTTCAAATAAGAATTTAATGAATGCATTTCAGCAATAGTCCCGTATCTTAATTAAAGCTTTCATTCAATAAAAGGAAAAGTAATTAAGTTACAAATCAAATATAGCAGTGTTTATTTCTCTTCAAAATGATATTATATAAAAAAATGCCTTTAAAATATTTTATATTAACTCTTTCCCCTTCAAAATGCTTTTAGAATATGAAAAAATAAGAATATTTTAGAATAATTTAATAATAGTTTTTTTAACAAAACAAAAACTTAAGTACTTCCTCAAAATTCATTATTAATAAGTTATTTATCGATTCACTATTCATTTTCTCCCTAAAGCTGTTAGCAATGAAGGTTTTTAAGGCATACTTAAGTGACAGATCATGCAGTTTAATTAAGGATTCTTTCAAACGCCTGAAAATATTTGAGATTTTAGTAAACTAGTCTCTTCTATACTGAACTTAAAGCATATATCCACGCACTCTAATAACTTTTAGCAATCATAATAGACAGAATAATGAATTAATTCTGTCCTTAAGCTAAAACAATGCATAATTTTTGAGTTTATTTTATTCATTAGATTTCTTGCTGATATCGATATAAAATAAAAAAAATGCATTAATTTTTTTGAACAGAAAAGTTGCTGACTATGAAAAAATTAGAAGTATTAAAAGATTTATTGAACGTAATTTATTTTTAATGAATTATTATGAATAATTTTCTCCTGGGTTCTATTTTTTATGTTAATAAAACAACAGCAATATTTATTCAAAGTAAAAGAAGACGAAAAATCGATGGCATAAGCAATCTTTTTCTTAAATTGGTTGAGCAAAACTAAAAATTATTGATGGATAAATATTATTAATAAAAACACCTTAGAAATTTCATTATTTTGGTAGCACAAATAACCTTATACAGAATTTGGAAGAGTTTTTGTCTTGTTTTTACTCTAGATTAAAAGTAGAATTATTGTAATGACTGACAAGAGAAAATATTTTTGAATACACGGACATTCTAATGAGATATTTATGCAATGAATTCCCAAAAAATATCTCAAATATTACTATAAAAGCTAAATTGCGATTTTAATATGCATTGCATATTTAATCATAATTAGGGAAATAACATAGTAGTACAGAAAAAGTATTGTATCGTGTATAAAGGAAAAATAAAGAAGCATTTAGGGATATTTTACTACATTAAATACTCTACTTTTACCATTTCAGTAATATTATAGCTTATTAGCTTTTTTTTTATTAAAGACATAGAGTAAGATATTGGAACAAATTTACCATATACAACTTTCAAAAGTCATTTAAATTTAAATTTTCTCAGACATTTTTCTTTTATGCACTACTCGGGTGTTGTAAATGTTTGGACAACTAACACCAGACGTCTCTTAGACAGTAGATTTAAAACGCACGTGAGATCCTTAAGTATCTATCCAAATCAAAAGTGTCTAGCAGATTTTAACTATACTGTCATTAAGCTACAAAAACAAAACGGTAGCAGATAGCATCACGTAAAACTTACAAGACAGAATTGAAAATGTTTTCTAAGTTAAAAATCAGTGTAATTCTTCAGACCTAAAATGCAGGGTGTCTTGTAATTAATCTACAACTTTATAATAAAATAGCGGATCAATGTTACTCTTCAGCTACACGTGGTACTCGGGTGGGGCTAAATAAATAAGAGCTTCTCAGCCATATTTGGCATTGAGCTACTGTCGTTCAGTCTGCAAAGACAGAGTCTCGTAACTAACTGAAAGGTTGGGGGTTCGGGACTAGAACCGGCCTAAAATCCGCAATGTTGGTTAAAGGTGACTGTGACACTTAAAATATGTTCGTGGTAACAATGTCCTCCAAGTTCTCACACGATACCTCTGGGGGTGGCAGCCCAAGCCAGTGGGTGTTCTACTTGGTCCCTGCTTATTACTAAATTACGGGGAGAAATTTTACTCGCGTCCGTAGCATTCCTTAAGCTACACTCAGATAGCATGCATACTTGCAGATGTTTTTCTGGATAATATCTTGTCATAACAAATTTCACGCTACAAACTTGCAGAAAAACTCCTGCAAGTTAGACGGAACATAAAGCGATCACTAATTTGACACGCTATTTTGCTGCAAAACTGTGGCAACTTTGTCATGAAAATCTTGAAGCAAGCGAAAATCCTTAGACTTGCTGTAGTCTTTTTTCAAACTTGCAAACTTATCATGCTGAACTTGCTGCAATTTTGCAGGCTTGCAAAGCAAAAAGGCTAAGTTTGCTGCAAACTAAATTTGCTATCTGGGCATATGCTCCTCGGGTGGTGCTCAAGGAGTAACAGCTTCGCAGCCATGTGCTGGAATAAGAATATATGTCTGTAATTGCCAGATGCATTAGGAAAAAATTAAATAAGACATCACAGCAGCAATTATATTATAAAAAGCATAGTGTTTTAAAGTAAGAACCTTCAGAGGTGATAGAATAATGCAACCTAGTCACAAAGTTGCTATTTATTAGTTTTTTTCTATTAATGCAACAGAGTCTGAATTGACTTCTTGAGACAGATGAAGTCTTTTTGTCTCTTATAATAAACCAAGTCTTTTATGTGACCTCGAAGAAATAAATCGTACGGATTCATGTCTAGTGTTATAAGGTGGTCAATGCCATGTACAACGTTGACTTCAGGTATTGATACGGTATCACTTTCAAAATATCATGCATTGATTTTTTTTTTCAGTTCTTATAAAATAATTATTCTTGTACTATCTGCAACGCCTCATATGTTGTTCCATTTTAAAGCTGTAGGTTAATTTTAAAGCACTTTGTATTAGGCTCAGACAATGTTATGGCTAAAATAAAAAATCAAGTCTCATCGCAGCAGTGTTGATGAACTTGTCAAAATCATTAAAACAGTTACAAAGAAAGCAACTATATCGAATGGTTTATAACCCTATAAAGAACTATGCTTATAGTTTATTAAGGTTTTGACATATTAACAAATTTGAAATTTGATAAATTGGGCATTTAAAAGTTAATTTGCTAATTTTAGTTTGAACTATTTAATATGTTGGAATTTTATAAACAATTTCAGTTACATTTTGGCATTATGAACTTAACCAAATTAGAAAATGCATATTACTCTCTGCATTTCTTATCTATGAAAAATATATTTCGATGATGACTTTCTGAAATTTTATTAGTAAAATTTTATTACTGAACTATTACTCTTTCGGAAACAAGGCAAAAACTTTACATAAATATATGAACCAAATCCAACGTTTCAGGTGTCTCAAAAAATGTATTATTTTTAGATTATTTAGTGGTATTATCCATTCACTGCAAAAGTTTTATAATATTTTACGCGTAAAATGCTTTTTGTTGGTGATATTTTAAACTAAAGTTTGTTGAATTAATAGTGTTTCTTTTCTGTGCATTGAAACATTTTTACCGCAGATTATTTTCTCGAAATTCTTTCCATTATATTTAAAATATAATCTTTTGTAGATTTTCTTTTCTAAAAGCGAGGTTATTCCCAAAGTGCTCACTCTCTGGAGCCTTTGCTCGAAATAAAACGATTGAGGAGAATGAAAGGGGGTGGCCAAGTAATTTCAGAAACTAAACTGCTCTTTCACTCCCCCACCCCTTATTCCCCATCTTAAAACCTTCTAATTTATATCACCTATGTGGAGGATATATGATCGGCGATGGACGATTTGTTTGTTCTAAGGACAAGCCAGAAAGTAAAAATAAATTTATTATAACTGAATATGCAGAGAACTATCTCTGAAACACGTTGCTTAGCAACGCGTTTCATTCGGAACGGAAAAAAAGGTTCTGAACTGCCATCTTGGGTGACATTATGCTGCCTCACGTTTCTAGCAAGACTAGGGCCATAATGTTCTGATCATGTTAAACACATTTTATTTCGATTGCGCTCTTCTTCGAAGTTTTATGACCGGGTCATTCGATTCGTTGGTTTACACTAACTTGTTCCTTTAATAGCATGCACCGCTATAGAATCGGGGAGAAAGAACACGATTCAACACTTTATCTTCGATTCCAAATTAGAGTAGGAAAAATAACTTGCCTTGCAAAATTCATTACTAAAAGATTCGAAGGAAATTTTTAGAACAACTAAAGGCTAATCGCTCCAAAAGCATAACAGAAATTTTTTTTTAGATTTTTCAGTTTGGTTCAGCATTTTTGAAGAAGGGGTTAAAAGATTGAAATAACTCTGAACATTTAAAATTCATTTATGCAATCTAAAATGCTCTTACGATTAACACAATTATGTCTAGATTTAGTTATATTCATCAGAAATTTCCTGTTTATGCCTCTAAAATATCTCATATAGCATTTCGTCCATTTACGACCAGTTAAAAAACTTTTATGTATGTCATACATTTTTTCGTTTGGATAAACATTTCTGAAGAAGAGGGGAATGATATAAAATATTTAAAGTTTGTAATAAGATAAGATATTAAAAATTCTTAAATACACTCCAAATTGCGTTTGTGATTTATTTAATTATATCCAGACTAATATAAATTTATTAAAAATGTGTTATGGTTATACCTCTAAAATTCCACATTTAGCATTTCTCGCATTTATTATCTGTTTTTCATAGAAACAATAATTAAATTAATGCTTATCAAGTAAACAACATCTCATAATCATTTTAACTTCTTTTTATGCCAAATCAAACGTTATAAATATGTTACATTGTTTTGAAAAATGGGTCAACTACTCATTGATAAATCTCAAAGGAATTTCATTTGGCCTAGAAAAATCTTAATTTAATTGTATTCTGTCGTTTTACGAATTTATATTAGTTTTACTCTAAATTCAAAAATAAAAGAATTAATTTGACTTTTTGGTGCTTATTTATATTGATAGTTTAATAATGATTAATAAAATTATTGAAAACTGACACTTTACACTTTCTTACGGTTTTCAAATGATTGCAAAAAATGTCTTAAATGAGTATATTAAGAAAATACTTTTTCTGCAGTCAATGTATGGTGCAGACGCTTAACTTAATTGAAAAAGAAATATTAAGTGAAAAACAAATTTTAAAGAAACCCGTATTTTGAATATTAAAATACATGAAATCAGTTTGCGATATCAATGTATATGGAATGCACCGTAAGGCTTTTAAATACATAAATGACGTATACAGACATGCGTACGTGAGTACATGTGAGGCTTTTTATTTATTAACTGATAATTTAAAAATCATAGAATATTGTGTTAGAAAGTTTCTGTGAGAGCACACTTATATATGGATTATATATGCATCCATTATATTTACTCCTGCACAAATACCTATGTATGTACACACACACACACATATATATATATCTTTATATAATAATTTTTTTTCTGTCCTTGTGTTTGTAATAGAGCTCCTCCTACACGGCTGGACTGATTTTGACGAAATTTTGTGTATGTAATTAAGTTGATTCGAGAATGGTTTAGATTCACAATTTAATCCAATAGAAAATGTTTTTCATTAAAAATCCAGAATTGTTCATTTATTGAGATTATAACAATCTCAATAACCCTTTGAAACCCTGCTTGAAACCTTTTCACTGCCACTCCTGGTGGCGCAGTGGTTAGCGCAAGGGCTTTCATTACAAGCCACAGGATCGAATCCCCGCACCAGCAATGTGGGAATTTTAATTTAATCTAATTTCCTTTGTGATGACTGTACGCTTGGTGGCGTCAAGTATTTTTTAAATAATTCTTTCCTTACTTTTCCATCAAAACGATCCAATTTATAATCTATTTAAAAAATATTTTACAATTTTTTGATTTACAGAGTTAAAGCAGGACAATAACTGTCGGGTCGTCTAGTATATATGTATTTCAAAAGCGTAAAATGTCTGACATCACAGCTTTCAAAAAGCCCAAATTGTAGGATTCTAAAGAGATGGAGCAACTGTGTCTGAAACATCCTAGCTTTTAGGCTTTTCTAGAGCCTTAGTCTAGAGGCTTTCCTAGTCTTTAAAGTCATCACAGCGTACACATAGCACGAAAAACAAACTCGGAAAAGCAAAATAGTAGACGGCAGAGGAAGATGAGTGAATGAGAATAGCAGATATTGAAGCCGATTGTAATGTTTAAAAAAAAAAAAAAAAAAAAAAAAAAAAAAGAAAAAAAAAAAGACTTCAGCCAAAGATTGAACCTTAGTGCTCAATCAGCATCTGGATTCTCCAGTGTCAGTTATTACAGATAGAAAGTCCCGTACAGTCATAAGAACATTTAAGGCAAAGTTGAAATTCCCAAGGCACTTGTCCCAGATGTTATTGCTAAACGAAGTCTACAGTGGTTTTCTATTGGCCTAATAGTAACCCTGAAAGGAAAGACCACTGGGGAGAATTGTAGAGAATTTTATCTGAACATCAGATTATGCAAACTTTGTTTCCTCCAGAAGATGGAATTTTCCAGGTTAGTAATACTCCTATTTATGTCGAATCATGGCTTGATGAACACGAAGATAAAGGGAAACATCTATCCTGGATCACGCAGTCCCCCAACCTCAATATAATGGAACCATTATGGTCTATTTTATGGCATTGAACTCGGAATCGATAAACTCCACCGGCATTTTTTCCAAAACTTTCCCAATATCTCTATGAAGAATGGCATAATATTTCTCTAAATACTATTCAGTACATGCATGATTCTGTTCTTAGGTGAATCGAAGCCGTGGGATCCAAATGGGGAAGGGGGTTGCGGGTAAGTGCACACACATATGTATGTTGCCATACTTTAACCATAACTAACCAACTTAATTATAATTGTACTCTAAAATAAAATCCTGGTGGTTTTGTGCCTAAAATTACAACCTTAGGGGAAATGTCTTTTCTTTTCCTCTATTTGTGGTAACCTTTGGCTACTTCGATAACACCAAAATTAAATACTGCTTAGCGCAACTGCTCTTATATACCTCATTTACTTTACTTAGTTTTGATTCTCGCTTCCCCCATGCTACAAAATTTTGGCATTATCATTGGTTGGCTCCCTTGCGCCTCATACCACTTTATAAGTGAATGTTAAACGTTTTGGTAGCATAATGCCAAAGATGGATTGCTTGAATAAACTCAGCATTTTTAATCTACAAATTTTGGTAATCCAATACACATATGATATAATTTTACGTACACACACACACACACACATATATAAGCCGGGTGGCCATAATTAAACTGACAGTGCTCACAGTGTTCTGTAGCGCGATCTATTTGCGAGAATGACGCCACATTTTGTAGGAAGATTAAACAAGACAGGGGACGAAGGATTCCGCGAAAAAACAAATTAGTTCCAAAAGTCACCGCTAAGGAAATATTTGGCTCTGTGTAATAGGAAATAGAATGTTAAGAAATGCAAATCAATACGGAAATTAAATTCTTAACAGTGCCAATGAATGTAACGTGAAATTTGAATAAATAACTTCTTCTTCTGCTCAGCGTACGTGATATTGCAGATCACGAGACTTTATAGGTGTAGATTTTACGCTTTTTAAAAGTGTTGCCAAATTGCGCTTGAAATAATTCAGAAAATGTGCATAATAAAAGATAATTTTTTTCCGTATTAATTTGCATTTGCTAACACTCTATTTTCTATATCACAGTGCCAAATATTCCCCTAGCGGTGAGTTTTGGAACTAATTTGTTTTTCGCGGAATCCTTCGTAACTCGTTTTGTTTAATCTTCGTACAAAATGTGGCGTCATTCTCGCAAATAGATCGCGCTACAGATCACTGTGAGCACTGTCAGTTTAATTATGGCCATTCGGTATATATAATGGTATTTTAACTTAAAAAACTAACCAGCGTAATTATAAGTATCTTAAAATAATTTTTGGACGATTCTATCCTTTTAGAGCAAAACTTGGTAACTATCTTTTGTTCTTTCCTTAGCGTTGGCGAGTTTGAATACACGACAATTAATTCCTGCTTCCATCAGCACTTTCTATATAACTATTTATATATTCCTACATGGCACCAAGTGTCCTCAATGGAACCAACCATTAAGTAGCTGATTGACTGGCTCACACACCTACAAATTGCCATTTTTCACCCAAAAAGTCTTTGGAAGTAATAGATTGGCTAGAATAAAGTGTATACCTCTTTTCCAAAATTCTTTGATTTATCTTTCGGCTACGTTGTTACTTACGACTGCATCTAAGCTAATGTGGATTATCTCACCTTTGTGATGTGCTAAATTGCCCATTGCATATATATGTATATATGTGAGTGTGTGTGTGTGTGTGTGTGTGTGTGTGTGTGTGTGTGTGTGTGTGTATGTAAGTCCATAAATGTGGGTGAAGGTTGAATATTAATTAAATACAAAATCTTTCAATTATTTCTTAAAGAATGAATCTCAGTATCGATAAAATGGAATAGGAAAGTTATATTTTGAAATTTTATACAAAAGTTCATACTATAATTAAAATTTACTTGTTGTTATATGGACTAATGTGAGAATATAAATATGAACACTACTAAACTTCTGGAAAGATAAATATCCTGTCATAATAGCAATGAAATCTTTCAATAGGGCAGACGGAATTATATTATATAACTAAAAAAATATAAACTCCGACTACATTTTATTTTTATAAAATCTGCTTCTGTTACAATGTAGATTTTCCTTCACTATTTAAGGACTTATATTGATAAAACATTTCACGAATCTATAAAAAGTCCAAGATTGAGTACTCTAGAAATTCTTTCTAAGTCTGAGTTGAAATTGATTTTCAATATGTGGATTTGATAATCAGGAAGAAATATTTATCTCTTCGAAGAAAAATATTGTCAATTAAATATAAAAGGAGTCTTTCGTTTTGATATTTTATACCGCCATTCACAGTTTATTAACTTTTAAGCCATTGCTTTTTACTCACTTTTAAGTCCCCGTAGAATATCTTAATTCGTAGAGAGGGCAACGAATGACATTTCCTTTCTTTAGGCTGTTGTGTAATTTCCCCTGATAATGCCTAAAAGATGTCATAGGTATTTATTCTGTTTAGTTTTTCTATTAGGAAATTAATGGGTTATTTTCGAGGAAACTATTTCAACTAGAATTAAGGATTTTGGAAAAAGAAAAATTGCATTAGAACATAGTATGTCACTGGGAAAACTATTTTAAATAAAGCTTATTTAATATTAGAAATTCTTTATTTCTGTAGGAAATGACCATACATTGTGATTCTAAGCTATAACTAAAGAATTCACTTTTTAGAGATGTTGGTTATTGTGCTACTGTCTACATTTTTGCTGCCTGCGAGATAATAAAACTGGGACCTACATCTTAATATCGGTTTAGAGCCACCATAAACATCGATGTCAACTGAGGGATTCAAATCTACAGACTCTAGTTTTGACCTACCAGTTTGGCCACAACCCGGTCTTTCGAGATTTGACGTACCGCATCCACATATAAAAAATAATTCAAATTAGGTAAATTGTCGAGAACAAATAATGAAAAATGCTAAGTTCACTGTATCCGCAGCTAAAAAAGAAAAAATGAAGGAGATGCTAAATCCCAGATATTAAATTTAGTTTGCAGCAAACTTGCAACAATCGTGGTTTGCAAACCTGCAAACTTATAGCAAGTTCAGCATGACAAGTCTGTAAGTTTGAAACAATACTGCCGCAAGTCTAAGAATTTTCTCTTGCTTTAAGGTTGTCATGACAAGGTTGACACAGTTTTGCAGCAAATTAGCGTTGCTAAGGAGTGGTCGCTTTATGTTTCGTCTAACTTACAGGAATCTTTGCTGCAAGTTTGTCGATTCAAATTTGTTATGACAAAATATTATCCAGAAAAAATCAAACTTGCTGCAAGTATTCATGCTATCTGGGATATCTCAGAGTTCAAAAATGTAATTCCACAGCGGTTGTAGTCGTAGCATTTTATGACAGAAGTTATAAGGGTATTTACCAGCATCTAGGATATAAACAACATTCCTGAACTAAAACTATTCTGCAGTCATGAATTACCCGTCCAGAGCCTATCGTCTAATATATTTTTATTTTTTTCTATTATATCTAAGTGAGTTGAACTATTTTGTCTGGTATTTTTGTAATAAGTTAATTCTACCTAAACAAATATTACCGTTCATTAATATAGGCAGATGAATGCAGGACTTAAGATCTTCAAAATGGAGGAAGACATCCTTATGTATCTACCAAGTAACGACATTGCTACCAAACGCACACATATGGGGTGAAAGAATGATTTGATGTAAAATGATACAATATCTAACTAAATATACGAATAATGTACCCCATCATATGAACTTAGCTCCTCCTTACTGATGATTTTTGTAAAGTATGTAGGAATTGTATCTTTTTTTTGGGAATCGCCAGATACACAAACAGCGAGAATCTCTTTGTAGACGGGAGCGAAAGTCATCAAATATATACTGGACTAATCATGTGTGGTTATTTATGGTGTTTAGCTCAACAGACACGTGTGCTTGGGGCATTCATTTAATAGAATCATCTAGAAGGTGCTATATCTATAGTCTGATGCTATTCTGAAGGTGCTAAATTGTTGTGAAACGGCAATTTCGTAAACAACTTATAGGCTTGGGAGAGATTTTGTTACATTGCTTATGTGAGTCAGAAATATGCAGTAAAATGTCTTACGTCTATTTCATTGATGATACTTCAGTGCCTTTCTTTTTATTTCTTTCGAATACCTTAACAGCCGAATGATGACCGTATAAGTAGGGCACTTCTTTTCGGTATCGGTGTTAGTGAGGTTGAACCCCACAGTTATAATGGAAGTTCATAGCCATTTGGAATTAGTTTTAAGAAATAAGTTTCGGGTTCGTTAACCTCTGTGAAGTAAAAATAAGCAGCCAGTGACATTCAAAAGAAAACCTATATCTTTTCCATTTGACACTGCTTTTAAAGCCTGAAATAATTTAGGCTCACATTGCACTTTTCACATGTCTCAAGCTAGCCTTCACCGGACATTCCTCAATTTTGGGATTAATCTATGAACTAGTAGCATTGTTCTAAAAGACACTCTTTTTTTCAATTCAAAAATCATTTTTTTAAGTTAAAAAAGTTTAAAACAATTGAAAAGTTTTATCAGGGTTAAAATAATTTGTTTTATTATACCATGATCTTATAAAATTTTCTAATCAACCTGAAGGGAAATTACTATTTTTATAATGCATTTCTGTTTTTTCATACATTTATAGTGAGTTTACATTTAGAAACACGAGTACACTCAAGTCTGTATTTATGCTAACTTTTTGTACATTTTTTTTGTCTAGTGTATAAAAATCATAGCTTTAAAATAAAGGTTTAACTTTTTTTAATATACATTTTGGAATCTATATAAGAAAGTAAAACATTTAAAAATATACTAGTGCATAAATTCAAATTTTCCTTGTTCGGAAAACCAATTTCTAGCTGCATTACATAATTTCTATGTTGAAACCTCTTTATGCCGTAATCAAATATTGACCTCATAAAAAGTCCAACTTTACATTAATTTTACATTATTTTTTTAAATTTGCTGAAAGGAATATATTTTATATCAACTTATGAAGTTTCAGTATTTTTTTATACGGCCCCTATATCAAGCACTAAAACAGGTTTGAGTAAATTCTTTAAATTTGAACCACAAAAATAATATTATCTTTAGCCTCCAACTTTAATTGTAATTACTTATTTCGCAGAACTGTTTTCCAGTTCATTCTCAGGATATAGATCATAAGGATAGTTTATTCGCTTGATATTGTTTTGGCAGGGACATTTTATGTTTTGGTTTTAAATATGACAGACGAAGTAATCTTATTTGAGGAAAATGCGCTATTTCTTTGAAGAAAACCAATATTTCAAAATCTAATCAATATATTTTTCATTTATTTATTTATTAAAAACAATGCATATATATTACTAAAAAGACCAAAGCATTACATGCATACACATTGAGAAAAATTAGGGCACAGTCTTTTACATTCATGAGAAATTAGAAGCAATCTGTTTGATTAATGACTTAGTTAGTCAGTGTTTGCTTTATGCTAACATAATTTTTCATGAATAAATAAAAGAAAGATATAGTTTAATATTTTAATATACTGTTAGAGCCATTAATTTATCAAATCATTGCTCGCTTTTAATACATTATTAAAGCTAGGCTTATGGTGAAAGTAATGTAATGAAATAAAGTAAGGTATTTAAAAAATTTGAGACACGTGATAATGTTAAAAAATTGAGAAGATATTATGGTTATTACTTTGAATAATGGAATGGAAGGTACAGAGTTGTAATACAAAATAAATTAAATTTATTAGATATTAAATATATGTAAGCAAGACATTATACTCGTTACCTTAATTACAAAAATTTGCTGTTTTTCCCTTTTTATTAGAGTAATTAAATTATTTTACTTTAATATGTGGAAAAAAATATCACAAGATCAATAAATTTAACAAAACCTATGTATTTATCGATTTTTCATTTTTTTTTATTTTTTTTATTTTTATTTTTATTTTTTTTGCAAATGACTAATTGTTCGAACATTTCATTTCGATAGTCATATCTAGAAGTTTTTTTAATGAATTATAAAACTGAAAAGATCAGTATAGGTAAGAATAGGTTTAAAATCCTCATCAACGATTAATATAAACAAAATGAGAGAGAAATAGATGAAAATAATGCACACGAGTTAAGATTAAAATTGATATTTTTTGCGAAACGAGGATAAGGCACAGAAGGAATAGCCTGATATGCCCATTTTTTTCTTCCCCCCAAAAATATCTTTTATTTTCTTGCCGAAGAAATCTATTACATTTTCTTTCATTCCGTTCCCCAATTCTCGAACGATACTTCATTTGAAGAAAAATGCAGGGAATTTCCCTTTGATTACAACTTCTTTTGTGAGTCCCCCTTCCCCTTCTCATGAAAGCCAAGTTCAGCGGCAAGTTCAGCAAAACGGCAAATGAACACCAGAATTAAACTGTCCGGAAGCAAATGATGAAAATTATTATTAAAGTGTAAGACCATGGTTTGAAAATGGAAAAGGTAAAATATAAATAGCTGAACTAGAGTTTTGGTAAGTGAGGTTTGAGGGAAAATCTGAAATTGGAGACAAATGGAAAAATTAACATTTCGAGTTATGGGTTTTTGCAAGTCCTTAAGGAAGGATTTGATGATAAATAAAATAGAGAGAAAAACTAATTTATTTAGAAGGAAAATAAAAACTTTTTAAATGAAAAAAATGTTAAATTATTTCGAAATAATAAATTATTCTTTCTCTTGCTTACTTTTTGACTATGTATTGCTAGGAAATCCTAAAGAAAGTTAATGTGTATCGAAGAATGTTTTAAGTGCAATATTGATTTATTTAACTTCATTAGGCAAGGTTGAATTCAATGGAAAATTGTCTATCTTAAAGAAAAATTAACGAAAATAATGACAGAAAAGTAAAATTATGATAACAAATTGTTCGATACTTGCACGAAACGCAATAAGTGCAAAGCAAACGTAATGTAAAAAGAGTATTTTTCTTCTATTTTTAATCGCTTTTACTTAATTTCATTTGTGTGCCAACTGGTGTTTTAAAATAAATTTGTTACTGCCTTCTTGACTAGCTAGAAGTCTGAAATTTTGCACATAGGTTCAATTCCGGTGACAATGCAATATTCAATCATAAGAAATTAGATTAGAGAAAAAAAATCCTATACTTTTTTGCCCATGGGCCCCTCCTCATAGTAAACACCTTGTTATGAATCAGTTGTGGAATAGCTCTAAACAACTACATATTAACAATATTACAATTTTAATTTTGATTTCTCAAATAGTAATAAAATATAAGTTATCATTTTGGTACTTAAAGTAATATCTATAAAAAATATTCTTTTGTGATTTTAAGTTATATAAAAATGCTATATTTTAATACTATTAAAAAGAGGAATGAGAATCATGTGCTGATATTAGTTTATGTAAGATTCTATGCTTATGATTAACATTTGAAACTATCCACTAACACTAATTTTCAGTCGATTTAATTTTTTTCTATTTTTTTGTGATGAGATTCATGATTGCACTCCGTCCATGTTCTACTAGATAGGAGGAAACAATTAACAGCTTCTGTACAGTGACCCACAATGCAGGATATAAAATTAGTATACCTTTATATAGCCAGAATTTGTAGCATCTTTGTTCAATCAGCTCCTCATTTAAATTCAAATAATTCAATAATTTGATCCCGTATTAGTAGGGATTCATCTGAAATAGTGGATTCCCTTGCAAAAGCGTTCAACGTTCAATCGGGAATAACCCAGTGAAAAATGTCTTCAAATCCTTATTTAAGTTCCCAATAAAGAGACGGTAAAACGAGGACTACACGACAGTCGACAGTAAGCAGAAAATCTTAATCTCAATCATTTTAATTTTAAGTGAACACTTAAAAAGTACTACCAATACATTAACTTATATTTATTTTAACTTTCGCAAAAAGGAAAAAGGGTCACATCTGTTTTATTTTATCATACTTTCCGTGAATCACAAACGTACCACCAAATAAACTTTTATTTACCACGTACACCCTCAGCGATAACACGGACCTGAGGGGATCCGTAGGAACCAGTTTGGGTAGTGCTTAACTAGAACACCGCTTTAGGGAGCTTAAAGAGAGAGAAAACTTTTATATACAAAATAAGCATTCAATTTAGAAAGTTTTAAAGGAAATCTCGTGGTCTTTGTGAAAAAGTCAGTAAAGTATTGCTTGAATTCCTTTTATTTACAAATAGTACAATCGCTAATACACATTCGTCGTTTAGGTATTGCAAAAATGCCTAACAGTGAATAAATACCAATCCACAAATAATAAAAAAAATTATATTGAATATTTTAAAATTAAGTGACTTGATAGTGGATCACATTTTAAATAAAATATTTAAGAAATTTATGTAATATTTTAAATAGAGTTTTACACATCATTTTATTCCTGAAGAGAAATTGTTGCAAACTACATAAAAAGTTTATTTTCTCTATGATAAAGACAATTGGTATATTTCTTAGTTGCGTATGAAGGATGAATAAGTAAAATATAAAAGATTCTTAAATTCACAAAACCATTGAGGAGATTTAGGAAACTTCCTCAGTTATTGAGCACTTATCTTGGATTTAAAAATCAAACAAAAGAAAATTACTTTAAAAATGAAATAGCAGAAATATTTCAAGAAACTCTTATTTTGAACTTATTGAAACACATATCTTCTGAATTACAAATTTCATATGAAACTTTGTAATTTTACACAGATTTAACAGCTTTTGAAAAGAGATTGAAACTGATTTTTGAATAAATCACTACACAGCAGTTTATTAACTATAGAGTATGTGTAAGGGCAACTTATGACATTAAAATATATTTAAAGTACACTATTATCTGCCCTTAAACACACTGACATATATTCCTTCTGCATAAAAGATATATAAATGCCTGCATTTATAGATACAACTATACATTATGTAGGTATTTGAAATTTAAAAATTTAATTTTATCTCAGGACATATTTTTCAATAGTACAAGTACACAGGAAATGCTTATTTGTATTTTGTCTTTTCTATTTATAATTAGTTATACTAAGATAAAATATTAATGACTATTAAAGGATATGAAACTAAAACAGCAAATAAAGTTAATACTAAAATCTACATGATATTCTGACAGCATTAAATTAAATATTCAGACTATTTGATAGAATAAAAGTACTATATATTTGGTTCTGGGTATTCTATTTTATTGGAAACATATTGCTAGGGTAGAAATATTCGACGTTATATGAATTTAGATTAAATTCTGGATATTCTACAATGAAATTGGCAGAAGGAGACAAATACCTTTTCAGAAAAATATCTTTTATTTTCAGCCATCAAAATCTATTTCATTGCTTTTCATCTTTTTTTCCCCAATTCTCAAATAATACTTCATTTAAAGAAAAAAATCGTGGGGCAGTTCAATCCATCCTTTTCTTGATTACAGTTTCTTTTGTGAGCCCCCAGTGATGAATCCCAGCAACAGCCACAAGTTCAACAATTCGGTGAATGAACGCTAGAATTAAACTGGCTGGTAACGTTTGATGAAAAATATTATTAAGATATAAAGACATGAAATAGAGTATGGAGAGCCTTGATATATAAGAAAAAGGGGGATTCTGTGGTTTTACTCATTTTAAATTTCGCACGGATAGACTTTTTCTTTTTGTCTCTATAACTTCAAGACAGTTGATTGTATTGGGGAGAAAAAAACATAAGATAGTATTTTCTAAAGTAAGGGAGTAAAAAAAAAAAAAGTTGAGCACATTTTAAAGTTAAGGAAATGATATCGTTATATACAATTTTCCTAATTTTTTAGTGGTTCCGTAAAAATTTGTTTAAAAAGTTTTTGATTCATTGTAGATATTTACATGAACGCAAGGTTTTTGTTTTGCGACAGACTTTAAATTTTGAGCACGATTCTTGTTATCTATGGATGAAAAAAGTTTTAAACAAGGGAGAAAATTGAAAATGTTTTTTTTCCTGAACTATATCCAGAATTTAAATTGTAGTGGAAGAGACCTTTTTAAGAGATGGAATGATATGCAAATCTGCATTTATATTAGACTTGCTTTAGTCTCTGAAATGCAAAAATATTTAACTGAAAATTCGTATTCTGATTTATGTGAATGCGCTGAAGATTCATACGTTTGCTTCTGAGTGACATATTTATGTGGATCTAAATTTTCTGAAATGAATATGATAAATCAAAATATCGAACTGCACCGAAGAAATGTTTGAAATAGTACTGGGATTATAACTCCAAGGTACTGAAAAAGATAAACACGTTTAGGGTGTCGAATGAATAACGAAAATTCTGATATAAGATGATTTTCATGGTGTTTCCTCATTTAATTTTCTAATGAAATGCTCAATCATCTACATTTAAGTATCCGTTTAAAATGCCAGCACATATCACTGCACACACATACATATGTTATTTGTGTTTATTTTAGTTCAATATCAAAACATGTGTATACACCGTATTTATTATCATTATGAAAATAAGTACAATGGATATGCATTTGAGTGTGAGAGAGGATAAGACAAGTATTTTACAAATGCCTGATCACATATGGACTCTGCAATAAATTTTTATACCTCTATTAAAATAATTGAGAGCAACTATTAGTTCTGTCGATGCAGAGTATATTTTTAGACACATACATGTGTATGAGGGCATGATAATGCAGCATTCATTTTC
>CM063503.1:104343386-104348386 GCA_032207245.1 Pardosa pseudoannulata
AGTTTTGTTTATAAAATAATATATTGAAAAACATATTTTTAAAAATGTTTTGAACCGCACATAGAATTCTTCTGGATTTGTATTCAAATCCATAAAAGTTCTTATTTCTCTAAATATTTTTTCCTGAATACGAAACGTGGGGAATTTATTCAAAAATATATAAACTTGGGTTCTATCATTCTATCTTATGTTTAAACTAAAAATATATTAAAAGAGTTGCCTGGAATCCCTACCGATTTAAGACTTTCTATTATTATTTGAAAAACTATAACTTCAATAAAATACCATTTTTTTCTTTTCGTACAATATTATTCGACTAAAATTTAACCTAATATGTTCTAATTACACAATGTTATAATAAATAGTGAAGACAAGTTTTGAAGTGAGATTTTAACATTTTTTCTTCCCATTTGTTTCCATATTCTTTTTGGTTATCTTTTTCTCAAAATTTGAATTAACTGTTTTATAATCGTTGTTTAAGTGATTCTTCAGTTCGCAACATTTTTGCGAATAAAATAAATGTCAAGATATAAAAGGTTCAATATGTAATTTATACAAACAAAATGGTAGATATGTGTGTTGATACATGCATCACATGAAAATTACTAAATGTATTGAGATGAAGGTTTTTGAAATTTCTTTGTAACAGTTCCCGGGTGAAATTATTCTACCCTTTTTCTCGAAATTTGAATTAGATATTTTAAATTAATTCTTAAACGATGATATTTTAAATTAATGTTTAAACGATATTTCAGGTTGACAACCTGTTTCTACACAAACAAATATTAAGGTATGTAACAATAAATTATATTAATAATCTAAAATAATAAAACCAAGTCAGATGCAGGCATTTTTGGTTGTTTTCTCTGTGATCAATTTCAGCTTTAATTTTTCTTTAAATTCCAGTTTGTTTGTTCCAACTAATGATTAAGCGCTTTTTTAGTTTGTGTAATATTTTGATGTTACGTTCTCGATTTTTTTTATCTGTATAAATAATATCGCTTAAATGTAGTTTCGTTAACCGAAGGAAAGAATGAACAGTCAAATGTTGTCAACTTTAGCTCTTTTATTTCTCATATTTTTCACAAAATTATTAAAATAATGCCAAAAGGAATTTCAAAATTACGACACTGGTAACATATAATAGCAAAAGAAGCTGCTAGTATGCATACCTACATACATATATGTATATATATGTATGTATGTATGCATACATATATATATATATATATATATATATATATATATATATATATATATATATATATATATGTGTGTGTGTGTGTGTGTGTGTGTGTTTACTGCATATATTTGATTTATGTGTCTTTTCCGCATCCTAGAGGTACAAAAATGTTTAAAAATGTATACATCATGTATTTATTTCAAATTTCTTAAAATAGGCATACCACCCCCGAAAAAATACACGATACAACCATAAATAGTAAATATTTTTACTTATTTGCCACTTTATCAATATCTAAAAATTCAAAATTGTTACAAGATTTCTTTTCGATTGTTAATAATGTTATATACAGATCTAGAGAGACAGTAGTATTTGGTATCAAAATTATACAGTATAACTAACATCTAGCGTCTTAGTTAAATTTCCAAGGATTTTTTTTAGTTGGTATTTCAGAAAACTTTTTAGGTAATCCTTTTAAAATGCGTTAATATAGTGGCAACCAATCTTTTACAAAATATGGGAAAAAAAGTTCAATAAAACTATCCCAGGTATATAACAACAGTTACTCTCAGACTGGAAAAGGTTAAGAGAATAAGTAGATATTATAGTTAAATATTTTCAGTAGAACCCCTTTTTTAATTACCTAGAATATTTTTATGTTATTTACTCCATAGGCCTACCTAGAAATTTCCCTGCTTGCGTTTTACACATGCTCTGTACACCTAACAGTTTCGGCTCAGCACACACACACACACACACACACACACACACACATATATATATATGTATAATATATATAATATATATATATATATATATATATATATATATATATATATATATATATATATATGTATATATATGTATATATGTATGTATATATACATATATCTATATATACATATATATGTATATATATGTATATACATATATATGTATATATACATATATATATATATATATATATATATATATATATATATATATGTAGAAATATAATGTACATATATATTTATATATATTTATATAAAGATATATATGTTTATATGTGTATATATATGTAGAAATATAATATATATATATATATATATATATATATATATATATATATATATATATATATATATATATATATATATATATATATATAATTTCCCGGTTCTCTAGAGTTAATGAAAATTTGTCAGTAAACATAAGTTAATAATGGATAATTCTTTGAATAATTCATCTCTGAATGGCAAAGAATTTATCAACCTTAGTAGGGGGTTGTGCAGTTAAGAAAAACGTAGATGAGAGGCTGTATTGATATATTTATCTCTTATTTTTGTATATGTTTATAAGAATGTGATTATTTACGTAATGAACAATAATAACAAGATTACAATTGCGTTTCTCCAAAAATATGTACTTTCTAATAAAAAACCTGAAAATATATAATAGTTTCTTGCAAGTATAAGTAAAGGAACATCTCATTAAAGCAGCCGCCTACATCTGATGACAGAGAGATTGTGCATAATAATCATTTAAAGCTTATCTAGGTCGTATGTGCATAACATTTGGATTAAAATATTCAAAATTCATGCATCATTGCAATTCAATGTAGTAGTTGTGGAATGTAGTACTAACCTTCAGCATATTTAGTCGTCTGGCATTTAACAGCCTTTACAACTCAAAGGTCAATTATATTAAAACATGTGTTTATCGATGCCAGGAAATATATATATATATATATATATATATATATATATATATATATATATATATATACATATATATAAATATGTGTATATATATATATATATATCTGTGTGTATATATATATATGTATGTATATGTATATATGTATATATATGTGTATATATGTATATATGTATATATATGTATATATATACACATATATATGTATATATGCATATATATATGTATATATATACATATATATGTATATATATATATATATATGTATTTATATATATACATATATATGTATATATATGTATATATATGTATGTATATATATACATATATATATATATATATATATGTATATATGTATATATTTATATATATACATATATATATATATATATATATATATATATATATATATATATACATATATATATATACATATATATATACATATATATATACATATATATATATACATATACATATATATATATACATATATATATATATATATACATATATATATATATACATATATATATACATATATATATATACATATATATATATACATATATATATATATACATATATATATATATATATATATATACATATATATATATATACATATATATACATATATATATATATATATATATATACATATATATATATATACATATATATATATATATATACATATATACATATATATATATACATATATATATATATATATATATATATATATATACATATATATATATATATATATATATATATATATATATATATATATATATATATATATATATATATATATATATATATATATATATATATATATATATATATATATATATATATATATATATACATACGCATGTGTTATATATATGCATATTTACGCATATGTGTTTGTGTATACATATATGTGTATAATATAACAAAGAATATTGTCCCCAAAGATCTTCGAAGTTCTCTGAAAACAAGTTCTATTTATCTAGACTTTACTTAGTAAAGTACGTAATTCATTGAGATTGCATTCCTTCCGCAACTCTCAAAATTAAAGTTTGAATTAATACTTCCTACGTGCCGCCTTTTCATTCCTTTTATACACGAAATATCAATTACCTTAGTGAAAGCCGAAGATAATTGCTATCTTTATACCGTTGTATAAATATTTACCAACACAATTGTTTAACAAGTCCGAAAAAAAAAACCCGTTTATTTAAAGCTCTCTATCAAAAAATTATAAATTTTTCATGTGAATAACTTACCATAGGACACCATTTTGACAAATCAAGAGATACCCGGTTATCGCTTCCCTGTGTTATGAATCCTTCAATTATTTTCCGTGTTTAAGATGAAATTTAAGAAGAAATTTGTGGTGAGTATTTTGTCTTTGTGCTCCATTGAGTTGTCTTTGATGACATGACTGCAGTAAAGTTATACTGCAGTAAAGTTAGTTGACTGCAGTAAGTCCTAGAAACTAAAAAATATAGACTATATACCGTGTGATATGGGAAGAAAATTTTTTGTCTATTCAACACGTTTTCCACCGGCCCCCGCAAATGACTCCGCGTTTTTCCTGATCTTAACACTTAAATTCGCTGAGTAAGTTTCTTGTCTCTAGGGAAAATTTTTTCTGTCTTCGCTCTTGGGTGCACCTCTGTTCGAGTAGTGGGATTTTTATGTTTTTATGTTTTTCTGTTGTCTGTCGTTGACTAATAAAGATGTCCTCTTTTAGTAGCTCTAAAATAAAGCTTTAATTAGACTTGTGCCGTTCTCTTCAATGTGGCCAGACTGCAACGTTCGTTATTACTGCTAGCTGCATAGGCTTCTCCCTGGCCAATAGCACTTGCAAGTAAATACAACACTTGCAAGGGCACAAAATTATTGTGACTAGATGGAATAATTTTTACACATATATATCAAAAATTATTGTCTTAAAGTTCTTTAAAATTCTCCCAATCCGCGTTCTACTTTTCTTAATCTCAATTTTCCCAGTTATCAAAATAAATCAAGAATATTAATCATTGATCTTGGCAAAACTACCACACTTCCCAAAACTAAAGCTTGAATAAATAATTGCTACTTATAGCTTTTTCCTTTTCTTCTC
>CM063503.1:104353386-104360886 GCA_032207245.1 Pardosa pseudoannulata
CTTACACCTTTGTTAAAATCTTACAAAATGATTGGTATGTTACACATCACACAGAAAAGTTTGAAATTATATATGTAAGATATATAATATATATGTAAGATATATATATGAAATTATATATGTAAGATATATGTAAGATTTGAAAAAAAATACAAGTTGAGTCATATCCAGCGTCACCTTCTCAACTGAAATGTTTCATACATCTTATTTAAAATTGATTTATGAACATGCAAGCTTGCAAGTACAAAGGGCATTTTTTAAAATTTATCTTATAGAGGCAATATTATATGCATACATTAATGTAGTACATTTCTGAAATTATACTTTTTTAAAGTAATACAAAACATTGTTCAGAAAAGTGTATGATAATGAAAATATATAATTAATAAAATATATGATATGTATAAAAATTTTTGATCTATAAAACTTTGCAAATGCAGACTGTAGATTTTGAATAAGACACATGACGTGTTGATCCTCCTTCCTTAGCCACTGTTAAATGTCGATAAATGTTTGATATGTTATATAAACTTTTTGGAAAATTTGCTCAATTCGAAAAAGGTTTAAGATAAATCGTATACAACATTGCTCTCCCATTGAAGTAATACTTCACGTATCTTCTTTTATATTGGCTTTACGACTACGCAAGCAGTTGTAAATAAAAGAAAAAGTTTAACGTATAAAGTAAGGATGTATATTAGAATTTATTTTATGGAAGCAATAGTACTTCTAAGATACTAACAGAGTACTCTTCTGAATCATGTTCTGCACTTTTGAGAGTAATAAAAACAGTTATAGAAAGTGTAAAAATATCAGACATAAAGAATTTTATTACTGACTCTAGATTTTGAATAAGAATAATAGCTTGTTATTCTTTATAATTTCGCATTAATTAAAACTAACTAAATGTTTGATATGTTACATATTTTATTGCAAGTATTTTCCAAATTTGAAAATAGATGAAAATGAAACTTACTAAAAGATAACAATAACCATTTTTCTTAAGCACAGGCTAAACAAAGTAATAAAAATATTAATAAAATAGGTTTATTTTTCTAGGAGGTACTGTCTATTCCACACAGCAAGTATTTTAACTTAATTTCGGACCCACCATAGAGAAATTCGTCAATACACCCTGTAAACGGAAATAAACATATCTAGTCTTACTACAAGTCTTACTACAGGAATACAATTTTAATTCATGGAAGAGTAAGGGTCTAATAATTATACCATCACAGGGATTTAATAGGAAAGGTAAACTGCCATAATTGGAAAGAAGAATTATATTCTATATTTTGGTATGGGAAATACATTATGGGAGGGCTCTACAGGGAGTCAACATTACTCTCTGCGGCACAAAAACTTTAAGTTTTACTTAGGATTTCACAAATAATTCATGGACGTTAAACATGTTAATCACTACATAATGTCTTGAACTTAATAGAAAAGACAAGTTATCATAAATGAGAAATATTATATTCTATAAGAATTATGTCATTAGAGAACTATAAAAGATTTATCATGGGGACACCAATAAGACTGGGTAAGGTTGTACTGACCCAACAAGAGGAGTAATTTTAACAGTTCGTTAAAATTACTCGTCATGACGGTCCAACACATACTTACCCAGTTTTATTCAGAAATAAAGGACTAATTCGTGGACTTAATAGCAAACATAAATTATCAGATTTGAGAAAAAACTATATTTTATAAAAAAGTTACATAAAATATTTTGATAATTATTCGGAATATAATTACTATTAATAAAATTGTTTTTTAAACGGTTTTATTTATTGTATTTCAAGTAATTTAATACCTATTGCGGAAAGTATTTCATAAATTATTTGTTCATCAGTGCATTTCCTGTGTAAAATATAAAGGAGATTAAATAAAGGATAACTCTAAACGCATCAAATCCAATTGTATATACTGGATTATATTTTTTTTAAAAATATGGATGGTAAATTTTATTCAATAAAAAGAAGAAATATATACTTTTTGTTTGTAGTAATAAAAATCAAACTATCCTTCTAATCATTAAAAATATGTTTTCTTCAAAGAAGAAAGTTTCGAAAGAAAATGCATTGATAGGATAAAATTTTGCTTCAACAAATATATTTCATATGTGTTATTGATCATATACCACTGTACAATTTAACATTTACAAGAAAGCATGGGACAATTCAGTCATTTTGAAAATGTTGTCAAAAAATCATTCAACAATCATTCTATCTGTCGAATTAAAATTTATTGCAAGTTATTGCTTATATGAATTTCTTAATATCGGTAATTTGGAAACATTTGAAGGCACCTATCATTGTGGTTTGGTTTGGTTTGGAGCGCTACGGTCTACTGTTTTGCACACGAGGGCTAATGAGACCGGGACCTACGGTTTAAAGCCGATTCCGAAAGGCTACGAACATCCATGCCAGCAGAGGGATTCGAACCCGCAAACTCCGGTTCTGAAGAGCAGTGCTCTACCCTTCGGCCATCGTTCGGCCCTATCATTGTGAAATTCTACTTTACTTTATTGAATTTGAGATTTTATACTCTGTATTTAAACTAATATATCTACATAATGCAAAGTACAGTTTGTATTGGTTATATGGTCAGCTCAGCGGTCCAGAAAAATCAGACCATATAAGCAGAGTGACCATGTCAGCTCAGCGGTCCAGAAAAATCAGACCATATAAGCAGAGTGACCATGTATGCGGAACAATACAACCCTATCGAATTGTGGGAGGATTATATTCACCTATCAGAATGTAATACTCATAAACAAATAATTATACTTTTAAGAACATTTTAAAAAATAATTCGAGAAGTAAAAACTACATTAAAAATATGCAATATTTTTTTTTTGTTGTGTGTGTTGGGGAAATTTATTAGCTTACCTTACTAATCAAAGTACAGCACAAGTACATACGTACATTCATGTTCAATGTATTTAAAAATAATCAGATATATAAGTTTTCTTCCTTTTGTTGGGTGTTAACACAAATTTTTCTAAGTCCCTAATAGTTTTTAAATGGTCATCTGCTGCTTCGGAATTAGTAAAATAACACCTAGTTCATGTATGAGAAGATAACTTCAACCAATTAACAGACTTGTGCACTTGTAATCAGTGGTGGGCGAGAACTGAGAGAGGTGGAAAACTCTGACGATGAGTCTACACAAACAAGAAAGGGGGAAAGGGAGGAAAGAGAGGAAAGAGAGGAAAATAAAGGCTTGAATTCATGTCCTCTCTAATTTGATATTGAATTCTTAAAAAAAGGAAACTTGTTGAAAACATGAAACTGACCATATAACCGGTAACAAGAAAAAGAAAATGACTGTATAAGTGGTGCGCTTTAACACATGTTCCCTATTAAGTTAGACGGGACTTTAGAAAATTGATAATATAAGCGGGGTGCCCTTATAAGCGGGTGACCATATAGCCGGTACTACTGATTGTATATAATTTCTCAATTTTCGCTGATACAAGCAGTTTTCAACTTAAAATTATATACATAAAGCTACGAATTCTGAATATAAAATCGTATGTGATATAGAGTTTCTTGTTTCACGCCACCAGATGTTTTTTCAATAAAACGTGTATTTGAGGAATAAATTCTCCAAGTAATACACTAAGCTTAGTATTTATTTACTACACACTACGCAAGTCTTGATTAAATGTAACACAAAACACTATATATATATATATATATATATATATATATATATATATATATATATATATATATATATATATATAACTATATTACATCAAACATCTAACGTACACTTAAAGCTTCATTTTAGAAATCAAAATCAAACAATGGTTAGCCTCCTGCACCGCTCCATACCACACACTTCTCTATCTCCCTTTCTCTGTTTCGTTTGCCCGTGTTCACCCAATGCCTCTCTAGGGGGTTTGGTTTCACCCCTCTCTTCTTCAATCAAGTGTGCGATGACGTCACCCTGGCATCATAATACATATACACAATGTTTTTACTTTCATTTCTTTTTCAGAAAAGAGAAAGTGACAGAATTTTAGGTTTAAAAAGTAGAACATAAAGACATACTATATATTCTTCTTTCTGCAAAAATTATAAAATATGCTTAAAGTAGAATAAATACATAAATGGTTAACTAAACTTCCAATTTGAAAAAAATATTAAACTGTAACTTAAAGTATTTATGTCATACTATATTCATCAGCGTATATGTGCAAATAATGTGTAAATAATGAGATGAATGGAAATTGTGACAACTTAATTAAAATGTTATCCCAAATATAAAACTAATTTATTCCATTTAATGAAACTCACTTAAGCTTTATAATAATGACATTAAGTAATACTCTAACGAAGCAGAAAGATTTATAATCTTTAGGTAATGAATTCCTTTTAATGTCTCATATTAATGTGGCATTCAGAACAAAATTTATTCGCACAATTTGTTCGTTTAACACTTTTGATGCAGCCATCTGTTATATGTTTGGTAAGATTAAAGAGAATCTCATATATATTAAAAGCTACTTTCTTCTGACTGTCTGTCTTTCGGACTGAGTATAACATTAACTCCTCAAAAATGGCCGAGAGAGTTCGATACAGATATCCACAGATTTGGAAAATTCTGAGGACTTATTTTGGTAAGTGACCTCTTAGTAAATCCATATTTAACTGAGATATTAATTTTCGACGAGTTTTCAAATATCTAAAAAATATACAGAAAAATCTAGAAAATACTCTAGAACTTCAAAAATGTAAAAAGCATGTTAAACGTCCATTGCAGAAAACAATACACAAAAAACAACTCTTAGAAAAAGAAACTAATATTTTGGATTATTATATAAAAACTAATGCTTGAAAAGTGCTGTAGTTGTAGATTATGACTAAAAAGTTATTGTTAATTAGTTTTATTGTTTTTTATAGGATTTGTACGTATATCCAAGGAGATTTTCTGTTTATAACATGTAGAGTTTTTGACCCAATACAAAGCCGTTTTCAGGAATCTCGACAAACTACAATAGAGATAACACCCTATATTTAGAAAAAACAAATATTTAAAGGTTATTCCTTTTAATGCCTCACACGTGAATGTGGGTCAAATTTATATGCATGAAAGTGTATACATATACATACATATATGTGTATATATATATATATATATGTTTATATATATGTATAATTTATTTACAGGACATATTTTACTTTATTAGCATAAATATTTCATTGTAGCTATATCATGTATAAGTTTATTCAAAGAAACATTACAGAAACACCACTATGTATTTCAGACAGTAAACGAAAAGGATATGCAACTAAAGAATCATAAAGAAGCGTCTTAAAATGTTTTATGTATTTGTGAAAAAGAAAAATTTCTGCAAAAGAATAAATTTAGTTACTAGCAGGGAATGACAGGAAAGTTTTTTGAAGATAACTTTTATAGGTCTTAAATCTGATGAATTATATAATTATGCGTCATAATATAAGAAATACAGAATGGATAATAAAGACGAAAAAATAGCTTTTATTTTTTTTCTTCCAAACTGTGCCTTTTGAAAATGCTACTATATTATATTACAGCTATTACGCAATACTTTAAACAAAACTTACATGTCTGTATATTTCAGTAGGAAAAATATGAATGAAAATTTGCCCTTACACACACACACACACACACACATATATATATATATATATTTATATATATATGTGTGTGTGTAAGTATGTATGTGTATATATAAATTATATAGTACAGTGGTACTATAACCTGCAATTTCACTCTGTAAAGAGATACTTTCCCACGATGGTCAGCGCGTGCATGCACAGCTGTGGAAGAAATTTCCAAGAAGAATTTAGGTGCAGTTGTTGACTTTGAGTTTTTAGGACCCCTCCGGAGAAATTATAGATCACAGAATGGCACAAGCGTAACGGTCAAGCTTGCACAGAGATGTAACCGTGAGTTATGGGGGCAGGAGCTAAAATAATGTCAGCTTTCACAAAAGTGGCTGTTTTAATGAGCCCACCTGCACTCCCGAAGGGGGTGCAGATGTGGGAAAATTTCGCCAAACAAGCGAAGAAAAAGGGGCTTTAAAACCGTTAAGCTTTAAATGAGTTGGGAAAGAGAATGAAGAAAAAGGAGTCGAAGTCGGGATTGAAGAGTCGCAGGCCATCCAGAGAGCCCGGATCAGCAATGGAGTCCCTAATCCGCATGCCAGCATAGACATACAGCAAAATAAACGGCCGCTACGCCAGTATCGACGCCCTTTTACGCCCTTTACATCCTGATGAAAGCCCGAGCCTTCTCCCCTGTAATGTCCGGAGGTAAATAGATTTAACATATTTATGACGGTTATTTAGGCCTCAGTTAGTAATTCAATATTTTGATTAAGGAATAACGTATAACAAAAGAGAATTGTAATAATTATTGTGTAATGATGAATATAAAATCTAAATAATTGCTGGTTATGTTATATGGTGATTAAGTAGTGTAGCAATTTGTAAATAGTGTACAGAATAAATGTCTTAATCCAAATATAAGGTATTATATTTTTACTGTGTTTCCCCTTTGTAAACGAACACTGGTGTTAGTGTTGTAAGTACATTACAACACACTCCTTAATACCTATATTACATACGAGTTTTCTTCTGTCTCACTCATTAACCATTTTTAATACATGCTAAAAATTATTATTCACCCATATTCAAAGTCAGACCGGTTCTAGTGTTTTATTATGTGATTCAAGTTTTGATTGTACTAATTATGATTACTATACGAAATAATAAATCAATCCCCTATATTGCAATTTAGATTCATTATAATGAAGAAGCAGCAATCATTTGTTAAGTACACTATTCTCTAAACTAGTGAGTAGGTGCAAGGTTCACCCTTCAGAAAAAAATTATTAATTCAAAATGAGGTTATGCTCTTTGTAAGCATATGATACTTTTTTATTCAATTAGTTACTACGTTTGAAATACAGTGCCATTAAATATTTTTGTTGTTTCCGAAGAGCTTTAATATGAGTTACTTCTTCTGTGATAAAATTTTGCTAATAGCATAATAATGGTTTATGCTTTCAGCTTTTTCAGTAGATGTTGTTGCATTATTTTCGTTAAGTAATTTAATTAAGCGCACAATAGATAATGCCTAAAGAGTTTTAGATTTAAATACTGCAGTGTTTAGTCTGCAGATGGCACATGCATTATTGAAATAGTTTAAATTTAGATAAAGAGTGCGAGAAGCAAATATTTCTATGTGAATCTCGAGTAATTTAAAGGGCATTTTCGCTGAACATAAAGGTACCCTTTGTACGGAAATGCAAATAAATTAAATAAGAAGGAACGCTAATGATGCATAAATAAGAAGAATATGAAATGTGCTCATTTCTCTTTTCATTTGCAAATTATTCATCTGCCTCTTTTTTAATCCATTTATATTTTCTGGAGTCATGGCATAAAATATTAAAATTTTAAATTAAATAACCAGTAAAAGTTTATTATATATTAAAAT
>CM063503.1:104368386-104388386 GCA_032207245.1 Pardosa pseudoannulata
TTCGTTGATATTCTAACTATATTTTATTTATAACATTTTAAAACCTGTTGATTTTGAAGCATTTATATATTTTATTCTGTAAGCTTAATATTTCCAATTAACATGTTATTAAATAAATAAGAAAAAGAAAATTGCCCATATATTTATACATGTGTGTTTATTACATATCATAGATCCTATATGACAGAAAAAATCCTTTTGTTTAATAATGTTTGGGCTACTGCTAATCTAAAATACCATCATTAAACCTCTGATTTCAGTTTTATGTTTTGCTTAGTTTTCATTTCGCATTATCAACTTTTACTTTATATATATATATATATATATATATATATATATATATATATAATATATTAAAATGATCTAACTTTAATATTTCCTTAAAAACCTCCTCTCTCCCATTCTAATTCCTTAAAATCTTTTTTCCAGCCTCTAAATGTCTTAATCAAAAGAGTGTCTTCAATTAAAAATTATTCCCAAAAGCTTTCTATCCTAAAGATATAAATTTTCTATCTATTCAACACGTTTCCCAGCTGTCGCCGGAAAATGGCTCCGCATTTTTCCTGATCTTGCTCTTTAATTCGCAGAGTGAGTGGGAAAATTATTTCTGTTTTCACTCTTGGGGGCACCTCTGTTCGAGCAGAGTGAATTTTGTGTCTTTCTCTTGTCTGTAAAGATGACTCGTAAAGATGTCCGTTTTAGCAGCTGCGAAATAAAGTTTTAATTCGACCTGTGCCGTTCTCTTCAATGTCGGTAGACTGCATTTTTTTTTATTACTGCTAGTTGTTTAGCATTCCCTTTGTTCAGCAGTTTTATAATTTAAGGAATGCACACACATACATACATACATACATACATATATACAAACACAAACAAACAACACATACACACCACACACATAATATATATATATATATATATATATATATAAAAACTTTTTTATATATATATATATATATATATATATATATATATATTATATATATATATATATATATATTAGAATTTAATAATAAGAAATGGAAGCAAAACATAGAACTAAAAAAAAGTACACACAATTGTCGAAACACGAATGTTGCTACACAAAAGTATAGAAGAGATACAAGACAGTTAGTTACTAGATTTTACAATACAATTTACACTACTGATACAACAACTGCCATTCATAATAAATAATTAATTGGTAATTAAACAAACCGTTAGCTGAGCTAATTAAAGCGATATAAAAAACTAAAAATATATAAACAAAGATTTTAGATGAATAAATTTTCCATTAGTTACAGAGTTTATAAAATTATTTTTAAATTAAAGAAGACTTCATGCTTTTTTTATATAAAAATTCAAAAAAAAGTTTAATATTAGAGGTTACTTTGTATAGAAGGAAATGAAATCAAAAGTTTCCTTACATATGAAACGATGTATTACTGCTGCGAAACTGATGAAGAGCTCTAAACAATGCACAAAGTCTACAATTAAATTATGAAATTCTTTCTAAGAAAAATTTTCATTAGATGATCTCCGTTGAATGCAACTATTCTATAATAGATGATGTGCAGGCACCTTTTCCTAAATTATACATATAAATACTTTTTGGTAATTACTTTTATTATTTAAATTTCTTATGAGACATAAAACCAGTTATTCCGTTTGTATGGTATATATGAAAAAAGTATCACTATACCTAAGCACTATATGACCTATTTTTTAAACCAACTACGTACATAACAATCGTAAAAAGTGGCAGAAGTTATTTCGGTAGTTCCACATCTGTTTATATTTTTTCACTATCTGTTTCAGTAGACAGTATTTCGTACTTTTTATTTCCTATTTTAAAAATTCTTTACTTAATTTTTCCACAAACATTTCTGCGTGCTCTTCGGCAGATTTATTTAAATAATCTTCTCTCTCGTGTATTTGAATCTTTTTTTAACAGCTTGCATTTTTATAACAATCGTTCGTTAAAAATTGATGAATTCTATCACATTTGGGATTGCTCTGCAAATATTTACATTCACACAGTGAAGAGGGCTTAAAATTATTCCACAGCAATTATTAGGAATATATCCAAAACTAAATAGAGTAAACTCTGGGACATTTAAAAATTTAAAAGAAATATTTGGGCTAGACGAGAAATTCAAGATATTATTCCACACATTGCTATGGTTTTACAATTTGATTGACAAAGTATGTGGCAATACCCGAGCACGCACGCGCACACACAAATATATATATATATATATATATATATATATATATATATATATATATATATATATATATATATATATATATATATATATATATATATATATATATATATATATATATATATATATCTATATATATATATATATCTATATATATATCTGTAATGAGACGGACTTCTCGATGGGGGGTTGCAGTCATGACCATAAAAATGATACCGTTTCAGGCTAAAGTCCTTTATGAAGACAACGTTGAAGGACGGGTTCCCAATTCATCATAGGGACAAACTGAAGGGTCAGCTAGCATGAAGTTCTATGTACAAGACACGTAACACCTGGGTCAACATCTGTGGGAAAATATCTCTAGAAAAATCTGTCTCCGCTAGCGTGTATCTCCTTTTTATTTGGAAATTTCCTAAATTGTTTCTAAATTGGCCAGGCTCCTTTTCTGAGGACCTAACCTGTAGCCCCAGTGGTCAATTTAGGTAAGGGGTTAAAAAGGGGAATGGAAAATGACGCGGAAATTTTTACCCTTGATTTAAGTTTTGAAAACCCCTGAGAATTTTCTTTTCTCTCTCTCTCTCTCTCTCTCTCTCTCACACACACACACACACACATGTATGTATATACAGGGTGGTCATAAAGAAACTTTGCCAACATCTACACTTCTAACGTCGATTCCAGTTAACCGATCGATATGAGTTTGTAAATATAGTTATTCCGAGGTATACTCTCGAGATTCTGTGAATGGCAGCGTAGTGGTGCTCACGATTACGGTTATAGTTATAGAAACTTGAAAATGTAAACGGCAACGCCCACTTTTTCCTGTCCCAAAATGTTCAGCGCATGCGAAAATCATAAATAGCGTTGGAACGATACTGATATGTCCAAAAACGGACGCATACACAGCAAAGAGTTCGTCAGGGATCAACGGAGGAATACCACGTATGACCGGGGCAAGACACCGATCACTGATGACAACACATATCAGATAAAAGAAAACCTTTAGTGACATCAAACATTTCCCACATGGTGCCGTGATAGGCAATTACACATTACATGTGGTAGACGGTGGATAATAACGCAACATGGCATGAGGGATGTTTGTAAGCTCACACCATATGGAATCCTTTAAATACGACAAATTGCGGGGATGACACAGGTAAATTATGAATTTGAGATATCCTCAAAACCAGAAACCCACTTGCATCATATCAGGGAATCTCGGATGTCAAGAATAAGGATAATGGCGTGAGAGGATGCAATGACCAAAATTCTGTTCTATGACCCTTTTAACGGACCTCGCTATATATGGAGGTGCATCCTCTTGCATCCAAACGATGTCCTTGAGTGCATTCCACCTACGCAATTCCGGTAGTACACAATTTTGCTGTATACTGAGAGCCTGTTTCAGAGCATGTGTCAGAGCCTGTCGGTGTCATTTTATCAAAGAAGAACCGTCCGAGAACAAGTATGGTTGTAATGCCACACCACACAGTCACTTTGGCATCAAATAATGGTACTGGTGCCACATTATAAGGATTCGTCTCTGACCAATGCACACAATGCATAGTTTTAATGTTACCATTTAAGGTGAAATGCTCCTCCTCCGTCCAAACAATGCTAAGTGGTCAGTCGTTATCAGCATCATATCGTATTAAAAAAACATTTGAGAAGTCCAGACATAGTTATGGCTCCGACATCTGGACACACTGGAGCCGGTAGGGAAATATGAGTATCGAGCACAGTAGCTTAAGACTGTAGTCTTCTGAATATTCAACACACGGCTGTGCCTCTTGCATTAAAAGATATAACGTTGAAAATGCAGTGTGTCTACAACTAAACTTAAAGAGGTTTATAAAGAACATTCATATACTTACATACACGTATAATACAAACTTTTATCTATCCTTCTCTTTGTGTATATGTATGTATATATAAATATGTATGTATATGTATATATATATGTATTTATATGAATATGAATATATATATGTACATATGTATATATATATATATATATGTACATATGTATATATATATATATATATATATATATATATGCATATATATGTATATATATATTTTACTAGAGTGATCGATAGAAAGAATAACATTAAAACATTCTAAATGTAGCTAGGTTTTTGAAAACGAGTATTTTAACTGAAAATCTATTTATTTTTCCTTTTCTTTTTTCGTGTTTTGAACTATTTGCTCTCATAAACTGGTGAATATTTAATGTTTACTTCTTCACACATCTTGTTGTTTAAAAAGAAGTTGATTTGCAATGTATTAAGTCATTTTAAAAGGATTTTTAAAAAATTTTTAGGTATGTGAAAGTTTTTAAATATGCTAAAATTCAAAGAGATTTGTGCAAATAGTAAAATGTAAGTTATGCTGTATATTTTTTTTGATAACAAATTATAATGATTCTCTATCCCTTGGGATAAGATTATTAATATTTTAAAACAAATTATGCAAAAATTTAAAATTATCAGATATTATTGACGAACCCACAAATGGCAAAACTAGAAAAGTGCATTTTATAATCTCATTTCGTTATTTTTGTTTGGATATCCATTTTGATTAACTTAAAATAAATGTATAATGTTACATTTTAAAAAACATTTTTAATTTCTACTCAAAGAGCAGCCCTTCAAATTATTGAACAGTCATATAAACATAATAATAAGCTTCTAGGCACTACTAAGTCATCAATATATTGAGAATCCTATACATAGGGCTTCCAAATATTGACAGGGTGGCTACTGAATATTATATTTTATGCTCTCAGCTAATACCCCATTACCGGGCTTATATATACCTATTTATTATGATGTTTAAGTTCATTATATTCTTCAAAAAGGTTATGATATATATTGACAAAAATTTGAGGTACATATCAATATATAAAAGGAAATAAATATATCTGAAGTAAAAAAAAATTAATATGGTTAAACTAAATTAACGTTAAATATACATTGATTTCACTGTTAGTGCTTATATTTCTCATTACATATCATTGACATTAATTTTTATTTAGATAAAGAAACTTAACACTTACTGAGCGTTTTATTTACAGAGCACATTTCATTAAACTAAATTTTTTTAATATTGACAAAAATTTGAGGTACATACCAATATGTAAAAAAGAAATAAATATATCTGAAGTAAAAAAAAATTAATATGGTTAAACTAAATTAACGTTAAATATACATTGATTTCACTGTTAGTGCTTATATTTCTCATTACATATCATTGACATTAATTTTTATTTAGATAAAGAAACTTAACACTTACTGAGCGTTTTATTTACAGAGCACATTTCATTATCTATTTATGAATTTAGATGGATATGGTTAGAAGTTGGGAATGCAGTTGACGCAGTTTTCAATTCAAAGAAATTAGGTAAAAACCAAAGTCTTTAGAGTAAAAAATGACACACTAGTTAGAGGAAAGTACGTTCTGTAAGTTATCAGCTTTCAAGTCTATCCTAACTAGATGTATTGTGACTTCAAAACAGTTATTTACCGTAATTTTGCTTTTTAAATTTCTGCAGTATTGCAGTAGGTCATTTAAAAGTTTATTTGCGGTTTTTCACAAAGAAATGCAATTATTTACGATAGTTCTTAATACTTTGTCTACTGAAGTCTACATTAAAATAGCGAAAACATGCTGGGTATTTTATTCTGTATTAACTATACTTGAACGTTTATAGAAAAATATTTTAAGCTTATTTTAAGCTTGAAAAACTCCACACAGACTTGAATAGACAATATATTAGTTGAATTTCAGGTCCTTTTATATTTAGCATATGAAAACCTTTCTTCTGCTTTCGTTTATTTAATAGCGTTACGCCTTGGTATTAAATATATTTTGAAGTTCCGTCAAATTTTGTGAACAAGTAAAAGAAAAAAGAAATCAAAAAAGTAAATAAATAAAATCTCCAAATCGAGAAAACTCACTGAAACACTTGGGATACTCTAACTTGATCGATTTTTCTTAAAAAAATCCCCATTTTCAAAAGAATTGCTCCTAGTTTAGAAAATAACCTAAGCTGATGAAAACAATATCTTGATGAAATTTTTATACTTTTTTTATCAAATGCTTGAATTCAGCGGTATCAACAAAATCTCTTGCAGTTATATTTAATGCAATATTGAATTAATGTGTACTTCAAAACTAAAAAAGTATTAATTTCAAGATATATTCAATTTAACAGTAAATTAAATATAATCTTTCTGTTGAAAGTTTCATGGATTCGTAGAAAATTGTTTAAGAAGTAACAGAGAAAATTTGGGTATTAAGTAATGTATTACCGTTATTTAATTTTCACTGAGAGTATTGTATATTTCATTCTATAAAAATTATAGATGAAAAGTTTTAGGAAAACAAACATACGAAAATTATTAAGGAAATATGAATAAAAGAAACGTTAATAACAAGCCTATTAAACATGAGTTTTTTTTATTAAAATGATAGTTACTGAAGCGACTATGAGAGTATTGAACAGTATTTGAAGTGTATAAGCGTTCGGATTTAGTAAGTTTCACAGTTTCGCTTGTTTTCGGGTTCGATTTTCCTCCGAATCCATCTTTTGTTCTCCTTGGGGTTTTACTGATTTGAATAAAATGTAAAAGAAATGAAAACTTTTTATTCTAAAGATCTCCAGCAATCTTACTATCTAAACGAATGCAAATGTACATCCAAACCTTGTAGCATTCGTACGCCGCAGAAAGGGTGAAGATATCTAGAATCTTGACATTTTAAAGATAAAGGTATTACTAGCCCTGTCTTTATTAATTGCAATAAAATTGCTATTGGTTAACTATATATTATTTTACATATTGTCAAGTATACTAAGTTACATTAGATATACTTTTAATGACGAGTTAATGCTAACAGAATAGAAACTTTTATGCACTACTAAACTGCTTTCAAGCTATTTTCCACAAAATAAGAGAAATGCATAAAAATTAGGCTTAGTATAGCCAAAAATGCTCATTACGCTAAGCCCCTAAAACAAAAACTCTCTTTTTTGGATGTATCGTAAATACAATTACTTTTCTTGGATGTTGTGTGAGTCTCGAAAACAAAGAACGCAATTATTTAAAACCAAGTCTGTCTAGATAAGATTAAAGCAGATTCTCTTTAACTTATGTTGACTCGGATCTAATCTCTCATAAGTCATCTACGAAAAGACCCGAGTATTTTAGTACAAAAGGCATATTAATAATTAAACGGGTCACTCAGTTAATCTCACCTGGCAATCTCATGAGATCTGCATCAAAATCTCAAGACATTGCTTCCATCAAAGGAAAAGCCAAGACTGGCGAGGATTTTAGAGAGAGACAGAGGATATGACTTACGGGAAAGGGGAAGGAATGGGGAAAATTAATTATTTGCATTTTTACCAGGTTTCTCGAGTGATCTCTCCCGCAGATGCGCTTCGCTGCTATTTATTTCCAAGATTAAACACGAAAGGTAATGGGGAAATTTTTCAGGTGAGAAGTAATCCACAACAAAGAATATGTCGCAATTTTATTTATCTTAACGAATTTCTGTCATTCTATGTAATTGTCTGTAAAACGTGGGATTCAGTATTATTTAGCAATCCGAGTGTTATTATTTTAATATGCCAGAGCGATTAAAAATAATCACCATGAAATGCAATTTAATCGCTTTAGTTTTAAAATTGTTTTCCCTGCTTTTATTATATTTGTATTAACGAATTTAACAAGGGAAATTTATAAGTTATAAATCCAAGACAAAAGTTTAATTTTACTTGATATTTGAAAAAGGGATTGCTTAAGAGGAAAATATTAAAAACCTTGAATTTTTACAAATTTCAACATCAAAGATTTAAAAAAAGTTTTTAAGTAGTTGTATTAGTTGTAAAAGTTTTATTTTTAATTTCTTTTCTAATCAAATGAAAGCAATTTTTATTTTATCCTGCGTAATTTAATTTCTTATTATGTGGTTTTTCATGCACATCTTTTAATATATTTCAAAAGTAAATATTATTTTTATAGTTATTTTATAGTTATGGAGTACTAATATATGTTTTGCTCTAATAAATACGCTAAACTTGCTTTTTTACCTTTTTAAATTACACTATCTTTGAATAAACCAAACGTTAAATTGTAGAATGACGTTCTTGTAAATAAATTACTACAGACATTTTTTATTTGTCATAAATATGTAATATTTAGATGCCTAAGACGTGTTCTAGAAGTGGAAGAGAAAACTATATTATTTTTTCCTGTTGACTGGGGCAAAAGAAGCTGGTTTGGTCCGCCTGCAAGTGATGCTTTTAGACCAAGTCAGCTATGAGCCATTTACATTGATTGCGGTGAACTGTATAAAGTGTACTCGTATTATATGCGGTTCAAGAATTAATGAGTTTAAATACCGCTGCTGACATGGATTTTTGGTGTCATTAGGAATAGACTGCAGATCCTAGTCTTATTTGCCCTCATGAAGCAAAAAAAGCAGTCCAATCATTCCAATCACAATCAAATTAAACCATATTTTATCTGGTAGAAAAAGAACTGCTTTTCTGGAAGATACGTACATATAAAGAAGGCAACTTTGATTACCTATAAAGATAATTCTGAGAAACCTATGCAGGTCTCCCGATTCCAACAGATATATAATATCAAAGAAAAACAATTTTATCACCTGGTCATCTACTGGTAATATATCTATAATTACCTGAAGTTACAAATAAACATTCAAATTTGAGTGGAAAGAGACAAAAGTCTATTTTAATACAGGAATCAAATGTAAATTGATTTAATTCCACATGAATTGCAGCTTAACTACATAAAATGGCATTCTTCTTCTACAAGTAAATGGTATTCTAAACAGGATAAATTAGTCTCTGAAACTAAGAAAATTTTCATGTTTTTTAAATGAGACCTTGTGTTATTTTAAGAGTTAAAAAAATTTATGCTCTTTAAAAAGCGAAGAATTTTCAATTTTTATAACGTTAAATTTCTATTCTCTACATACATTAAAAATGATGTAGTTTAAGTTCTTGAAATTAAATGTTTCACTTCATTTTAACATCAATGTGCATTTAGATTATTTACGGGTAACCAATAATAATTTCTCCTAGCAGAATAAAATGGCGTAGAGAAGATTTAATCGATAGCATACTTACAGGGATAAATTTTAGAAATAGAGGGGAGATTAGCAGGCAGTGATCCTAGGATGAACTATTTACCTTGACTGTCACATTACCAGTAGAAATTAATATTTCGTAATGTTCCTGTAGTCAGATGATTAATACCAAAATTGCTTTGCATCTGAAAGGGCATAATGTAATCCCCATAGTTAGGTTTTGAGGTAGAACTGAAACGGAGATGAAATAGTTGTTACACTTGATTACAATTTTGTTTAAAATATCTTTTGATTCAATGTCACAGCAGTTTTGAACTATTAACGGAATGATCGCAGAGCCTTTAAACGTGATAGGAAATATTTCCTAGCTATATGTTTTAGCCTTCATATGCTTTAGACTATATGTTGACAAAAGTACAAGTACATATTTTAATATCCTATATTTAAGTACTGTACAATATAATTTTGCAAAAAAAAAATATTCCACAATACCTTATTTGAAAGTTTTGACTTAATACATGGCTGGATACCTTGAACCACCACGAGACTTAAATCAATAGAAAATTACATCAGAAACAAAAATTTTATTTGTATGTATAATGTAGGAAAAGCTTTAATTTGTTTCATTAATGTGTTAAACAATTTCTAGCCTTATTGCATATCTTTCTTTATTTTTCACATACAGGAACTGTACTTTGTAAAATGAAATAAAAAAAGAGCGTGTCATTTGAAGTTATGTACCTCATTAAGACAAAACAAAATTTGTGAAGAATCAATTTAAAAAAAATGTCCGCTTGAATCGAAAGCTGAAAAAAAAATAAAACAGTCCGAAAATTGTTTCTTTTTGAAAATGGAAAGCTTTACTTTCAGCGCTTTTAAATAAATGCATCATCTATAATTCTAAGTAACGTACATTTTATTTCTGGCAATACCTTGTACAGATTCTAAATCAGGATGTTATATTGTTTCGACAAAGAATATTATGCATTTCTGAATAAAACACTGTAAATCAATTCATCGCTTTGCTCGACAGAATACCAAATTTAGCTAGTTTTCATGTTGCTTGGAAGAATTACGTATATTTTGAAAAGCCTTTTAACTCTGCTTCTCTTGCAAGGGAAAAAAGTTATACTTTTCATGCAATTTATTTAATTTTTCTTTTAAGGATTCAACATCTGTTGGAGTAATTTCATTTACGAGAGTGAAATGTTTCATCACTATGTTACTTTTTTTTAAAAAGATGAGCAACTTTCTTTATTCCAAAATTGGGTATGCCATTTTAGGATTATTTCCTACATTATGCAATCGCTGTATTCCATTTTTTAATCGGAAAATTGCCTATCTCTAAATGCATTGAGTAATATTTGAGCATCTAGGGTGGTCTATATTACTAAACTGAATGCTATGAAGGTTAAAAAATTATATTTTAGAGAAATTTCGTGAACAGAATACAGATGGCTTATACAATTTAAAAACCTTAATAAATTAAATTAAAATATTTAAAAGAAATTATTTTATTAATTTTCTAACACATTTTACCGTTATATCTCATATTTTTACCGAATGCATTAGTTTTTCGATCTGCACTTTTCAACCTTTCGAGGCAACCACCTTTCCATGAGGGAAGTTACATATAGACACAATACAAACCAACCATTCAATCTTCACATTTTTCACACAGCAGATATGTAAGTTTCAAGAAGGAAACTCAAGCCTTCTTGAACGGAGGTTTTAAAACGAAACGTTTACGCATTGTGGATAGAAAATGCAACGTGTACTCCAAACAGTATAACCGGATACTTTCAACATAATACAAACCCGTGTTAAACATGACAAAACATCTATTATTTCCAAGCATCCTTTAAAGTATCTTTAAGTTTAAAGAAAATAGTTGTTTTGGTATTTAAATAATTTATTTCAATTAGATCATTTAATTCAGATAACTTCAAAAGGTATCGCATATATCTCTATAAAGCATCTTTCGAGTTAGACACATATAAGTGGGCTCTATTTTAAAGAACTCGATATCATTTGTCAGTCATTGTCCCCTTTATAGACTTATTTTGTTTTAAATTTCTTTAATTAAAACAATTTGCTAAATTTGATCAATTTGAGAAACGTAGTTAGCAAAGGAGAAATCTTGAAGAATGGGCAGCTAATTTCCCGACAAGTACAGGTACATAGCAGAGGTAGGAAGGAATATTTCAAAACACTCAAGAGTTTATGAACGAAATAAAAAAATCTAATACTTCGGGACAAAGTCATAAATATTGTACTTCGAATACGTAAGATTACTCGGAGTTAATAGAGGAACAGACGCCTTAAGTACGCATGACAAAACACGCATTTCGTTCTCTAGCACTGCCCCGCGAATGTTTTGGTTATTTTTTTGCAGCAGTCGGTTACATTCAAATTCTATCAGTAAATATTAGTAACCACCATCATTTAGAAGATGGAACAAGGTAGCGATTTATGGGGAGGCTAGAAGCAGGTCGGTTTCAAGTCCAGATTTGTAGAGACTTCAATTTAAAGCCCAGCGTCTTGTGCAACTTATGCAAAAAGTTCCAAAATACCGTAATCAACGAAAGAAAGCCTGGACAAGGTCATCCAAGAGCCACGGCAACCAGAATAGATCTCCATTTGTCTATTATAGCGAGGAATTAGCAGGGGTAATACAGCTTCTCAGCTCTCTCTTGACTTCGGCCACAGGAAGCCGAGTTTCACGTATGTCTGTTTCCAGAAAATTCATAAGAGAAGGATGTTTGCAAGAAGACTTGCAATTTGAGTTCCGTTTACTTTAACGAACAGGAGAGTCAGTTTAGTATGGTACAGAGAGTATAGACATTGAAGTATGGATCAATGGGCGAGTGTTTTCTTCGCTGATTAATCCAGTTGCAGCTAAACCACCGATTTTCGTCGTGCGTTCATATGAAGAGAACCAGGGACTCACTACCATCACCTCAATTTCCCCGAAATTCACCATTATGGGATATGACATTGACCATTAGAAATTGAAATTTTTGCAAAATTGAATTTCTAAATTTGAAAATACCTTGAAATGAATATATATCGTATTTAAAACATTTTTGTAAGTAAAGTATATGTTTACAAACGCAATAAAGGCAAGTTAAGAACTTAACAATGTATCTTGTATACATGCTATAGACAAATACATTTCATGCCAGAGATATACCCTCTAACGTATGTTAAATACAACTAATTTATTTTAAACTACTGAAATTTAAAAGAGTAATATTATACTGGAGCTTTTAACTTAGTTCCTGGAAATAAAATTTTTAATTTAAAACTTGTACTATTGATACTCTTAATCGAAATAAATATTTTCCTTTGATTTTTCGTAAGGAGGACTTGATTATTTGGTTAGTTTTCATTTTCATCGAGGCAATAAGAATAAATAAGTGTTAAATTTAAGACTTAACTAAACGTAACATTTAAAAGCATTCTAATAACCTAAGCATTAAAATCAAAACACAAAGTGTAAAAAATAATTATTTAACATATAAATAATAAAGATTTTTGATGGAAGTTATGAAAAAATATGGTTATAACAATGTTAAAAGATGCAAGAGTTATTATAAAATCTTATGAAACAAGAGAGAAACCTTCCTTGAAATTGACTTTTTTCTCAATCTATTATATAATTACTTCCTCAAGTAATGGTAAAAATACTCGAGCGACTTTCAGTTTTTATTAGTTCTATCCCAAACCATATTTAAAAATAATTTTAAAAATGTATCTTAATACTAAAATATTTAAACCTTTATTTTAATAAAGTTAATAAAATTTATTCAAAATAGATTTTATACCACAGCTGTATAAATAGAAAGTTAGATTGTATAAAGTGTAGGATAGCTGTGATTTCAGTACTCTTTTATAAAATTTAAATAAAACATTGTGATAAATTATTTTAACTTCACTTAACTGCTTTAATGTTTCCAGCTTTTATCTTATATACTTTGTGTTCGTGTGCAGAAATTAGCAAGAAAGTTACATAACTATACTGGAACGTTATACAATAATTTTTGTGCAATATACTTTTATTCAGTTCTAATTTTTTAGATTAATATAACTTGTAGGCCAGGAAATTTGTTTCAGTTTGCATTAAATGAGAAAATAATTCAATCTACATAAAATAGATTAAAGTCTGTAATCACTGAGGAAAAAAAGATTTTGAAACAAATTACTCTAATTTCTTTCCTGCTTCTTTTTTTCAATGTTTCACCTAAGAATAGAAAGATTTTTTTTGAATAAATGGTAACAAAAGCCTTAAGAACTGCATTTTTCTTGTTTCAAGAATTTGGTATCTCATAAAGGAGTACTGAAATGTGTCATTAAAAGCCTCTGTATTTAAATTAGACTAATGCGTTTAAATAAGAAGCATCTGAATGAATCAAGAAAACACAAATTTTAATTTGAAAAATAGGAAAAAAAGCGATGAAAATTCTATCATTTAAACAAGTTTCATCATACATTATGGACTAAAATAGCAGCTACATACTTGAAATATATTTTAGTTTCTCTGTTGTTTATTTTAAATTAGAGGTATCCAAATTTCTGAAGCTATCATTTATTAGCTTTAAAACGAAAAATGTTTCTAGTAAGAATTTTTGAAACATTTATATTCATTAAACAATATGCATTATTAACAAAACTTAATGAGAGAATATTTAGCAACTGTAAATTAAGAAAAGGAATGACATGATGTAAGTTTTCATTAAAGAATGCATAACAACATATTTATGTTTGAGAATCAATATACTATACATACCTCAATACGTTTAGCTTATATTTATGTTTACTTAGGCCTGACATATTGCCTGTTAAAAGCATTAATTATAGTTTAACGTGAAAAGGTATTTGCTAGGGGGTAAGCAGCGTTCATTAATTTAAAAATATTAAGATATTGTTTATTATTAAAATCAGTTTACTAAATTTCATTGTAAATAGGATTTTTATTCCTGCTAAAAACTAAAAATAAGGATTAATTCTAATCTGTATCACTGGCACTAACGTCAGTATGTACTTCAAAATTGTAAAGCTCGTCAGTATAAATATAAATTAAAAGATAAAATTAAATGCAACTAATACCTAAAAATCTTCCAAAGTTGTATTCAGTTCTAAGAATCGCTCGTAATTAATTAATCTTTACACTAAATATGCTTAACCTTATTAACAATATGCTGGAAAAATATGAAATGTTATTGAATTCTTTTATCACTAATAAAACTATTTATTGTATCGATTTTTTGGTTTTGGTTTGGTTTGGAGCACTACAGTTTTGCTAACTACGGCTAATGAGACCGAAAACTACAGCTTAAAGCCGGTTCCAAACGGTTATGAACATCCATGCCAGCAGCGGGATTCAAACCGACGAACGTCGGTACCTATGTACAGTTATATACATATATATATATATATATATATATATATATATATATATATATATATATATATACATATATATATACATATATATATATATATATATATATATATATATATATATATATATATATATATATATATATATATATATATATATACATATATACATATACACACATATACATATATACACAGATAGATATATTGACAGATTGGCTCTTTTTCTTTGACAGATCTGATTTTTTATTTTTTTGGTTGTTTTTGCCTTATAACCTTGTTTTATTTTTTACCTCTGTCATGGTTGGTTTTGTTTCAGAAAAGTGGTGGAGGAAGTCTGGCGCCATTAAAAAAATATTTTAACTCCCATAAACAGTCCTAATATTGTGTCTACATTTCCCCCTTATTTTTTAAATTACTCTTTTGGATTTTTCTTTTATTACTTTCTTTTCGGTATTTTGGAGATTAATTGTTCATATATATATATATATATATATATATATATATATATATATATATATATATATATATATATATATATGTTTGTGTGTGTGTATGTGCGTATGCTGAGAAATGAGAAAGATTTAAGAAATCCAAATAATCTTTATTAAAAGGCGTAATTTCCCATTTTCCCATTAGCTCATGAACTGTGTCTAAAGCAATCGTAAAAAACATTCTGCAGCGATCATTCATCAACGTAAAATGCAACGAGAAAGTGTATAGAAATGTGAATTACTTACAAGTCATCTGAAAGAAATTATAGGAACCTTTTACTTGAATACGCCAGGTGTTTACTATTACTTTCCGTCAGAATTTATAGATTAAGTGCTTGAACTTTCTTCGTCAAATTTACTTCTTATCTCGAAATATCTATTTTCTCAGTCTTAAGAACCTTTCTCAAACTCTATCATACTGAAGTTATCGCATGAAGTCCCTAGATTTTCCATTTCCTCAAGCATTTAAGCTTACTTTTCGCTACATTTTTTATATTTTCAATTTCAGTTTTAATACTTTTCCTTTCTCTTTCCGGTCTATTTTCATTTAGACTAAGTTTCTAGGGTATAATTTATCATAAGATACTTTTCAACATATTTGAAATAACCTGTCATGTAGGCATACATTAGAAGTTAATTTTGAAAAACTTGAAAAATAATTAAATGAAGTCTAAAAAATTTTAAATAAAAAACTCAGACTTGTTAAAATTACTGCTACGGCTTGAAGGTACAGGAGAGAAAATACATTTTGCGTAAGACTCTAGGTCTTTAAATACTTTTGAAAATCAGAAAATTTTACATATTTCTGTCTGAATGCATGCGTACTTGTATAAGAGCGAGTGTTTGTTGTCTTTCCTTTTTTTTCACAAAGTAATTACCGTACTTGTAAATGATTTATGAGGCATAAATCCCCATTAATGTCAAATGTTTTGAGAGTAAGCATTATTCATGCTCCGAAAGAGGCAATAAAAGTTTCTTGGCTTGTTTAAATAAGCAAACAAAAATGTATCGACTTATATGAAATTTAATTAAACATCAACTGGACTTGAAAAAAGTCAAACAATAAAAAGAAAATAATTTATCACCAAGAAAATATGATAAAAAGTAAGCTGCAAAAACTACTTACAACAACCTCCATGCATAATTAACGAGATTTGCATATGTAAATGACTGATGTGGCATGCTGTTGCATGGAGGAGACTACCAGTCGTGTTATTTCATTAAATCAGATAAGGAGCTAGCTTGTTTCTAGAAAATTCAAAAGAGAATGGCTTATGGCGGTTGGTTAGTAGCGTTTAAATTCGGATACCAGAAAAATTCTCATAAATTTTGTGTTTAGAAAGTAGAAAGTCTATAAAATTTTTTTAAATTTTTTTTCACATTGTCATCATATTATTCTAAACAATATGTGAAGTGTAGCAGAAGGAACTTTTAACTAGAGAAAGTTAAAAATAATTCTTAATTACTTTAATATAAGACGTATCCTCTACTATTTTTTCTATTAAATTTTCCTAATTATTTAACTATTCATTATTTCTGTCATAAGTGAAAATATTAGTCATAGATAAAATTATTAAGTACTTTCTGATATCAAAATATAAAGATATAGAATGGAAAAATACATTTTTAGGAAGACAAAATTCAGCTATTTGTTCAAATAGAAGTAAATGTTTCAAAGAGAACTGTATTATTAGACTGTATTTAGAATTATTATTTTATAGGTGAAAGAATAGTTCAAAGATTATTTATTAAATTATTATTTGAGTGTTTAGATCCCGTGTGGATGACTTTGATATTTTTTTGCATTTGATTCACCCCAGTACGTGCTTTTATGACCCGTTTTAGTTTATTTTCATTTAATAAACAATCCTTCAAGTTTTCTTTACAGATATGAGTTACTTTAATTGTAGCTGTTTTAACTGCTTGAGCTGAACTAATATCAATGTTAATGACGTCGTCATAATAAACATTATTCAATAAATTATTTGAGTTAATTCTTATGTGAAAATTAACTCACACAATACATGAACTTAAAGCCAATAGGAATATTTAACCTATAGAAGAATATTTCCGTCAAATTATTAGTAATTGGAAAATTTTAATTTAAAAGTACACAAAGAAATAGTTTTTACAAGGATGATAAAAATAACTTTGTCAAATTTAATATCTTTTATAAATGTTCTTAAAAGAAAAGAACTATTAAAGAAATGCATAATATCTAAAACCTAAAAAAATTGATTTTTCAAAATTTAGTTTATGCGATAGCTGTTGTATTTTTCTATCTTGTCTTACAAATCATACAAAAATATTTCGAAAACTAAAATAAAAAAAATGCAAACTATAGCGTAAGAGTATAACAGACAGTTTTCGCAACCTTCGCACATGATACCTAAACAAACCTACATTATATCTATAAAAATCTATAATGTATATCTATAATGTAGTGCCCATGTTCATTATAAACTACTCGAAAAATCTTAAATAGCAATATTTAGTTACTTTAAAACGTTTCTGTTATCAAGAACAAAAATTTTAACTTAAAACATAAATTTTAATTTAAAACATAAAAAAATGAAAAAGTGAAAATCTGAAATAATTTATAGATTTTTTGTTAATATTATGACAATGACAAAAATATTAAAGAACAATGTATAGTTACGTTAAAATGCTTGTTTTACTAGAAAATTTGTGAATTTTTTACTTAAAATTGAAAAATAGAAAATGATGAAATAGCTCATAGATTTTTCGTTGTTATTATTGTCAAGTGATGTATACAATTTGTTCAAAATATCAAAGAAAAATATTTGATAAAATTTATTAAAATATGTACTCCATTTTTAAAACATTATTAGTAAATGTTATTGTTTTACAAAACTATTTTTGAATTCTAAGAAATTTTGGTAATACACACACACATACACATATATATTATTTCAAGCATGTTAATTGTATAGGTAATGTGTAAAAAGGAGTAAAAAAGCATTTACTTTTAGACCTGTACTCGAATTTCAAAAATTATGTATTCCCTTAATCTGGTACAATTAATTTTAATGCGGAATTTACAACATTGTATTTACATCTTTAATTCTTCTAACAGCCTTTAATCAAGCAAAATGCAAATATAAATCTCTCGAAATAAATATGAAAGTGTTGTTTCAATTTGTAACTCCTGAAGAACAATTAGTTGAACGGGTGAAAGGAATGCCTCGAATGGAAACCAATTAAAGTTTGAAATTATAAATAATTTTTGTCCACGATTTACGCTATGATGGCAAGAGAAGAGAGACACTTTGAATTAAGTAAGAGATCTTAAAAGTGGGGCTTAATATGTTATGGAACGCACTCTTGCTGTAAGAAGTCATTAAAAATTCTAAATTTTGCAGTTTATCCTTTGTTACGATCCAATTACTTTCCGATGCTGTTATTCTTCAATTCTTGAGAAAAATGAGATAATTTAAATAACGCCGAAAGTTAAAGCAAACTGTAAATGAAACAACGCATAATAAAATAATTTAGTATTTATTACTGATTAAAGGGAAATTTAGAAGCATTGTAAATATATTATTATCCCTTTAATTTGTAAAGTCTCTCCCTATTCCAGCACAATTAAGAATGCAATCAAAATTTTTAGTCTATATGAAACTCAGTTTAATAGGAAAGACAATTTAGCAGTTTAAATTTTTCCATGGAATAAAAACGATTGAAAAACTTTATAAATAGCTAAACTATATCCATGAAAAACAGTTTAAAATTGCTCATTTTAATTACTTTTCTTTCACATTTTCTTTAATTTGGAACAAGAAAATAATTTCAGTTATCATGTTTGGTCAAATTACAAAATTATTAATTTATCTTAAAACGGAAGTTTTAAACATACCTCTCCAGTATTTCATGAGGTACTCTACAACACACTCAGGGGAAATTTATTTGAATTACTTTTTTAATGTTGTAAGTAATGTTTACTAATTTATGACTTCATTAACTTTTATTTAGCCAATTGTTAGTAATTCACATTTATTATTTAAAATTTAATCTCCATTTACACAGTAATTTAGACTGTATGAAATAAATTATATTGTTTCAGGTTATGCAAAATTTAAAAAATATCAACAATTATGAAGTATACTTTATTTTTTATTGGAGCATGGTGTACTTTGTTACCTTTTCTTCCTATCCACAAGAGAAAAAAAAACAAGGTAATAAATAACCTTGCTTGTTAAATTAATTTTACTATCAAGTAAAGTAACTTATAACCACTTTATCCTTATATTTTAAAAAATGTATACTTAATTAAATAATGTTTATAGTTATATGTATGTATCCTAGCTTCTATAATGATTCCTTTACATGTAAATAGATTAATCTACGGTGTTTAGCATTACTTTGTCTAAAGACACAATGCAGCTATATTTTTACTATAATTTAATTCTATAAGTGTCAACAAGAATGAATAACAACGTTTATTGAATATAGAGATGATTATTGGTGAAAGAAAAATTGGCTTAACTTCGCTTATTTCAAGACTTTTCTAATTTTCTCTTCTGCAATAATTCTTAAACTATAGCTAGAATAAAGGCATAGAAATTATAAGGACTCGAGGGTCATATTGTAAACATTATGCACGATATCTGACCAAATTTTTTTAATTGGACAATTGTTGTATAATTCTGCAAGTAGAACAGAGGTACCGACATAAAATAAATGCGACTAGTTTAAACGAAGAAAAAGTTTTACCATTTTAGTTGCTTAAAATAGGTAAAACCCCCTGTGGTAT
>CM063503.1:104396733-104436733 GCA_032207245.1 Pardosa pseudoannulata
TGTGTGTGTGTGTGTGTGTGTGTGGTGTGTGTGGGTGTGGTGTATGTGGTTGTGTGTGTATGTGTGTGTGTATGGTGTAGTGTGTGTGTGTGTGTGTGTGTATGTGTGTGTAGTGTGTGTGTGTGTGTGTTTGTGTGTGTATGTGTCGTAAGTGTGTGTGTGTATGTGTTTGTTGTGTGGGGTATGTGGTGTATGTGTGTGTGTGTGTGTGTGTGTATGTGTATGGTGTATTGGTGTGTGTGTGTTACTGATGTGTGTGTAGTGTGTGTATGTGTGTGTGTGGTGTGTGTGTGTGTGTGTGTGTGTGTGTGTATGTGTAATGTTGTATGGTGTGTGTGTGTGTGTGTAATGTATGTGTGTGTGTGTGTCTGGGTGTGTGTGTAGTCTGTGTGTGTGTGGGTGTGTGGTGTAGTTGTGTGTGTGTGTGTGTGTGTATGTATGGTGTGTTGTGTGTGTATGTGTGTATGTGTGAGTGTGTGTGTGTGTGGTGTAGTTGTGTGTATGTTGTGTGTGTAGTGTGTGTGTATGTCTGTATGGTGTGATGTGTGTGTTTGTGTGTGTATGTGTGTTATGTGTGTGTCTGTGTGGTGTGTGTGGTGTGTGTGTGTATGTGGTATGTGGTATGTGTGTGTGTGTGTGTGTATGTGTTGTGTGGTGTGTGTGGTGTGTGTCTGTGTGTGTGTGTGTGTATGTGTGTGTGTGTATGTGTGTATGTGTGTGTACATGTGTGTACTGTGTGTGTGTGTATATGTGTGTGTGTGTGTGTGTGTTTGTGTGTGTATGTGTGTGTATGTGTGTGTGTGTACTGTGTATGTGTGTGTGTGTTGTGTGATTACATGTATGTGTGTGTGTGTGTACACATGTGTGTCGTGTGTGTGTTGTGTATGTGTATTATCATAATATGTTGTTTGTGTGTATATGTTGTGTGTGTATATGTGTGTGTGTGTGTTGTTGTATGATGTATGTGTGTGTGTGTGTGTGTGTGTACATATATATATGTGTGTGTGTGTGTGTTGTGTGAGTGTTGTGTGTGTGTATATATACATATGTGTAAATATGTGTATTGTGTATATGTATGTGTGTATATATATTGTGTATATATACATATGTGTGTGTGTGTGTCATTGTGTATATTGTGTATAGTGTGTGTGTGTATATATGTGTATATGTGTAGTGTGTGTGTATGTGTGTATGTATGTGTGTGTATATAAATATATGAGTGTGTGTGTGTACATGTGTGTATTTGTGTGTGTGTGTGTATGTGTTGTACATATGTGTATATAGTGTGTATTATATTGTGTATACATATGTTATAATATATGTGTGTGTGTACATGTTGTTATGTTATACATGTGTGTTGTGTGTATGTAGTATACATGTGTATATGTGTGTGTATACATATATATACTATATATACATATATATAATATATATGTGTATATATATATATATATATATATATATGTATATATACATATATACATATATATATATATTTAAATATGTATATATATATATGTTCTATATGTGTATTATGTAACTGCATATTTATATATAATTATATATATATACATACATATATATGTGTGTACATATGTATATATACATCGTTATATATATACATAATATATATATGTGTATTATGTGTGTATATATATATAATATATATGTGTTACATATGTGTGTGTATTGTGTATATTATATATATATGTGTGTTATATATATGTATATATGTGTATATACACATATATATATTGTGTAATATTAATATATGTTACTATATATATATATTACATTATATATATATATATATATATATATATATATAATATATATTATATATATATACATATATATATTATACTATATATAAATATATATATGTGTGTGTATATATATATACCATTATATGTTATACATATATATATATGTGTACATATTTATATATATACATATATATATATATTACATATATATATTACATACTGTTATATAATATATATATGTATACATATATATTCTTTATATATATATATATAAATTTATAGTATATATATTTATATATATATATATACATATATATATATATATACATATAAATATATTATACATTTATATATTTTTTTATATAATATATATATATATATATATATAATATTACATATATATTATATGTATATGTGTATATATATAATATGTATGTATATATCTATATGTTTATATACATATATGTATTTTAAATATATATATATAATAATATAATATAGATATACATATATGTATAATATATGTTAATACATATTTATATATATATATATATATATATATATATATATTAGTGTTATATGTATATATATATATATGTACATATATATATTCTCATTAGTATATATATTATATAAACTATATGTATATGTATAATATAATATAATTCTATATTAAATATATTATATATATATTATATAATTTATATTTATTATATATATATTACATATAAAAATATGTACATCATATATATACATATTATATATACATATATTTATATATAATATACATATACGTATATAATATTATATATATATTATATATTTATATATACAATATACATATACATATACATATTTTACATTATACATTATAATATATTTTATATATATATATTACACATTATATATTTATATAAGTATAATATATATATATATTTATATATATTATATATATATTATATATATAATATATATATATATATATATATATATATATGGTATGCATTATCTTTACAGCGTTCATATTCTTGAATTCAAGACCAGAAGAAACCATGATTTTTTTTTCAAGCCATGCTAGTGATTAATCAAGCAACCCATTTATAGGTTCAATTCTATATGTGCCATATCATCATATCTATTACATATAATGGTAACTCCGGTTGAATACACAGAAAAAATAATATGAAATTAAAAAACAGTCTAAACAAGTTAAAAAAATGCAGATAAAAATGTTAGTGTATATAAGATGTAAAAGAATCTAACTGCCCAATTTGCAGATTTCTTTAGTCTCGCTTTTGTAAAGTGATTACAAAAGTCATATAACTAATTAGGTATTGTATTTTTATTGATAGAAAGCATATCTGTATATAATAAATATTTTGAAAATATGAAACAATAATTTGGATGCATAAAACAGCATCAGAAATGAAAGTAGAAAAGTAAATGCTTTAGAAAAAAGCAAATTATTAAAGGAAAGAAGAATGAATGCTAATAATACACAAGTGTAACAAAAATTATGTCTTACTAAAGTCAGATGACAGAGAGTTCACCTATGTAGAAAGAGGAAGCTATTTCATATCCAAGTAAGCTTTATGTTGCCCTATATATACCTTATTATGGTTATTTTTTGCAAATTAGAATTATTGATGTTAGTTCATATTTATAGTACCTGTATTTTTAGATATTTATATGTATATCTATATAAAAGTAATTTATAATATAATTTACAATATAACATATAGTAAATTGAGAAAAACAAGAAAATATAATCTGATTTTTGTGCTATTCGTTTACCTCTACAAAAAAGGTATTTTGCCAAAAGCAATTCATCTAAGGAAATAACATATGGAGTTTTATATAAGGGATTTTATCAGCTATTGAAGAGCTAAGAAGTTTGTGAAAGGTATGTTGTATACGATTATTAGTTTTAAGCCCTCTAAGAGAAAAAAAACCTTGCAAGCTGAAACACAATCTGATCATTGCCACAAAAGCTCCTCATGGTATTGTATATAAAAAGAAAAGTAGGTTACGTGACACAGGGTATATATATTTATCACATTGTAAAAAATAAACAAACTGTATTCACGTGGCAAAGCATCTAGAACAGGAAATTGTTCTATTTATTTCGATTGCTATAGACATCCCTGAACATAATCACACGTTTTTCTTGTAAGAATACATATCATACTAATAGCCATATTTATAATATGGTAGATCATTGAATGTTTTTGTTTGAGATATAACTGATATAGTATACTATGATTTCAAAAAAGAGAGATAAAAAGATTTTCTGTAATTTTAAGTCATGGAAAAACTTAAAAATAAAAGGTAATTATTTCAAACTGTAATGATTAGAGTAATACTGTATTAATTAAAAAGTATTTTTCATTAAAAATTAAAAATAAAAAGTATGCTTTGTATATTTACTGTTCTTTGTATATTGCTTTGCATATTACTACATTGTAGCACTATAGAAAAATACTTGCAGTTTTAAATTAATTTTAGGCTAATAATAACGTAATTTAAGAAATTACTGTTGTAATTAAAATGGACATATATTGGTATGAAATATTCAAGAACAAAATATTCTGCAGTTTAAATATCAAAAAGGGAAGCTTAACCTTTTGAATTATGAAATTGAATGTTTTAGTTTTGAACTAATTAATAATTATTAATAAAACTACAAAATAAGAAATGTGATACTTTTCATGAGATATTAATATATATATATATATATATATATATATATATATATATATATATATATATATATATATATATATTATATCTATCTCTCTCTCTCTCTATATATATATATATATATATATATATATATATATATATATATACATATCTATCTCTCTCTCTCTCTCTCTCTCTCTCTCTATATATATATATATATATATATATATATATATATATATTTATATATATATGTTACTGTGTGTGTCCGAAATTGGAGAATGTCTACTTTCTCCAGTGAATGTCAACATTAATACAGTTGCTTAGTGTATGTCCGAATATTTGATTATATTCATATATATTCGAACAATCACCGGTTTATGTCGACAATCCCCATCAATAGTGGTGAATGTTGAATAAGTATATCTTTACTGAATTTTCAAATCATACTTTATTAGTAAAACATAATATGATGTATGTAAAAATAGAAAAGTCTTAAGTTACAGCACATGTAAATAAAGTGTTGAACATTAAACGGACAATGCACTAACTGAGAACAGAAAATATCAAAATTAAACTTACTTATGTAATTGATGTTGCACTATAGTATTTATTGTAAGAACTACAATATTTATTATAAACTATTATGTCATTTTGAATTCCACAAAGTCCCTGGATTATATAGCTGCATTTAGTCAGAGAACACTTTTTTGAAATGACAGCATATATCCAAGCAGTCTTGTAAGCCATTTCTCGAATTAGCTTCAGCTACTTCTCTCAGTTTCATTTTTTGAAAAGAAATCTTTCTTTACAAATTAATATAAAGTAATTTTTCAAATCACAAACTGATTACGGGTATAAAACTACTTCTGGGTATCCTTTTTGTTTGCTAATTTGTAAAATCGGAATCTTCTATTCCATCTACAACCGCCAACACCTTTCGGTTATCTGTACATCGACACGGTCGACATCATTTTTACGGTCATACATCATAATGTTTAATACTACAGTTTGATTAAAAAAAACTCAACAAAAGTATTTTTATTCAACACTAACTATTAGTGCTAGATGATTGTTGACATACACTGGTGTTAGTCCGAATATATAAGAATTTAATCAAATATTCGGATATACACTAAGCAACTAGGTCATTATTGACATTCACCAGATTTCGGTCTTTCACAGTAACATATATACAAACCTACACAAACATACATATATATATATATATATATATGCATATATAGTTACATATATACATGCATGCATACACACACACACACATATATATATATATATATATATATGTGTGTGTATGTATATACACTGAAGTGCCACTGAATTAGGGATAGCAAGGACTATGCAAAATTGTGTAGCACTGCATCTTTTATGCGCTAGTGAGGGTGCTGTGGTAACTGCATTATAGCGCGTACTGTGGTTGCACTGAATTAGTAGTTGGAATTGCCAGTATGGGGAAACTGCCTTATTTAGACTCCTTCGATCGCGGACGAATCGTAGGTGCGCGAAGCATGGGCCATTCAATTTCCGAAATCGTCAGACAGCTATAATTTTTAAGGTCGACAGTGTCAAAAGTACACCAAGAATACATGGATGATGAAAAAAAAACTAGCCATCGGGCAAACTTCAAAGGAGAGTTAGCTTTGACAGTACATGGTGAGAGACAGCTCAGGTGTATTGAACGTAGCCAGAGAAGCCAAATATTAGTTCAAATTAAAACCCAGTTGAAGGACGGGGACAGTTGTACAGTCTGTAAACGGACTGTGAAACGGTCGCTTCACCGTATGGGTTTAGGGAGACATCGACCTACGAGAGTACCATTGCTCGCCATCGGTCTGCACGTCGTCTTGGCAAGGGAGCACATAGACTGGAGTGTAGAGGACTGCAAACGAGTAGCATGGAGGGATGAGTCTCGATTCAGACTACTTAACACCGACGGGAGGCTGAGAATGTAGCTCAAACTCATGAAGCCATGGATCCTGCATGCCATATTGGATCTGTACAAGGGCATGGTGGCTCAATCATGGTCTGGGGTGTTTTTTCGTGGCACTGTTAGGGATCTTTAGAGTGAGTTCCAACCTTCCTCAGTGCAATTCAGTACATAGAGTTGCTGGGTGATCACTTCCATCCGTTTATGCTGTTCTGTTATCCGTACGGTAATGGAGTTTTCTAGTAAGACAATTGCATCTCTTACAAGTCCCAGTTGGCTTCTGGCTGGTAGGATGAGTATTCTTCTGACTTTTCTGTTATAAATTGGCCACCCAGAAGCCCAGACTTAAATCCTATTGAAAGTCTTTGGGATGTTTTAGAACAAGACGTGAAAGGACATCACTTAACACCAACGAACCGTACTGAATTCTGGACAACTTTAGCCAATATTTGGCAATCCATTACCGTGAAGCATTTCCAGAAACTTGTTGAATATATGCCTCGTCGTGTGGCAGCCGTTATCAAGGCCAGATGAGGCCCAACTCGTTACTAGGTAGGTATCCCTAATTCAGTGGTACTTCAGTGCATATACATGTTATTTTATATATATATATGTATGTTATTTTAACCAAACTAAACATCTTAATTATAATTATATTCTAAAATAAATTTCCGGTGATTATACATAAAAGTGATAAGTTTTGGTGAAAATCGTTTCTCTTTTAATTTTGATAACTTTTGGTGACCATGAAATCAAGAGAAGTCAATTTCTGCTTTTCTCAACTAATCTTATGTTATTTCTTTATGGAACTTAGTTCCAGTTATTAGCTTCACCCTCGTGGTATACTCTTAACACCCTTAATTGGTTGGTTCCTTTGGGCCCCAACGGCACTACATAAGCGGATCTACCAAGTTTGGGAGAAAGAGCGTGAAAGATTGATTGCCTCAATAAACTTTTCATTTTTATTTTTGACTACCTAGAACTTCTTTATAATTTCCATATAAAATTATGAGACTACAGCTGTATTGTTTTAACTATAGTAACTTAACCTTTTTACCTATTATTGAATGAGTTTTATCACAAGTAGAAATACTTCAGTTGTAAAATATTTGTCCATGCATGAGTAATAGAATACATAGTCCAAACATTTAAAAATCTATTAATATTTCTCTTTCGGGGTATTTTGTATCGTTATTAGTAATTGTATCGCATTTAATACTATTAAAGTTATTGATTTAAGATTAAATACTTCATAGTTAGAACTAGAAACAATTATTTTTCTGATATTTAATAGGTCTCTTTTCTTTAGCAACTCATATTTTTCCAGAAATGCAGCAATTTGACTACAAAGACAAATAACTCTTAAACACAAGTTTCTATCAGTTTAAGTAATTTCATCATTTATCAACAATCTCGTTATTTTACAATGACTATTTAAAGAAAAGTTGTATTGAGCCTAACTATTTTACAATGAATTGCCATTGATTTTCTATGTAATGTTCATGTAAAACAAATAGAAAACTAACCAATCACAGGAAAGATAGTTTTGAAACGAATGAGTCATAACAGAAAATGTAATCAATTTACAATTTAAAGCTGATTTTATAAAAGTGTAATTTATTTTACCTTCCCATATAGAAATATCCACTTTATCATATTTTCAAATTATTTGAATAGATAAAAATATATTATATTGAAGTGGATAAAAACAGAAATATTACTCTGGTTGTCTTCGCATACTATGCTGTTAAAAGCCGTTTCGGAAGCAACGTTGCTACAAAGCCGAGATTCATTAATATGACATTTTTCTTTGGTATCAAAATCCAATTTATGTCTTCTATTTTACCCAAGAAATTGTTTCGCTCAATGCTTAAAATCCCTCAATCATCTCTCCTAAGTCAGGGAAAGATTAAAAAATGTTGAACACTGCCACTAAAAGACATTCCAGAAGGCACTTACTTTTTAAGGCAATACCTTGAATTCCGGATATTTGAAGGAAAGCTGCTATTTATTACTGACTTTTATTATAAGACCTTCGCTTGCAATGAAAAAATAACAATAACGTCTCTCTTAGCTTAAACATTTCTTGTAAGAAGCTCTCTCCTCCTGCACTTTTTCATAACTACCAAGTCATTTTTCGCTTGATTTTTTTCCTTTTTTTAAGGGAGAGAGGGAGGAGGATATGTTATGTAGTCCGGTACATGAAAATTTGTGCTGCAGAATCGCTTAACATTAGATTGAAAATATTCATTTAAATTTTGTCTGCTTTATAAACATGAACCACATCTGCCTAGAGCATAAAACTGAATGATTTTTTACTTCCTTTACGTATTCATTATTTCATTTCCGAAAAGAGAGTTTGTCAATGGCTTTTTTTTTGAGGAATTTTTATCAGTTTTATAGTTTGTTTTCATTTATTTTAGCGTAAAAGAAACAATAAAAATATAGGTACTTACAACATTTTAGAAATATTCAAGTTTTGGTATAAAAACTGTTTATGAGTTTGTTTTAATTATGCTATTTTGGAAGTTATAAAAAGAAGAAACGATGATCAAACAATAAAAGTAAATTCTGGTTATTAACATTTACTGCTTATGCATTTTATAGGGAAAATATCATAGAAATAATAAACTACTTACTTACTAATGGAATATTTTGAGATATTAAGACAGAATAAGCACATATTCGTACAAAAAAAATAAATTTTTAAAGTGCAAAAGTTAATAATTTTTGTTAAGAGATTTTGTATATTAAAGTGTTTCAGTTTATTTTTAAATATTGATCACAAATTTGAAATTTGTTTATAATTAATATAATTTCACTAAAATATATAAATTGCTGTGGACATCATAAGTATTTCATTTGTGAGAATCAAACTTGTGTCGTTTAACTTGGAATTGCCTTTTTAAATTACTTCGCTCTATTTTTCACATTTACTGAAAATGATTTTGCTGTAGTGTTCAAGACACCTTCTGACTATTCTGCGTAACATATTACTACAGCTACAATGAATACCTTTCATACTAGTATAGAAAAATTTCTCTAAGAACCACCTTCCGGGATTAAACATTGGTGACAGGTCTTAGGCTCTTTGAATTGCATTGAGGTACAAATGTGATTATCCTCTGTTATTGGCACCAATGTACAAGTATGATAATCATCTGCTACTGGCATTGAAGTACAACTACGAAATACAGTCTTCAGCAATTGCTACAAAGTTTCCATTTGGTTTACCCAACAGCTTGATAGTATGTTGACGATGTTATTATTATTATTATTATTATTATTATTGTTAAAAAATTTCTTAGCAGGAGCACATAAATATGTGCCAAACAGATCTCCAAAAAGTCTACCTGAGTTTAATATTAATATTGGTGATTTGAGGTAAGGCTATTTTCAGTGAATCGTATGCCGCACTAACTGCAGTGTGAATACTAAATATGCTGACACATATGAAGTTGTAAACTAATTGGCTCATATACGGAAATGCTTATAGGAAGTTGCTTAGTTTCTTATACAAGCCCACGGATTAAAGAACTAGTAAAATCCTTTGGAATGTACATTCACAGAACTTGTAGATTGTCAGTAACAAGGGTTTTTCTAACAAGAGATAAATCATTTATTGAGCTTATAATGTATATAACAATGAGTATCAAATTGTGAGGGCCTTATATATGTGTTAGATCTAATCGTAATAAAGTAATCCATAATTATGTAAACATCATATCAAAGGAAAATTGAACTTTATGCTGTAATTCAAACTAAATTAAGTTTAATGTAAAGAAATTTACAATATAGAGATAAATAGTGTTATATGTATAGTGTCATATGTATTATGTAATAGTGTTAATTTAAGTAACTCTGCTGAGGTTAAAGTAAACATTTTGATTTATTTTACTTATAGAAGATACAAAAACAAGTTATATAACTTATCTATTACAGTATATTTTTAGGGTATATATAGATATTTTAAAAACTTTTAAATTTTGAAAACATTTGGGGTTAAATAACAAATTTCTGTAGTGGTTTATTTTTTTATATTTATCTTAGAAGATTAATCAAGAAAATACTTTTCTATCTTATATTTTTCCCGGTAAGGGAAATATATTTGTACGGAATTAAAACGACAGCTGTCTGAAATGTAAAATGTAATTTAATTCGGATTTATAAAATAATTTCCCTCGCCATACCTGTGTTACTAATCACTCTAGGTCATTAAATTTAGAACTATATTCCTGTGAGTCATTACACAGTTTACATTATTTTCCATAATTTCTTTCATAAACTCATTTAATTAACGCTTATCTTAAGAGAAAAAAACTGTACACACGGTTAATTTTCATCACATAATTGAAATGAAGTTGATTTATACATTCACGTTCATGAGAAATCCTAATGATTGAATAATAGCTTTATTTTGCAATAGATATTTAAACAAGGTTCTATGAAATCAAATTAGGAAGTATAATAAATATTTCAGTAATGTAACACGACCGTGACGGGCAAAATATTAATTATAATTTGCTTTATTTATTTTGCACGAGCAAAAGATAATTTACCTTCTGTAACTGTTATAAATATTAAAATTTAAAAGTGCTTTTGTGCTGAGAAAAATAAGTGAAAATTAATTTTATTTTGATGCCATCCGTACAATAGAAAGCTGAGAATATTTAGGGGTTAATTTAAAAGATTATAAATGGTGTCTGGAGGCGTAACAGTGAGTGCCTCTGTCCAGTATTATCATAGTTGTACTTTCTAAAAGAGAATCTAAAGAGGAAATATCTTTCAAGACTGTAGAGTGAATCTTAAAGTGCGGTGGAGTTTTTTTATATTAGTGTTTGATGTTACGTCCGATTAAAGTTACGATGACGTTATCAAAAGAAAATCGCAAGGTTTGATTCCCGAAATCATTAAATAATTGTTAGAAATCTCCACGAGTCTCTCAACCGCTTATCGCCTACGGCAATTTTATGAAGCTAATTTTGTACAGACAGCAGATTTACTTACGACTAAATTTTCTCGTAGATAAAGTTTCGCAATTATAGTGCTTACTTTGCGAGGAAGAGAAATGATTCTGATCTTTAAAATTTTTGGAAACTCTGAAAAATGTGCTTAAATCTCAGAATAAGAGTTGAACGGAGAATAAATGTGGTTAGAGAAATTCAAAACGAATCATTTGCGGTAATTTAAAATAGAAAAATGTTCTTAATTAGATAATTCATTCAGTGTGATGAAGGACAAAAGTCTGAGTAAAATGACTAGCTATAGTAGTTATTACACTCCAATTTACGATAATTAATAAATACCATAAACAATAATAAATGATATTTTCAAAGACTTTATTTTATGTAATTCATATCATTAAATATTAATAAAACTTCTTGTACTTACATGCATTTGCTTGTAAATTTTCTGATACTTGTAATACATGAAAATTATGTATAAAGAAAAATATAAAGTCTTAAACTATTCTGTACAAGCTTCAATAAAAGTACCTTAAAAGTGGACTTTCTTGAAAACTTTCTCATCTATTAAAACAATTACAATTAATGACGTCAGAATTAATAGAATTGATCAGTTTTGATAAAAATACTTAAAGGTTTTTCTGCATTCACTAGGATGTTATTTACATGCATGCACGCTCCCATACATACATAATACATACTAACTGCTGTTATTGGACTTTCTTGAAACCTTTCTCATCTATTAAAACAATTACAATTAATGACGTCAGAATTAGTAGAATTGATCAGTTTTGATAAAAATACTTAAAGGTTTTTCTGCATTCACTAGGATGTTATTTACATGCATGCATGCATGCACACTCCCATACATACATAATATATACTAACTGCTATTATTGGACTTACTTGAAACCTTTCTCATCTATTAAAACAATTACAATTAATGACGTCAGAATTAGTAGAATTGATCAGTTTTGATAAAAATACTTAAAGGTTTTTCTGCATTGACTAGGATGTTATTTACATGCATGCATGCACGCACACATACATACATAATACATACTAATTGCTATTATTGAACTTTTTGAAACCTTTCTTATCTATTAAAACAATTACAATTAATGACGTCAGAATTAGTAGAATTGATCAGTTTTGATAAAAATACTTAAAGATTTTTCTGCATTGACTAGGATGTTATTTACATGCATGCATGCACGCACACATACATATATAATACATACTAACTGCTATTATTGGACTTTTTGAAACCTTTCTTATCTATTAAAACAATTACAATTAATGACGTCAGAATTAGTAGAATTGATCAGATTTGATAAAAATACTTAAAGGTTTTTCTGCATTGACTAGGATATTATTTACATGCAGGCATGAATTCCCACATACATGTATAATACATACTAACTGCTATTATTGCCAGGTAAATACTTTGCAGCTTACCCATGTTTAAATTTTTATCATTCAATTTTGCTAAAGAGATAAAATACTGCTTCATACGCAATTAGTTCTGGTGAAAATTCAGCTGTATGAGAAATTTGGTAACTAGAGATTTATTTATTTTATTTGTATGGAGAAATCCGATGAAAAATTATACACGTCTATATAATTTATTACTCTAGATTTTGTCACAAAGGTTATACCTTCTAGTATACATTCGATGTATATATATATAACAGTAAATGTACAATGTTGTATGCAATGAGATAACTGTAAAAAATCATAAATATTTTAATATTAAAAAAATTCTGTGAAATCTAGAAAAAAATTGATGCTCGATAACGAAAAAGGAAAAATAGTTTAACATCGAAGGAAAATTTATTTTTCTAAATAAATAGTTTACAGAAGATTGAAAATAAGGATGGTTTTGCCGATTTTTGCAGGAGTTAAAAGATACAAGACTCTTTAACATTTTTGTTTGATAGAAAGATGAGTGATTAATGAGGTAGATGAGAAAAATTTCTGAAAAATTATTGTGCATAAATTCTTAAAAAGTGGGCACAATATATTTTAGAGATAAGAAACACAAGTACTGTATATCTATAATCTTTACATTACAAATAAAGGAACCTTATACTCTTGTATGATAAAATATTCATACACTATTCCAATATAGAAATTCGAATGTTTCAAACGAATTTTATGATATGAAAATATTACATATATATAGGATATTTATCTTATATAAGACTTTGTAATTTAAAGTGTTTTTGTTTACATTTAGGAAGCGTATTAGGAAGCGTATATATTGTCAAATATAGGGGAATATATCCCATTGATTATCTTTTCATCTCTCATCTGTGATTACACGATTATATATCTATGAATATATACGTAAATATGTTAATATATATGTATGCATATATATACACATATATATGTATACATTCATTCATTCATTCATTCATACACATATATATATATATATATATATATATATAATATATATACATATATATACATATATATATATATATATATATATATATATATATATATATATATATATATATATATGTCAGGTTTAAAAATGGGGGTTAAGATTTAAGCGATTTATAATTAAAAATAGTTAGAACTCATTAACGACAACGTAATATGAGAGTGACATACCCCCGGGCGGAACTATACAGAGTAAAAGAGCTGATGCGGAAGTAGACATTGGAATTTTGCTTAGGTAGCCAAGCCAAAAAAGACATCTCTGAGCGGGAATTCGAGCTGATAACATCCTCCACGCTTGTCATGGCAAATTAAGAGAACAAAGCATATCTAAATGGTATATCCATAAACTAAAGGATTAGAATAGAGAAGTTTATATATATATGAAATTAAATGTTTCTTTCATGGCTTAACCACTTATCCATGTCAGATACACACACACACACACATATATATATATATATGTTTATTTATTGTCTCAAGATTTTCAAAATCTTTTCAATTCAAGTTCTATTTTTTTAAATCAATTTTTTCCAGTACCCCTAATTAAATTTAGCCGAACGATGGCCGATTGGTTAGGGTGCTGGCATTCGGTACAAGAGTTCGTGGGTTCGAATCCCACAGTGGCATGGATGCTCGTAGCCGTTCGGAATCGGCTTTAAGCTGTAGGTCCCGGTCTCATTAGCCCTCGTGTTTCAAAAAGTAGATCATAGCACTCCAAACCAAACCAAATCAAACCCTAATTAAATTATAGACTTAATTAAGATTAGTGTTGTTTCATGATTCTCAAACTCAAATATGAATCAATAACTGCTACGTGTGGCCTTTCTAACTAATTTTCTAAACCAGATGTCGATTCTCCCATCAAAAATCGTGGATTCTTACTATTTTGATGCTTTTTTGTGTTTTCTTTGTGTCTACGATGTTTCTTCAACCACCGCGAAACCATTTGAGCTCTTTCGTATGACAAAATAAGCCCCTTGATAACTCTTTCCTCAGATAGGACATTTACACAGCAACACAAATAATCTGTGACGACTTTTTAAGATATAAATAGTGCCCTGAGGCTCTAAGTACGAAATGAAAGAACTAATGAATTTAAGTATTCGCTTAGTTGTTGAGTTTCAGGCTAGAGCTTCTCTCGACATGACTCCATAAACATAAAACATTATTGCCTAGCAAGTCCTGGAAATTAAATTATACTGGCTTTTACTTCTGTGTTCAATAAAAAGAAAAATTTTCCTGTTACACAAACGCAAACTTAAACATAAACACAGACACATATATACATATATAGTTGTAAATATGTAAATAGGGAAAGAAGAGCCCCAGAAAGCAAATCACGTGATTTCCTTCGCATGAGATTCTGATTATTCAGAGTTTTTTTTTGGAATCAAAAGTGAACCTTGATCCTTTAAGTTACCTCGAAAACCACATAGGTAATTTAGTTATTGGAGGAGCCAAAGTATTTTCCTCGGACAGCTGAAAAATGTGGCCAGTGGACAGAAAATTAGCATTTATTCTAGGGGAGACGGGTAAAAAGAATTTTAGTCTGCGAACACTCCTTTAAATCTGACACTTTACAACTGGGTAAAACGGTATTAATGGATAAGATGGGAAAAGAGGAGAATTTTAGATATATATTTTTAGTGTAATAATTTTGATATATTACATACACACATATATACATATAAATAAATACATACATATCAAACATTGCTAAAATATACATATATACGATCATTAACATACGTTTATACACATAGAGATAGAAAGATTTTATTTATACTATCTTTGCTATTTATAAATGTTTATTTATTCTTGTGGTGAAAGCTAATCGGAATTAATATTAATATTGTAGATTAATGCTTACTTATCTTAAAAGTATTTGAACATGTTAGTCAAATGCTGTCTAAAAGTTACTTTTGTGCATATAATAATCTTCACCATTTAATTTAAATTTAAACAAAGAGTTTGTTGCAGAAACTTTGTATAATCTGTTTCAAAAACCAAACAAAAATTTATATTAATGTGCGTGACTCTGAATTGAATCTGACGCACTATCAAGTATAATAGATCAAAACTTAATACTTTTGTGTACATATTTAATTAATCATCTAAACTTTAAATCTGCATACCATAGATTGAGAAATAATCTGATCATATGAAATATTCAAGAATCATGTAAGTGAAATGAAACATCAGGATCATAAATTATGGAAATTTCATTGTCTGTAAGCATGAATTCAATATTTATGAAATTTATTGGAGAATTTCATACATAACTCTTTAAAATGGCGTGTAAAATATTTTAAATCTCGTTATTAAATATTAAATGGGAGTAAGAATATTTATCCTAACACATTCAAAAATAAGGAATTTGGAGTAAAAAGTTGGAGTTTTAAATTAAAAAGTCATTCCTTGACACGTTATTTACTTAAACCTTTTCGAGTATCACCATTATTTTAAAATTTTGCTACAGCACATAATGAAAAATATTCAGTTCTCTGCAGCTGTATGTCCGACCAATTTTTCGCATCTTCTTTTTGTAATTACACACCTTTTAGAATTATTTGAGAATAAAAACACCTTTTAACATTTAACAATGAACTCTACACTTGCTTTGACACGATTGTACTTGTTGGTGCAGTTTAAAATACATAAAAAAATCGTTGCAGGTGTCAGCAGGTGCGGTTGTCAGTTTGTTAAAGTGCAGGACTAACCGTCCATCAATAGTTTGGTTGAATAAACTTTTGACGTTGCCGCTGATGAACTACACGGTAGTATTTTTTTCTATAAACTACAAGAGTATTTGCCTAAGTAGAGACTTCTTTAAGAAAAATACTTCAAAACAGTTTTGGAGATGTTTAAGAATCAGATAATGGGATTCTGTGTTATTTCAATTTTCTGCTTCTTTAAAATAGGATTCTCTAGATGCAGTTTTTAATGTTATAAAAGAAAACTTCAAAAACTGAAAAACTGTTTTCCGTTGAAGGTATATACATTAAACACACGACTGTAAATTCCGTTCATGTATAAAATAATTACAAATTCAGCGATATGTTTGATTTGGGAGAAAGTGTTTTTGGATAATATGTTTGTAATTTATGAATAAAAATGTGCAATTTAATGATCTAGCTTTATTTAATACATGGAAATGTAAAGTTTCATGTATGCTATTTAGTGGTGGGAAAAACAGATATTTTCCGTTGAGTTTTGTTACGATAATTTACAAACACGAACTAATTATGCATTGTAATACTAATTGTAATGTTATTACCAATGTAACCATAATGTATAAATATAAATTTTGTATTCTTACAATGGTACTTTTAAGTTCTTTATTTTTTTCGAAGCTTTATGATCAAATCTATACATTTTAACTATGAAATTGCGAAACTGTAATAAAACTTGAAATATGGATTCTTTGATCAGTAATACTTATTAAATACGTTTTCATCGTGTGAGTATAAAAGTGGGTGTATGTTCAAAGTGACATAAGGTAAATTATCTCTGAAATACTTCTGCTCGGCAGGAATTAATTGTAAAAAATTAACAAGACTAAAAATAAATTAGTCTAATTGCTTAAATTAGTCTAATAGCTTATTTCCTGCTCTAGTAAAGAGATCAACAATTTACGGTCAATGGGCTAGATGGGACCCATAGAAGTAGTGGCTCTTTTCAACTACCGACTATAATTCTGACCATATTCCTGTAAAGGTATAAAAATATTTGCGTACATTGCTGCGTATGCTCCTACGGAGTCGGTGGGCGAACCATGTCCTCTCACTGACGTCACGTCATCACACATATGTAAACGACGAAATTTTTCGTGCCGATAAACCCCTATTATTTAAATGGGGAATTATTTTCCCTATTACATGTTGGCCAGGCTTAATGGGCAATGAGAATACATAGGCAAATTACAGTCGTACCATCATCAGTAAAAGAAGTACAGCTTTTCAAAACTTCATATTTAATGGGTTTTAACCAGCCAATAGACCGTCTTAGCAGGACAAGAGATTAACGTCAAATATTCAAGAAAAATGAACCTTTCAATGATTTTCATATCCCAGATCACGTGATTTCGTTCCCCAGACACTTACGTTTATTAAGCGTTCTTGGTGAGTCAAGAGTGAACAGTGAACATGTAAGTTAGTTCAAAAAGCTCACAGGCAACAATCTAGTTATTGGAGAAGCGAAACTATTTTCCTGGGACAGCTGAAATATGGAGCCATTGGACAGAAATTTAGCATTTACTTAAGTGTGAGTTTTAACAGACTGGTAAAAAGATTTTAAGTCAGCAAACACTCCTTTGCTAAAATGTTAGATTTACAGGAAATCAAACTTTTTACGTCTGAAAAATTAGGAATTAAAAAATAAGAAGGGGAGAAAGGATAATTTTAGATATATATTTTAGGTGTAATAACTTGAAATATTATATATATATATATATATATATATATATATATATATATATATATATATATATATATATATATATATATAATATCAGGTCTAAAAAAAGGGGTAGTTGGAAATTATGTAAGTTAAACACGATTTTAAAAAAGAGAACTCTTTTGTAATAATAAAATAAATGAAAAAGACCCACGCTCGCGTAAGCTTTCAGGATAATCCGGTCAGGCGAAAGCATTTCTGAGCTATTTGATGAGATTGCAAACAGATAAGTTGGATTTGGTGCGTGGACATGGAGCAGTCAACACCTTCATGCATAGCTCCGCCACGAACAATGAAAATGACGCATGTTGCTTCCCTTAAGAACGATGAGTCAATAAAATTCTTGTCATATATATATATATATATATATATATATATATATATATATATATATATATATATATATATATGCATATATATACCGGATACGAGATGAATTAGTGAAAAGGTAAACAATGTGTAATAAAAGAAGTAATGATCGGAAACTTTTTCTGTTTGCTTCAATATGGTTAGAGGATTAGAGGAGCATTGGTTTTTTTTCTGTACATAAAAACGTGTCCAAAAGTAATTGAAAGATGGCACTCACACACGAGCACACATGATTTTGTGAAAATCAGGGTAACATTAAAACATTTGGCTGGAAATGTATCCGTAATCGAAGGTGGCAGCATTTTTTCTTTAGAGAGAACTTCGATTGTTAAATTTATCTAGAATTCAATTGCTACAGTGCAAAAGTTTTGAACAAAAAAAAAGGTCTAAAGGCAAAAAAGACCTATTTCGTTGAATGTGTTACTGAATTTAGTACGACAATTTAAGAAAAATGGGAGTTTGGAGAATCATCTCCGAAGCGGCAAACAATCCTTGAGCTCGGACAGCGCCCATGTTGTACAAAGTGCATGGAATTTTTAATAGAAAAGACATTAACCACTTCCGGTAAAATGACGAGTCTAGCTCGTCATTAGTTTTTCATTCCATACCGCACAATGACGAGCTACACTCGTCATGCGATTAAAGTTACTGTTAAATATGATAATTTAGTTTAAAATATCTAGTGTACTGAATTCGGCAACACTTTTATCACTTGTGAAAATCACAAGTCACTATTGCATATTGTTTACTTAGAATTTCTTGGTACAAGTCATTGCCAAATTAATGAGTCAGAATAAAAGAAAACCTACTAGGAAATGCCGTGTGTGTTACAAGAATCAAATTAAAAGTGAGACTACTTGGCGGTGTAAACAATTAAGAATTCCTTTGCACTTTGTTTTGAAAAGTACCACTAGCTTGAAGACTATTATCTGTATACCTTATTAATGTTTTGCTTTGATATTTTCTTAATTTTACTGTTTCTGATATTGTTTAACACTATGTAAAAAGTGGATTTTAATTAAGAATATGTAAGAATTGTAAAATGAAACAAGTTTTTTAAATAAAAATTAAATGGTTATTTCATGCACAGTTTTTCATTATTAAATCATACCGGAAGGGGTTAATTGAAAATAGCATTGCTATTGGTAGTGGAACGGTGATCCTAGAGATTTAAATTTTACATCTTCTGCACGGAATGTTCGATCTGAATCTGTACAAAATTTAGGCTCTTCACGAGTTATTACCGTCAGATACGGATGCAAGTTAAAACTTTTCTACATGAGTACTGGGGCAAATGAACCCACAATGTAACCTACAATGGTTGCAGACGAATGAAGCCAACTTTTCACAGCATGGTGATGTAGATACGCAAAACAGTCATATCAGGCCGACGTGAAACCTTCATGAGTATATGCACCAGCCACTGCATTAATCTGATGCAACAGTTTGGAAACTATTAAGCACAGTAGAAATAAATGAGACTGAAATGTAAGGCAAACATTGTTTTTGTAATGTAGCGAATATCCTTTAAAGGAATAGAGATATTTACAAAATACGAGTATTTGAGGGTTTAAATTTCTAAATAATATTTCAGTTGAAATTAATATAAAAATAAACAACAACATCCAACTTTTTAAAACATTTGTATTTTAAATCCAACTTTGTTATAAAATTTAAAATATTCTGAGAAGAAAACATATGGTTTACCGAGAAATATAAATTTTTTTTCATGTATTGGACAATTTCTAAATATATAGATATTTCTAAAATATTTTTAAACTTGTCATCGCCATTCTTAAAATTCTACTACGAACATGTAATTTAATGACTGAATTTTAATGCCTATAAAACAAACTACTGTATAGATAGGAGCTATAATATTTGCATTCCTTTTAGTTCATCCATTTCTAAATTATTTCTTCTGGGTATTTATTGATAACTCTTTCAAATTCAAGTTATAGTCTTTTAAGAGTACAAATAAAATTAATCATTTAATATATTTAAAAATAAAAACCAGTTGTATTTTTGTCGAATATCTGCAATTTTAAATAATATAAAATTTCATTTTTGAAGAGAAAAAATAATTTTAAGATTATTTTACTTTATATGTTAATATAGAACTGTGAAGTATTATAAAATTCAAAGTTATTTTTTTCCCCAAATTTCAGTATGTGTATCCCTACAACACCAAAATACATGTGAGAAGGGCTTAAAAATCATAAGATGTCCACCTGAATCACAAAATTATAAATAACTGTATATACATGAAAATTAGATGGATTGTTCATAGGAAGGAATTCTACCATTACTAAAAAGAAAGAAATCATTTTAAGAATACTTAAAGAATCAACACACTACTTTTTTAAGTGTCCGCAAATGAGGAGAATGATTGAGCGATAGTAGATTAACTGGTTAACACTCTAGATAACACTCTAACTGTTTAACATAGCTCTAGATATAAAAGAACTTGAGTTGTTTAATGCGTTAGTTTCCTTATACACATTAGAAATCCAGGTGTATATGTTTAGGCTTTATATGGAAATATCTTTTGCTTTAGAGAAATACTGTCTTTATATAGAAAAAAAAAAAGAATTGACAAATAGTTTAAAAACAGAATATTCAGGCTAAAATTAATACAGACAGATAAATTAAAAATTAATCATTAAATGAAGATAATTACTTTAAAATAATTTTGTATTATACTATTCTCGAAAAGAAACTGAAGTTTGGCTTGGATTCAGATAATTCCAGCATTTAGGGACTTTGTTTAAAAAATGTATATGAGCTTGATTTGGTTTGGTTTTGAAGTGCTACGGTCTACTTTTTGCTACACGAAGGCTAATGAGAACGGGACATACAGCTTAAAGCCGATTCCGAACGGCTACGAACATCCATGCCACTGTGGGATTCAAACCCGCGAACTCTGGTATCGAAGGACAGTACCCTAACCAATCGGCCATCGTTCGACGTATATGAGCTTGAATTTTGTAGCAAATCTATTATAATGAAATTGGTTTTTACTAAAGAATCACTTTCCTAAATTTTCAATGAATATTCAGCTAACATTTCAACTGTATTTTCTTATATATTCTGTTATTCTACTTCTTTTTGTTTGCAAAATGTAGCTTAAACTATTCTGCTTACTTGTAATCCAGTACCGTATGGCCGTATACATTACAGCCACCATCCAATATATGCTAGCAATTTTATAGCTATGTTAGTTTAGATTTTTTTATTTTAATAACTATTTTTTGCTTGTATTGCATTCATGCATAAAATACAACGACAACATTTTTAATTGAGTACACTTTTATTTTATTGAAAAAGTTAAAAAATAGTTTATCAAAATATGACTCGTTATTAGAGCTGATGATTAAAAACAAACAAATGAATTGAAGCATGTATTTAAAGTTAAGCGAATTCAGTGTTACTTGAATTTTTTGAGAAATTTTAAAAAGCATGTTCCAGTCATTTTTGAAAAAATTTCTTGATTTCTGAGAAAGACTTTTCACTGCCATTTTCACTTCCACTAGGACTTGAACCTGCATTCATTTTCAGAAAATAAAAGATATGTCGAGATAACTTTGTTTCTTTTAAAATGCGTAAGACAACAAAATTAAAGAAGAAATTTCTTTCCCTGATTTACTTTGTTAACTTCTATTTTGTGTAGGTTGTTTACTTTTGTATTTCACGCAGCTTTATTATTTATTTTCCCTTATTAAGAACATTCAATTCCTCCAAAGGAAAGTTAGAAATCTCTTAAAAAATATTTTCCTTATAAATGAAAACGGATGGATACATTTCTTATAGCTGCATATTTTACTTAGAGCAATGAAGAATACAAAACTAGAAGATTAATTACAAAGTAATTAATATAATAATATAATGACTTTAGAATAATTGATATAAATTGTTTTGAATTATGCTTTTATGTAGCTTTTTATAGTTTATATCTTCAGCTCTAACAGAAAAATGCTGTAAACGATATATCTTATTTACACCCACTCTAACTAAAGCAAAAGAAAATGCAATTTTTCACCCTCCTTTACCTTAAACGATGCTTTCACTTATCAGCAACGCTGTGAAATAGGAAAGTTTTATATTTATTATGAAGTTCCATAATTCCATAGATATTCAGTTTTCAGAGGTATTATCCCATCGGAATTTTGATGTCAAAATATAATGGATTGCCGTTGAATTTAAATAACGTCTTAAGTGTTTGCGGCCAATTTTTATGCTTCTACTTTCAGGACTGGTGAACTGCAGGTGTTTATTGGGAAAGCAATACTTTGCAATAGCCAAAATGTCAATAACTGTGTTACTAAAGACGGGACCTTAGTTAATTGATGATTGTAGTCTTCTCAATGAGATTTGAGAAATTAAACGTGTTCATAATTATTCTCATAATCTTTAGAAATTCTTTTTTGAGCATAAGTATATCTGTCAACTAATAGAAAGGGCGTTACTAGAGGAAATTTAAAGATTAAACAAATAATTAAATTAAATAATTTTGTGTTTCAATACATGTAATTATACTGTTTTAAATGCAGAGAAATTATAATGGTAAACTATCATCATGCAGTTAAATTGAGGTATTAATTCCACATAATGATTATTCACCATATTAAACAATAAAATAATAATTTCATACCATTCTCGAGAAACTATTCCATTTCTATAAAAGTTAAGAAATTGATATTCAGAAAATGAATATGACTTAGATAATTAAGGTAATTATTCATTCACATGCTCTAATTAACTTTAAATAAGTGTACATTATTTGGAAATTTATGTAAATATAAAATAAAGGTTACCGTGAAATGATGTTTAGAGAAATGAAATATCCTTCAAATTTATTCAGCTTTAAGATAAGAATGAAACATTACACAATTTTTAATAAATTTAAAATCATGTGTTTTGAAATACATTTATATATAAATATGCAGAAAAAATAATCATTTCAGAAGTCACTCTAAGTTATAAATTTTCAGTTCCATTAGAATGACGCACTAATGCACTATAAATATTTAAACATATTTATAAATTGTAAGCTTGAGTCTAGTTCTGATGTTGCATATTTAGAAGTTGGACACATAATTAAAGTTTTAATCCAATGAAGTTTAGCTTCAATTAAAGTTTTAATAAAAGTATCTAAATACATATAAATTCAAATTAAAAAGTTTTCGAATCTCGTCGAACTGCAGGGTAAATATAATATAAATGAAATTAATGAAATAAGAAAGTTTTGTATTGAAATATGAATAACCTGAAAACAAAAGTTATGAAACAACTATTTAAGAGTTATCACTGAAATAATTAAAAATCTGCATGAAATTAAATGTTGTTAAAAATAGGTTTCATATTTTCTTAAATAAATTTGTTTCCCAGCCCAACGTTTCTTTATTCAGAAATTGCATGCAAAATGATTTTTTATTAATTTATGCCACATATAATAAATTAAATTTCAAATTTTATTCAGATAGCAATAACGAAATATAATACTCATTAAAATATATTTTCAAAATTTATCCTCAGAAATATTTTTATACAAATTTATATTATTTCTGTTATTATTATCTGAAAATGACTATATGTGTTAAGATTGCACAAAATAGATTTTTGGGTCAAAATGACCCTTTCACCCATTGTAGTGTTAACTGAGGACAAGTTAAAAAAATAATGAAATATCAGAATCTTGCCATTGGAATAATTCTTAAAATTAAAAGACAAAAGAGGAAAAAAGTGATGAACAAAAATTACGAAGGAAATTAGATCTACAATCTATACAAAATAAATTACAAATTTTATTCAGATAGCAATAACAGAATGTAATACTCATTAAAATATATTTTCAAAATCTATCCTCAGAAATATTTTTATACAAATTTATATTATTTCTGCTATTATTATCTAAAAGTGAATATATGTGTTAATAGTCACAAAATAGGATTTTGGGTCAAAATGACCTCTTCCGCCGTTGTAGTGTTAACTGAGGACAAGAAAAAAAAATAATGACGTATTAGAATCTTGCCATTATAATAATTCTTAAAATTAAAAGACAAAAGAGGAAAAAAGTTATGAACAAAAATTACGAAGGAAATTAGATCTACAATCTATACAAAATTAATTACAAATTTTATTCAGATAGCAATAACAGAATATAATACTCATAAAAATATATTTTCAAACTTTATCCTCAGAAATATTTTTATACAAATTTATATTATTTCTGCTATTATTATCTAAAAGTGAATATATGTGTTAAGATTACACAAAATAGATTTTTGGGTCAAAATGACCTCTTTCACGCCGTTGTAGTGTTAACTGAGGACAAGTTAAAAAAAATAATGACGTATTCAGAATCTTGCCATTGGAATAATTCTTAAAATTAAAAGACAAAAGAGGAAAAAAGTGATGAACAAAAATTACGAAGGAAATTAGATCTACAATCTATACAAAATAAATTACAAATTTTATTCAGATAGCAATAACAGAATGTAATACTCATTAAAATATATTTTCAAAATCTATCCTCAGAAATATTTTTATACAAATTTATATTATTTCTGCTATTATTATCTAAAAGTGAATATACGTGTTAATAGTCACAAAATAGGATTTTGGGTCAAAATGACCTCTTCCGCCGTTGTAGTGTTAACTGAGGACAAGCTAAAAAAAATAATGACGTATTAGAATCTTGCCATTGGAATAATTCTTAAAATTATAAGACAAAAGAGGAAAAAAGTTATGAACAAAAATTACGAAGGAAATTAGATCTACAATCTATACAAAATAAATTACAAATTCTATTCAGATAGCAATAACAGAATGTAATACTCATTAAAATATATTTTCAAAATTTATCCTCAGAAATATTTTTATACAAATTTATATTATTTCTGCTATTATTATCTAAAAGTGAATATATGTGTTTAAGATTGCACAAAATAGATTTTTGGGTCAAAATGACCCTTTCACCCATTGTAGTGTTAACTGAGGACAAGTTAAAAAAATAATGAAATATCAGAATCTTGCCATTGGAATAATTCTTAAAATTAAAAGACAAAAGAGGAAAAAAGTGATGAACAAAAATTACGAAGGAAATTAGATCTACAATCTATACAAAATAAATTACAAATTCTATTCAGATAGCAATAACAGAATGTAATACTCATTAAAATATATTTTCAAAATTTATCCTCAGAAATATTTTTATACAAATTTATATTATTTCTGCTATTATTATCTAAAAGTGAATATATGTGTTAATAGTCACAAAATAGGATTTTGGGTCAAAATGACCTCTTCCGCCGTTGTAGTGTTAACTGAGGACAAGAAAAAAAAATAATGACGTATTAGAATCTTGCCATTATAATAATTCTTAAAATTAAAAGACAAAAGAGGAAAAAAGTTATGAACAAAAATTACGAAGGAAATTAGATCTACAATCTATACAAAATTAATTACAAATTTTATTCAGATAGCAATAACAGAATATAATACTCATAAAAATATATTTTCAAACTTTATCTTCAGAAATATTTTTATACAAATTTATATTATTTCTATTATTATTATCTGAAAATGAATACATGTGTTGAGATTACACAAAATAGTTTTTTGGGTCAAAATGACCTCTTTCTACATTGTAGTGTTAACTGAGGTCAAGTTAAAAAATAATGACATATCAGAATCTTGCTATTGGAATAATTCTTAAAATTAAAAAAAAAGAGGAAAAAACTGATGAACAAAAATTACGAAGGAAATTAGATCTACAAACTATACAAAATAAAGTTACGGAGATAATTACTAAGTACATTTTTAACTAAGTAGTCATTTGAATATTTGTTGACGAATTTTTACAATAAACAAACGAAAAAAGTACTAAAGTTTAAAAAGAGATTACTTAGAAGATAAACTTATAAGATTAACGCAACAGAAAGTCGTGAATAAATTGTTGCTAAGGTAATCGTAAAACTTTATTTACATCTATAATATTATATTTTAAAACACCGCTGAAAATGTCTCAAATGTTTCAAGATATCCCAAGTGATTCCTTCTTTACTTTTGCAAATGATTGTCTTTACAAGCTGATAGTCGCAAATAGTGCTCAATAGTTCAACATTTTCAGTACGAGATTTTCTGGGGGGATTCTTTAAATGCATAAGGAATTGTAACAGTAACAAGAAAATAAAGAATGATCTTAAAGGATTATCTTATTTTGCAAATACTTAGAAACATAAAAGTACTAGGGTAAGTCACCCATTATAAGTAAATAATGTTTAAAATGTACCAAATTAAGGGATTGAACTAATGTTTGAAGCTGAAAAGTTGCAATAATATCTCCACTAGAAACCAAATATTTGTGATCCGATGAAATAACTTCACTTAAAATGTTAAGTGTTACACACACACACACACACATATAGTCGAAAGAAGAACTTAGATGCTTTCTTCCTTACAGAAAATTTAATTCAAAAGGAAATGTTTGTAGCTCTTAATATTCTGATTCATCAAATAATTCATTCTTGAATTGTATTTGAAGGAAAGCAAAGTTGAAAATGTGTATTTGTGTTTTATATCTAGTTGCTCGATGAATACATATGTAATGAATATTTTAATAATTGTATCATATGTAATTGTTTACCATAGTATTTGAAATATTATCATAGTATTTGAAAATAAAACGCAAATTTTCAAACATTTTGTTAGAGTCTTTGAACATGGATTTTATTTAATTTTCTGTTATGGAAAATCTAGTTAAATATATTTTTATCAGTTTAATAAAGCTTATTGTAAAAACACTTTAAGATATACAAAAGAATATTTTTCTCTCTTACTAAGATTTTTAATTTCTTATCACTACTTTAAAAGTGTTTCGAAACTTATTTATGTCACAATTAATTATGCAATACACAAATTATTTATACCAAAGAAAGACAAGTTATATTGAATTTAACTAGTTAGATCAATAATTTAGTTTTAAAAGTCCCATATTGTATTGTGAAAGACATGCGTGTATATATTTACGAAAAAATGTCTAAATATTACTGATTATTACATAATTCTAATTCTAATTCACATATAAAATTTTCTTAAATTAACTTAAATTTAACTTAATTAAACGTATCCAACATGTATTTGTTAGCTTAATCAATTAAATTAAAATATATGTACATTAACTTATTAAGTTATTAGTGATTATAAACGAAAATTCGAAAGCGTAGTTTTATAGTTTTCTTTTTACCCAAAATTTTAACTGCTGAAAATATTTTTGCAAACTGTTATTAACACTGAAATACTAGAATAGGAACTAATGGTAGTTCTTTAACTAATGACTTTTGTTGCGAAATAAAGGATGAAAGATATGTAGATGAATTAAAAAGAGCGGATAGACAGTTGCCATTGAAAAGTAAATTTTGATAAAGGCATAGGTTTCCTAGGTTTTTGAAAGTCAGTGGGTTAATTATTTAATGTTAATTCTATATCTAATAAATTATCACATACGGCAAAGATTTTAGAGTCATTCGGAATGATAGTAAGAGTTTGTACTAAACTGTAAAAGTAATATAAATAAATGAATAGTAAATAATGGAACAAAAAATATATTCCGATAAATGTAGAATGTTATAAATTAAGAAAGGAGAATTAGAAAGATAGAAAAAATAACTCGCCCTACTATAAAAGGGAAAATTACTTGTAATAGTAGTGAAATACAACAGCTAGAAGAAAAACAAACAAGAGATAACATGATAATTAGAAAGTGACACATGTATACTTTTTACGAAAATTACTGTTCTGAATTTATTGAAAGGAATGTTTCAAAAACTATTTTCAAAAACTACGAAATAAGATAGAGTAACTTGTTATACTTAATAACAAAAGTTACAAAGATTTTTGAAAGTGAAAAATTAGGTCTCGGTGTCTAGACGGTAGGGAATTCATGTTATCGAAAATAAATTTGCAATCAAAAAAGTAACTCAGCCTACGTCGCGATTTTATTTTAGATAAGAAATATTTGTTTTACGCTTAGAAGTAGAATTTACAACAAACTTACTGAATCTATTCACTTATACAGTGTATATGGAATTAATACACTCCTTATTTGACAAAATATCATTATAATAGAATTATTGATATAGATAGATATGTGGATAGAGCTTTTTTAGGCTATGTTAACATACTCTTTAGGCCCATGTAAATAGGATTAGAGGTATTTTGTAAATGCAAGAATCAAAATATGCCTTTTAAATATATTTTGAGCTGACTAGTGTAATATGGAATAAATCCTTATATGGAGTTTAATTACGACAGTTCAGTGTGACACTGTTTATACCCAAATACTTCTAATTTTTCCAAACCCTGGCAATATTGCTAAAATACTTCATTTTGCGTATCTGTTTACTCATCGTAGAAGATTGAAGAAAGACCCATTCCTTGATTTACGCTCTGTAGACGAAAATAAAACAAGTCACAAATACACTTACTCAAGATTCCTAAGTTCTGGTAAACAGAAGCTTTGTCCGGAGGTACTTAGCGAAAACAAGTAGTCGAATAAGTAGGAAAGAGAAAAGAGGACAATTCTTGTTACATTAATGTTTGCTTTTCGGAGGTTCGGTTGTCAAGGGAACAGACCATGTCGCTCATATCGATTGAGGCTAGACGCGTAATCCCTAGCGGTGGTACATGTAGATGCTTTACTTTTGCCTACATTCAATCAGAAAGGTGAGATGATTAACGAGAAAACTCATTTTGCTAAGTTGAAAACTTCAGTCGTTGAAGTACTGCCAAAATAAATTCTTATGAGACCTCAGGCAGAAAGGGAACTACAATCAAACATAATGCAAACAAATGTATTTACTATGTTTATGTCAGAATATTTAGATGACAACTCCAAGATAATACTGTGGCTGTCTGAGGACTATAACTGAGAATAAAAGCTTTGAAGTGAATTTGTTCGGAAAGACATTTGTAACGGATAGAGACATAAGTTCAGATCTCTGAAATGTATTTTGCATGCAATTAAAACGAAATTTTTTTTATTTTGAACTAACATTTGATAAACTTTTCATATTGTTGATAACGACCAAAACAAACATTTTAAATCTTGTCTAATTTTAAAATAAATATTGAAATTAAGATTAGTAAGCTGATATAACTACTGTATTAATCTAGGATATTCACAGATCAATGTTTTTATGCATATATCTAAAGATGAAGAATTGGTATAATATAGTTTCACGAATATAAGATTTTACCTAATATTAAATTATATATTTTTAACGGGTAAAACGGAGCCTTAGTGTATTTTTTAAAACTTATGTGTATGTATCTTCATGCATTGTTTAACCCATTAATGCCTAGCTTCCTCTTTGTTAGGAACAGCTAGAAATAGCTTGTAGAATTTTTATGTTTCCTTGGAATGAATTTTCCTTCTCAGCGAATGTATGTAAAAATTATATAAGAAATTTGCTAAATTTTTGAGTATCTGAAGTTATTTATAATTTAGTCTTTTGGCTATCCAATATATGATTTGTGTGCCTTGCATATAAATTACTTTTTCATCGACCGATATCATAATAAATAGCTTTATATATTATAAAGCTTCATAAATGAAAGTACTATAGTTAGACGTGACCTCAAATAAATTTCTTTCCCTAAATTTATATTTTTCTTATAAATGATATCCTATGGTGTTTAACATGTCAGTGGATTACACATGGGGACAGAATTTAAATGCAATGTTATTTATTTTTAAATTATTTGTTACTCTGTGCTTTGTATAACAAATTAAGATATATATTTAAGATATTGATCAATGCATATTCAGTAGAAATAACTAGTGCATTAATGAGATAAGTTTTTGAGTTAACAAAGAACAATTCAATATTATTAAATAAAGTTTAAAACATTCCTCAAAACAATTTATCTGTGTTCATTTGTTCGAAGTTTGGCTTTTACAGTTATATTATATTATATTATATACATATTTTCTAATGAAAGGTTCATCATTTAGCGTTTAATAGATGTGCTATTAAGACATGTTAAACTTACTTAAAAGCTTATGACAGTCAAATAGTTCAAAATAATCAAAAGTTAAAATTCTGCAAAGCATTTAAATACATTTGTAAAATACTTGGGATATTTGTAAACTGGTTTACGTAGGATAAACATCAAACCTCTTACACTTAAAGATATATCTAAATAGGTATAATATAAATAATTATATTAAAAGTAACTATAAAGTAACACGTAATTTGGAAATTGAATATAATATAAATATCATTAAATCTTCAGTCGATAGACTGTATTATGAAAATGTTTATATGCGAAAGCAGTTTACATTATTTTCTTATGGTTTGAAACAAAATTATAATAGAAAATGTATTCTAAAACATAGTGTTAATGTACACTAGACAAAATCTATATACAGCTACTTACGCATCATGTTAAATATCAATAAATGTATACAGAGAAGTAAAAATCTTTCTAGCAATGGGTATAATAAAATTTATGATTTTAAATCAAAATTACGTAAATTTCAGGAATCTTTCAATAAGTCATACATATCTATAAAAAATTAAAGCACAGGAATTTTCTGTGAAAAAATGGCAATTAATTAAAATTTTTAATATTTTTCTGAAATAAAACTTATAAATATACACTATAAGCCTCTAATCTATGACAAATTTTTAAATAAAATTAAATTTGATGTCAATGATATCTATATAAACCTATTAAAAATGTGATTCGTGTAGTACCATTAAATTTGTTATATTAAGCTCAGTGCTATTAATTTTAGGACTTTATGAATCCATACAAAACTTCAATATAGCTATTAAAAGAGCTTTTGATATAGTTTGCTTCATAGTAAATAGGTAATTATAATTATGTTTCACTCACTTATTCTCAATTTATTGAAAATTCTTGTAATTGTCACCATCTCAATTATATGAATTATGTAGAACTGGATCATGAACACATTAAAATTGGCATTTTGGACATTATTGTAAAGTCAAACACTAATAAAAATCACTAATAAAGTTTTGGAATTCAATTCAGATTATCTCTAAAATTCAGCAGTAAAAAACATAATGAGTTATATTTTTACAGATCTTGACAAATTTATATATAAAGTTGCAGTTAACTACTTTATTTCCCCTGAATCTTTTAATTTCTGGAAAGTTAAATTAATACACCAAGCTAAATTATGTTTTTTCTACTTACATAAATAAAGTCTAAAACTAGAGATACCTATGTAATGTAACATTAAAATTAAACGAAAAATATGTTATATGTATACATATGTAGACAAACCAGCTAATAACTATGCCACAATGAGAAATGAAACTAGAATTTCAGCTATCCCATTTAAATGCTTTTCACGCCATTTCCATTTCTACAGATGTATTCTATAGGAAAATTTGCATTTAAATTTTTAGACATGCTCTTTATAAGCGAAATCTCGAAACATTTAATGAAATCTGGAAGATTGTGGTGAAGAAGGGAAACAAAACTCAACCTTGGTATTTTAAGAATAGATCTTTTTATACCGTAAAACAAGATGTAATTAATATTTCAACATAAGGACAACAAGAAATAGTGAAAATATTAAAAAATAAAATTATAGTCTTCACACACACATATATAAACATGAAATGTATTAACAGCCTTCTGTATACTGTCAACTAAGTACTTACTTTCTAAAATTCTATTAAATTTTTCTTTTACAAATTTGGTACTGTACCACAAAATATGTCATTTGACAATAACATGAATTATTTTTCATTTTGGAAAGAAAAAAGTTAAAGTAAACATATATTTATCGGAACATTTTAAATCTATAACCAGTTTAAGAATGTATTTTCGATGCCGTCAAATTTGCTCCACTTTGTAGTAGAAATTATTATTATAAAAAACTTTATTTTTAAGCTGCTAGGGAAATTGCAGACTCTATATTTGTTTTTTTTTAAATAGTGTAGCAAAATTAATACCATTATAAAGAATAAATAATTAAATAAATATATTATATGTCTGTGTATTGGATAGTTGTTTTTAAAAACATTTATGAAATCTATTTTTGGTATCCTATCCATACGTTTTATATTTTGAGAAGAATTTTCAAAATCCAAATTTTGAGTAGTTCATTTTGTTATGTCTGCCTTTTAATGATGGTTTAAAGCCAAATTTCATTTGTTTAAATGTTGCCAAATCTAAACAAAAATAATTTTTATCAGATTTCTTACTTTTTTCCCCAAGAGAAATAGTTACTAATCATAGAGGGTTATTTTTGGTCTCTGGGAAAACTAGACATAAATGTGAATTACAATATTACTGTACCTTATTAGCTTATGTTTTATATCTTTCATGTTAACACTTATCTAGATTAATCCTCATGTACAAAAGCCTGTTGTAGATAATGCAAGGAGGTGCAATTTTTCAATGAAGTATGAAATATTTCGAATTTCTCTAATAATATTAGGTTAAATACGTGAGCATTTATTTATAAACATGACCTGAAATAAAAAACACTGATTTAAATTGTTTTCTTTTATTCAAAACATTTTTCTAAAAGAGATATTCTTATGCTAAGAATAGTTTTAGATGAGACGGAAAAAATGGCAGGAATTTTACTGGCATACACTATCAGCCAGGAAATTCTAAACTACAGGAAATGCTTAAAGCAATGAAAAAAACTTACCGAGCAAACTTTAAGAAATCCAAAAATCCCATCTAGCGAGTGACTATCTATTTCTTCAAATATCTTAATGTTCGAATATTACTGCCAAGAGATCATTATGATAATGCATGTCATCAAGTTGAAGTTAAACGTAAATTAATCTTATTCCTTCTCTGCATATGACAGATATTTCCAGAACTATAATGAAATGTAACTGTCTATATATCCCCCTATTTCCCTTTAAAAAAAACTACATTAAGACTGGATGTTTCACGATTCGGCATTTAATATCCAACTAGGAGATAAAAGCCTCATTATTTTAATACAAAGATCATTTTTCAGGTTGATTTGAGTTTTACGTTGCCTTGCTGTGTATCTGCTAGCCGATGACAAAATACAAAAAGAATTTTACAATGAAATGAATTCGTTCATTGACGAAATGATTTGTAAATTAAGAAACAACAAATACTTAATAGACCTCTTTTCTCATTTTAAGGTTAATATCTTAAAATGTATTTTTAATGTCCCTAAAGGTCTTTAAAGAAAGTTTTTATTTTTTCTGTAAGAGTTGTCTTTATAACAATGTATTTTAGTCCTAAATTGTGTTCTAAGAATAGAGTTTGTTGCTGAAACTATAAATTAAACAGTACCACAAAATGACACACTAAACCTCCCAGTGAAATACATAAGATATTCTAAGGGGTTAGTTATCGGGTATATGTTTTAATTTAAATCCCACACTTTCTGAATGTTTTCATATTTCTGTTGAAGTATATTTGTACCTTCAAGACCTTCAAGGGACTAAAAGAGGACGGATTCATTCCCCCGATAAATCATAAATTTTATCTCAAAAACATAACATTTAGTAAAATATTATATAAAATTTATAATCATATTTAATACTAATAATTTTATTAAAATTACTTAAAATTTACATGGATTTAAAAGCTTATGCATGATCTTGTGTAATGTGTCTCAGAAAATGTATAAAACAATTTGAGTCAAAAAGTTTGAAAATAAGGAATCAGATGAAATTTAAAGAAATTGAATTTTGATTAAGTATGCGGTTTAAAAATATTATAGTTTCGAGCAGATTATATCTGTAAACTTTATAAATTAGTTTTGCAAGTTTCCTTAAACCCTTTTAGGTGAAATATATTTGAGAAAATCGTGCCAAAAACGGAATTTTTTCTTTAATTTTGTTCATTATTATCATTAAAATGTTAGAATAAAATTATTTTGGAAAAAAGAAATTTGAACGAAATAATTACTATTTTCAACATTTCACATATATGGGAAATGCTAATGGATTACAGTACATTTTGTTCAAATTACAGTAAAATAAATCAAGTGCCACAATTTTCTGGATAAATATATTAAGTTAATACAACAATATTGTTATCTAAATCAACTGTCATGAATTCCATGTCTCTCAGATTTTTTGAATTTCAAATCCTTTACAGAATTCGAAAAATAACTACAAATGGTATGGAACTGCCGAACATTTCAAAGAAAAGTATATCTATTGGGAAAATGGCAAATTAAAAAATTACGTATTGGACGAACCGATTTCGGGTTTCATGAAATTGAAATGCCATTTTCCTCTTTTCCAAATTCAGGTCGGCCATTCCAAAATTGGTGCATTTGCGTTTCCCGAACTCAGTTCGGGCAACACATGCAAGGAGTTATTAAATCATGAAAAACCAGAATGCTTTTGTTCTCGTCCTCAGAAGTGAACTATAGTTTATAGTTTGCACAGTAAGTTAAGACACCTAATAACATACAATAGTTTTGAGTAGATTATGTCTATAAACCTTATAAATTAATTTGTGAAGTCAAATTAACAAATCACGCCAAACAAGAATATTTCTTCCCCCCTCATGAGTGCTCATCCGTAATTTATAGTTTGTACTGTAAGATGGCGTACCTAATAAAATATTTCAGTTTTCAGTAGATTATATCTGTAAAATTTATAAATTTGTTTTGCAAATCTCCTTAATAAATCATGAAAAACAAGAATGCTTCCTTACTCGTCATCAGAAGTGAACACCTCTAAGCTACTAATCAAATTCTGTTACATTTTACTCTCGATATGTTTAAGAAATTAAAGAATCTAATTACATATTTTTAACTTTTAAAATAGAGTTGATTTATAAAAGATTAATCTAAACTAAACGAATTTAATTTTTTTTAACTTTTGTCTAGAGAGATTGAAAATATAAAACTGAATTAAATTTATACCCCTTTTTGTATATTTATGATAAGTATCAATAAGTAATATGATAAAAGTAAAAAAGTCTATAGATTTTTTATAGTATTTATTAAATATTTAAAAATAGAAGATAAGCATTATTTTTAGGTTAAGTAATCAACATTTGAAACAGAAAGATTGGAAAAGACTAGAATAAGCTGGAAAAAATTGTCAATGAAAAGAAACTACAAAATAGCCTACAAATTTCCCCTTATAATTAGTTGTTTATTAAAATGTAATTTAATAATACGTTATTATGAAAAAAATTGGTTCTTCGGTTTTAATATAGATCATTTATTTACATAATATGTGCAGTGCAAAGGATAAAAGGGACCTTTAGGCAATGGAATTGAAAAAAGTCAAGAACTTTTTGCATCAAACAAAATTGATGAAACCGAAAAATTTATGATGGTTTAAAATGACAAATTAAAGGTCAGAAAAATATCCCATGCTATTACTGTTTCAAGCAAAATGTCTTAAAGACCATTATAAAAGTCATTTTTATTGGCATAGTCTGCTAGTAATAATTCCCTGTTAAATAGGTGTGTATCAGATTAATAATGATTTTGCTATGAGTATCTGTATGTGTTCTAATAATTCTGATTTCATGCCAAAAACTTTAATTGCTTTCTGATAAAACTTTTAAAGAGCGAACAGCTTTGTTCATAATTTATATCAAAATGTTAATAGTAAGTGTAAAAAACAGTTATGTTGAGGAATATTACATTTAAAAAGAAAATATATTGAAAAAATGTTAGAATCTAATTATTACTTAGTCATATATTATAATTCAAGGTTAGGAAAGGGAAAATACTACGGTCAGTGTTTTGCTATTTAAGTATTAATCACGTTCAACAGCTACTTCTTTAGCGTAAAATGAATTTTTAAAATAGCTAAATTTGACTAAACACTATAGTTAGTCCCCTTATGCAAAACTTTCAAAAAGTTTATATTCTTACGTTTACTATGATTTTACACATATTAATTAGTATAAAGACGAGTATCTAAAACATATATTCTAGTTACCATCGAGGGTTTGGTAAAAATATTGTACAATTTAAAAATTAAGTTTATTCTTATAATTATCTCAAGCTATTATTTTTAAAAATTACTACCATGCTTTTCAAAGAGATATCAGAAAGTTTAAAAAATATTTCTAAGTAAGAAAATAACCATTTTTAGTTTATGTGGAAAATTTCTCAGCGCACCTTTTGCAAATATAGCTACTGATTAATCTATTTATCTTAATTTTGAGTTTAGGCTCAAACTTAATGATTATTTATTATTTGGTTGATCCAAACATTGAAAAAATTCCACGTTTTTGTGGGTAAGGTGTCATTAAGAGATGAAAATATGATACTTTAAATTTTTAAATAAAGAAAAAAAATTGATTTTAACTTATTTTTTATAATCTGTGTTTAAGATTTTATAGTTCAGATAAACACATATTAGAAAGAGTTTTTTTCCTGTCTTAAAAGATCCCCTCATTTTCAAAGTTTTTTTTGTCTTATGATGGTAGTTAAAGAATTTTTTTTCAGAAAAGTTAAGCACTCGGTGTTTTGTGGAAGCTAAAAAAATAAATATGAGCATAAATAAAGATAACAAAAAAAAATCATACATAATATACAACAAACTGTCAAACTTTTCCGAAATTTCGTTGAAGATTTGAACTATCTGAAAAGCCTCAGTTTAAATATATAATATTAAATATATTAAATTCTGAATATGGAGATATATATATTTGTTGAATGGATAGAATTTGTGGCTTTGTAAAGATTCAAATAAAACTCGTCTTTTTATGTTTTCATTTCCAAAAGAAATCTTTTTTTAGAAATATTGTCACAAAATAATCGTCCTAAGAAATAAAATGTTTTCTATGTATGGATAAAATGTCCAAGCAAAATATCAGATTAATTTGCAATAAATATTTGACTACTTTTTACAACGGCAAAATTATTAATTGTTCCAGAAAATTCAGTAAGGATTTACAAGTAAAATAAATCAATTTCCTTTAAGATACAAGCTCAGACATGGAATTTAAAAGTAAAAAAAATGCTTTGCTTTAGATATATAAGAATTTCATTCTTTAAAATGATGGGAAAATTAACCAGATTTTTACTGATAATTTCATCCCATACCCACATCTACTTCTCCAACAATCAAAAGTAAATATTATTCGGGATTAATTATTCCTAACTCTAATTAATTATTTGTTCCTCTGAGCTAAACGTAAAATTAAAATAGTAAGGGTTATTACTTTAAATAAGGAAAAAAATTACACGATTTGTCTGAGGTGGGAAAATTAATTCATTAAATGATATAACATTACAAACGAGTAAAATTTGGAATTAAATCATGTCTGTTCCAATTGGCTACCACAAGAAAGAAACATTTAGAGGAATATAGCAGAACATAAAGTATTCGAAAGTTTTAATACTTGTATTTTAAGTTGCAGATTTTACAACAGGACAGGATATATTTGATAAAACTGAGAGCTATTCATGGAAAGTTAAACAAATTATGAACAAAATCTATACATGGAATATTGTTTAAAAATGGTCCTAAACCTCTATTTACATCTTTACTCTTACGTAGATACAGAGCAGTAAAAATGTTTAATCTGTATCTCATGATACTATTTTTTTCTATAAATATAACTGTATTAAGAAAAAATATTTAACTAAACGCTTTAATTATGAATATAAAAGGAATTAGAAAATACCTTTAGTAAATATCTGGGGGCAAACACTTGAGATTTCAGTACTCTCACATTGAACTGTTTACAACTTACGTTGGTTAATATCCAGAGCAGTGATTCTCAACCTCTTTTAAGATACCCCCCTCCTTTGGAGCCGAAATGTGTTCAAAGCTCTCCCTTTGTAGAAATCCCGTAATTTAAAGTGTAGGGTAGGAGAAGTACTTAATGAATGAGGAAAATGTTTAAGGGAAATGTTTGAATAATTTTCTTCAATAGATTTACAAATCAAATTTCTGTTACGGAGATACGCTGAAGCAACATTTAGGCGAATGCTATGGCCGAATGATTAGTTCCGGAGCTCTTGGGTTCGAATCTTACTGGAGCATAGATGTTTGGAGCCGTTCTGAATCGGCTTTAAGTAATAGGTCCCGGTTACAATAGCCTTCGTGTTACAAAAGAGTAGACCGTAGCGCATCAAATCAAACCAAACGAATGATGTTTATTAAATATTTTTTTCTGAATGTCGGCCCAGTTTCATGCATAACTAGGGAATGAAAATAACTGGTTCTGGAACCACTAGTGTGTTTGTCTTAATACTGGTAAAAATCGTGTAAATTAGATAATTAATGCAATAAATTTATTTAGTATTTTTAAAATTAAGATTGAAAGCCAAAACCTGCTCACATTACAGCCCTACAACCTGAAACAAGTTCACTGTCCCCCAGCATCGTCCCCCGAGGACGCCACATTGAGAACGATTATTCTAGAGCATCAATAAAATTTAGAATATGATATTCAAATTCTTGTTCTAAAAAGGAATAAATAATAAAACCATTATTAAAGTTATCGAGTTTACATTAAGATAAATTTTTCCCACAGAATAAAAGAAAATGTTTTAGACAGTTTCTTACCCCAGAAATATAAAACATCTCCGAGAAAAAATGTTCAAAATAATTCAAGTGATCTATGAAATGATCTATCTTATTAAGAATTATAAAGTTATGACCTCAGATATCAGCTTTTTTCTCTCTAAATGAAAAATGTAAAAGTCTCAAAAAGAAAAAGGAAAGTTAAGAGTTCACAAAATTTTATGTTATAGGACTTTAGAATAGATGTGCAACTTTCAGAATACATATGCAGCTAAATCTATGCGTTTACGAAACTATTTCAATGGAGATCATTTTTTATAAAGCTGAAATTAGATGTCTTCCACGATAATGAACAAATTGTGCCTCGAAATGGAAAAAAAAGAGAGACAGCTTAACCTATTCGAAATTTATGTCCGATTTTCTTGGGGAAAAACGTTAATAATACCCAGGTCTTATTGAAAAATATCAAAGAAAGTTATCTGTTCTTGAATGATTCTTTAAGATGTCATTTGTAGTATCATTCTCTAGAATGATATAATAAAAATAATACCAAAATATACGATTATACTCAGACCTCTTATTGTTTTGGTACAAATATAAAGCAACGTTATCAGAACAGTATGACTTAAGAAAATTTTAAGAAAGAAAAACTGATTTGCTTGGTTAAAACAATGATTTGGCCGTATGATAATGTATCGTTTATTTTAATATAGGGAAAATATCTGGGAATATTTTTTAAATTTACATGTTTGTATAATTTTAAAGGTAACACAAGCGTGTGATTTGGCAGTCGGATCCCCTGGAATAATTCCCGCTACATCATGCACGAACGGGGCACGTTCAGAAATTATCATACATATTTCT
>CM063503.1:104441733-104449233 GCA_032207245.1 Pardosa pseudoannulata
GGATTATCTAATTTGAAGAAAAACTGAATAAAAAATAACACTAAATGAGATAATGCATGGATACTGGTCAGAATGCTAAAAAACGTTTTAATAATATTAGGCACATGGAGGAGTTATGCCCCGATAGCATCATTTCTAGTTTGAAAACACATCTATTTTATTTAATTTAAACCAAGATAGTTTTATGACCTGAGGTTGATTTTAAAAATGAGGTTTGAAATCAAAAGGAAAAACAAGTAAAAATAAGTTAAAAATAAAATAAATAAAAAACTAATATGAATTTAAAAAATGACTTCAAGAGGTTTTTTGCTCGGTGTTACAAAGAGTCCGATTAGGAACACCATCACAATTCCAGTTAGGAAGTTATATCTGTTGAAATAGATTATTAATCTGAACAAACAGACAAATAAATGGTTGTATATGTGTGTATAATATATATTTGCACACACATGTCTGTGTGCACTATTGTAAAGAACCTTTAAGTTAGTATAACAAACTGATTACAAAGAACCATTACATGATCCCCCTCCAATTATAACAATGGGCTTGCCAGGAACAAAACCGCTGCGCTTAAGCGGTTATGTTGGAGTATATAAAGAGGCTATACATTGTTTTTCCAAACATAGCATGAATAGCGACAAAATGGGAAAAGCAGCTGATTTATCCGACTTCCATAAAGGTGAAATCTTTATGACTCTGCGAATGGGAACATCAATATCAGAAACGGCCAGTTTAGTGGGCTGTTCCAGTGCAGTTGTTGTCACCACATTTCGAAAGTGGTGTATGGATGGTGAAACGACAGTTCGACAGCCAGCGGTGTGTGTGTCCACGGTTGTATGCTGTCTCGGTCCATATGTTGCATAATCGAGCTTCCTTCCATCTCTGAATGCATGACAATTTTCTGACAAAAATAATTATATACGTCACTACAAATTCGAAAAAAAGTGTGATATTTGTATAAATTTTTTTTAATGACATGAATAATCGGGCTTGCGAGAACAAGCCTAAAAAATACCGTCGGCATAGGCTACAAATACCTTTCTTCAAGAAATGCACACCTCAAATTGCATTCATTTGCTAAACCTGGCAAAACCTAATAAGTGGTTTGCTAAAACCACTGTAGAGATTATTATGTAGAGATTATTAAAAGAGATACTCATGTAGAGATTATTAAAAGATTTTTAAGATGTAGAGATTATTTAGTAAAACTATTTAAAATTGTTAATTGAATTTTGTCTTTATTAAGGAAATAAGGGTTTTTAGTTAAATTTAGGTTTTACTAAAAAATGTACTATTTTTCAATGTTAATATTAAAACAATACTAATTGTTAAATTTATCCCCTGATACTAAATGTTTTTTTAAGAACAGAATTACAAGATACAAGTTAATCTACAAGAATAAGCCTTTTTTTTAACTTAGAATGCGAAAAGACCATACATATACAATTCATGTCGGTCATGTACTAGGACTCGACGAAAAGAGTATTGGACGATTGTTTTTAACACAATTATCTTACACCTTGGAAAGGCAATTTGAGAGTAATTTTACATCACACATTATCTAGTATCATCATCTCATATTACATATTATCTAGTGTATAGATTGGAAACTCTCTTATACGATGACAAGGGATTCTTCGTATATGCGAATAGTGGTCGTTTCCGTTTAATAAAAACAGGAAAACACTATTAGAGGGCATTTAAGATCTGTACCAGTAATTTAATAACATAAATACCAACAATGGGGATTGAACTCATAGTGTTTTTGGAAGGTGTTTCCTTGCTATCTGACCATTTTCCTACTGCATATTACTTAGATTGAGGATAGTAGTTGAACATGAACTATTGAATACATTCTTCTGTCACCAAGCAATCATTTTTATTGGTATTTTGTGAATAGAATTTTAGTTCTGAAGATTTAATAACATTAATACCAGTACTGGAACTTGAACACGCAGATCAGTTTTCAGGAAGCAGTTTCTTTTTCAATCTGTCCAACTTCTAATTGTGTATTGCTTAGATGAGGAGATCATTTATTAAACATAAGCTACTACAACAATGCATGAATTTTTATTGGAAATTTGCCAAAAAGGTTTCTGTAAACTTTGTACACTTTTTACTAATTGAGTTTCCGATCTAACCGGATACTTAAGAGATTAATTTTTAAAGGAAATGCAATTAATTATATTTCAACCAATTTTACTTTTCATTACATCCATACTAAAATAATTATATACATGAGTACGGATGGCACAAAAATTCAGTCTCTTCATCAGAGTATAATACATTTAGATAGAAGTACTATCATTAAAATGCTTTTATATCCCTCTAAAAAATCAATGATAATTTTCGCAGAAAGTTAGCTTAATTGTTTGATTGTTTAAATAAGAATATACTTCAATTAATAATTATGTACAGTCTCATTGAAAATTGATACAGCTCATTTTTTTTAAAAAAGAAATGGTAAATCAAATTTTTAATATGTACATATTTCAGAAAATTAGTACAATATCAAAACTGTCTATAATATTATAAAGTATAAAAAAAGTAAAAACGGTTTTAAACTTCATTTATAAATTTAAATCCACGATATTAAGTTCATAACACTAAGCTCTAATTTTTAATATCGTACCTAAACTATTTGCTGAACTCTCATTAACCATTAACTATTAAAATCTGTAATCCACTTCTTTTTCTAACATTTAAATGTATTCCAGAAGAACCAATTTTAGTTTGTTTTACTTCCTCCCTGAAAACTGTTATATAGAGACCTCATATAAATTTTTGCTTCACTATTTTCTTTTTTGAAGCACTTGATCCAAACTTTACTAAAAATATTTCCACAATTTTTTTCGTTATGTCTTCAATAAAGTTTTTATTAATTAAATCTTTCGTTTTTTAAGCTTAAATTCTTATTTTAATTGATTTCAATTCATCATTTTGGATTTACTGTTTTAATAGCTTTTATTTTAATTACTAGCTAGATACTTTGAAACTTAATTTTTTTATGCTATAGATTTCAAGCTGTGGTGCAATTTTCATCACTTTCCTTTCACGCCTTTAATTCAATTTTGAATCTACAGCTTTTAACTTCCTCCTTATCCAATCTGATTAAATAATTTGAACATACGTTTATTACTTTATTTTTTCCATTAGCTTTCTACTGATTTTTTGAAATTTGTGTTTATTGGTTTGTTTGGTGTTTTCTTCTTCATCGTGTATTTTATGCTATTTTCATTCCTTTACAGCATTTTAGATTTATTTATTACTTTGTGAGGGAATTGTACTTTTTGTAAGTATCAGTTCTTCTTTCTATTTTATTACCATATACTTTTTGTTTTTAATTATTTAATCCTCTTAAATTGTAATATGTTGTACCGAAGAAGCATTTCAATCTCTTTTATTGAACTTCTTTCTACAGTAGATTTTACAAATAACAGTTCTGTTTTTGTCACATAAGGTCTGAATTACTGGAAAAGCTTTCTTTTGGGTAATGTTATATATCTTCCAATTTGTTATTTCCCTTTAAATCTAATATTTTACTTGAAAGTACTTTTCAGAGACATTCTCTAATTAACGTACACTTTAAAATGTTTTCAAAAATAATTCGAAATTTCGTGAATAAGAGAGAATATTCTTTGTAGTTTCAAAATTCCTTTATAAATGTGATACTTCGTAATATATAAAATAAAAATAAGTTTGTATTGCTGCATACAAATACTACAAATTAGTTTTATGGCTGCATAAATTTATCGAAAGTAGTAAAAGTCAGATTTTACATTGAAATCATCCTTAAATGCATTGATTAAGCCAGAAAATACTTCGATAGTATCAAAATGGTTGAAAACATTTTCAAAATTTTCGCTTTCAGATTTATCTTGTCTGAACGGCATCTCATTTTACAAACATTTCGGTGTAATTGTAAAAAGGATTTGACTGAAATGAACAGTTTTTTCTTTCAGCAATTCAAAGTTCCTTAGATGAGTAAAATACTTTATTTTTACGCTGATAATGTCGATGAATCATACCTATGCAGTTATGCATTTAAAGTTATTCAAAAAGAAATATTTTCCCTGTTTCATTCGTACAAGAATTTTATGATATAAAATATTACATTATTAATAAACATGGAGAAAAATATAACATGTGATCTGGAGTACTGAACATTTTCAAATTACAGCTCTTTGAATTTTATTTTAAACTTGATAATTTTAATTTGAGCGTATTCTCCCTACGGCGATATCTTGAATTAAAAAAACAAGTTATTCTGATACTTGAAGGTAGATCTCTTTGTTTTTCTAATAAATTGATCTTTAAAATTCATCTTTCGCTAAATCTAATTAAAGTGGATTTTCTGGAAATTTTTTATTTAGATGTGGATGGTTAATGAAGTTATAAAGTTTCTTCCTTGAAATCTGAATATTTCTTTGCAATTTTTTAATATTTTAGTCTTCTTTTATTTACTTAGTGCAATTTTAAATTTCTATGAGTAGAATAATTTATTATTTAATATTAATTCAGCTCATATTGAATTCGTTGGTGTTCACAAGATTTGCGTAAATCTCTGAGCAAGATATAAATATCATGTAGATTAACAAATTATTCAAAACATTCACTCCTAAATTAGTATACCAGACTACTTAATTAGTAAAACTAAACTTAATTAGTAACACAGATAAGTATTTTATAATTTTGTTTTCTCATTAAACTTTTTAAAAATTATAGTTAATTTAAATTTAAAGAAAATAAATTTTTTTCTAGTGCGAGATGTTTTAAGATTTACAAGTATTTTAAGAGTAAGACATTTCAGAATTTCATACCCTCAGTTTCTTTCTAATTAATTTAAAGGTATAATTAATTTCAATTTAAAGAAAATAATTTTATTTTATAGTATGGTTTTTTGGATTGTCATTGATAAATACTAAAATGGTATCATTAGCTTGGTTCTTTTTTCGGCATATTTTTTAGAAAATCCATAAAAGTAATTAAGGGAAAAGTTTGTTGCTCTTATTTTGATTTGTTGTCTTTTGCGTAATTATGCAAAAAGCTTAAACTCCTTTTGGTTTTTTCTACTAGTAGGTTGTTTATATTCATGTTTGAGAAAAGTACATCTTTTCATAACTCCTTCACAAAAAATAACAGATACGTTTTAATAAAATGTTTCCACCGATGTAGATTTTTACTTTTTTTTTGTTCGAAGCCAGAATCAGTGCAGAAAGCATGATCAAAAATTAAAAAAAAATGATTATTTAGAAACTAGTAATTTTTGCTTTTGATAATATATGTCTGAATGTAACTGAAAAACTTAAAATGTAGGAAATATTTTTCGAAGCAGTATTATTATTATTTTCATAATAAGAAAACCCTCAGTAAATATTAAACTTATTTATGGATATTTATATATGTCATAATTTATTACACAAATTAATTGCCTTTTAGCTTCATTCACTTAATTTAATTATTAAAGAAAGAAAATTTATGTAGTGAAAAAAAAGGTGAAAAGTTTTGCAAAATGTTTTACTCAATGAAAAATATATTTTATTAAAAAAATTACGTTAAAATAAATTTATGAAAACTATATAGGGAGACATTGATATTTCCAGAGCAATATGCCAAATTTTTCTCCTTCACTCACTCACTTGTCACTCTTTGTCTGTCTCTCTCTCTCTCTCTCTCTCACACTCACTCACACACACACACACACACACACACACACACACACACACACACACACACACACACACACACACACACACACACACACACACACACACACACACACACACACACACACACACCCCCACACACACACACACCCACACACACACACACACACACACACACACACACACACACACACACACACACACACACACACACACACACACACACACACACACACACACACACACACACACACACACACACACACACACACACAACACACACACACACACACAACACACACACACACACACACACACACACACACACACACTCACACACACACACACACACACACACACACACACAACACACACACACACACACACACACCACACACACACACACACACACACACACACACACACACACACACACACACACACACACACACACACACACACACACACACACACACACACACACACACACACACACACACACACACACACACACACACACACACACACACACACACACACACACACACACACACACACACACACACACACACACACACACACACACACACACACACACACACTCACACACACACACACACACACACACACACACACACACACACACACACACACACACACACACACACACACACACACACACACACACACACACACACACACACACACACACACACACACACACACACACACACACACACACACACACACACACACACACACACACACACACACACACACACACACACACACACACACACACACACACACACACACACACACACACACAATTTCGATATGAAAAAAACCTAATTTTATGAGCACAATCTCTTTTGTTTATTCATAAGTAAAATCTGAACTTTTTATTTCAACTCCTATGTTAATTTCCAAGCTTTTTCCTAGGTTTTTATCATTTGATTTAAATAAAATGTCCAAGGTACCTTATTCGTGTTGATTTGATAACTTGAACAATGTTTGCCTATTTATATAGTTTATAAATTTCATGATTGTAAAGAACACTCCAGACATTTTTTAGACATCAAATCTGAAAGTTTTGTGTAATATTTTTCTTTTAAAAATGAGTAATCTGTTTTTGTTTTCCTTACTCAATGTCCAGCTTTTGCTGCTACAGAAGGATACTGGTTATATAGTGTTGTAATAGAAATTTTAACACAAGTTGTAAAAGGATAATTTTATCTCTAGTACTATTGAATAGGGATCTTATTTGGTTTTTTAAGCCAAAGTAGCATCTATTTGCTAGAATCAAGCAGTTATCAATTTCAATCCGCAGTTCCTTTTGGTGACAGTTCTTTCGAGATATTTAAACTCGGTAGGTTTATTGACCAAAATGGTGTATCATCAATCTCTTGGCTGGTTACAATCATAAATTTTGTTATCTTTTCTTTGATCATAAGGCATATTGTTTTCAGATTCAAACTAAGGAGCTGCAAACGGCTCAACAACAGTCCGTCTTGATCTACCAATAATAGCTAGATAATCTGCATATTCTACATCAAAGTACCATTGTTGCATAAAGTACCATTAAATGTTATCTAATCATTTCTGATAGCTTTTTCTAGTGCAATATTAAAACCACAAGCATGAGAGGGCATCGCCTTGTCTAAGATCTCTACCAATAAAATAAGGCCTCGGAAAACTCATCCGGTATTTTCATCAGACCCTTGAAAAAGTTTCATTAAATTTAACATATAACAACAAAAAAGAAATATAATATTTTGACCTCTTAAAATATTACCATTTAAAATATAATAAAAAAATGTATGTCATGTTGCAA
>CM063503.1:104454233-104459233 GCA_032207245.1 Pardosa pseudoannulata
AATCAGTTTTTTACTGATCGGCCCGAAATAGCCCAGACCTTCACAGAAAGACGCCGTTTGGGTCAAACCGGTGACACTATAGATAAGACTATATTGTACGGGTTAATCATCGAAGACCCTGGAGGCAGTCTCTCTGGGAGATTTACAGGAAGTAAAGGGACAATAAGGAGGGTGTTTCCCTTCTTTTATCCTAGTCGAAAAAGGGGGTAGAAAAAATTCACGAATGCTTTAGCTACAAACACAGTAGAACACTAGTATATTTCTGAGAATTTTCCCCCCGATGTGTTCCACTCGGAGGGTTAAATAGGTCTTACTGAAATCTTGATATGTTTTGTGCTCTTTCTAAAGATAGATATGTTGCAGGATGTGAAACACCAGGACAGTTGGTGTTAATAATCAGAAAAAGAAAATCCGAGTCCCAGTGTTGGTCACAGGGGCCGTAATAACAGGAGGTTTAGCTACTAGAAACTGACTTAAGAAGTACTTACGTAATTAGTCCTTTAGAAGAAAGAACATTCATCATTGGTGTTCCAAACTAACAAATCATTTATTTTACATTTGGTACTTCCCTACCTTTGAATGACCTATACTTCAACTTTGCATAACTAGATTCAAAGAGTAAGAATTTATGCAACATGACCCCAAAAGAAATTCCAAAGAAAACTTAGGGAAAACTGAAGCGAATAGTTATTACTGAACTTAGCGAATTAAAAATAATATTTTGATACTTATAGTGCTTCTGAAAAACTGTATATAAAATATTAAATACATGTAATAGCATGTATTCAGAATTGTTTATTGTTACAGACTAACATTGTAATGGTCCAAAATACGAAATAACGATATAACAACTTATATCAGCTGTATTCAAAACTCAATAAATAACAGCTTTAAGAAGTTTCGTTTGGTTAGAGAATTAAGCTACTTTTGAATTTCAAAAGTAAATTTTCCTTTACAAGCAAACAGAAATATGAGGAATTATACATTATTTAGTAACCCATGTTAAACCAATCGCACACTGAAAAGCTTTTAAAAGAATTAGTTGAAGTTTAAAATCAGTTTAATGGCCACAGTAATTAGTATCTTTTAAAGACCTTAAATACAGTAATACTGCAGTCACTTTAACTATTTATAACAGATAGCTGTAAATGTTGTGGCGTAGAATATTTGTTAGTAGATTATATTGAATAATGTATATGCTAGTAATGCTACTGAGGTTTCAACCCTATTTTCCTCATTAGTAATTTCTGAAGGAAGGTGAATTGTGTTACCTTTATTCAACTTCAGTTCCTTAGATAAAATTTAACATCACAGAATGATGTCAAAAAAGAATAAATGAAGCAGTCGAAGTTCTCTCCGGGAAGAAAACATTATCTTTGATAGAGATATATTAAGCAAAGTGAGACTTAGAGAAAAGTGAGAGAAGAGTAAAGAAGATTAACCATCAGTTTAAAACGAAATAAATAAAAAAGAAAAATGGTTTAGCACAACTTCTTTCAAGAAACAAGAAGTAATCATGTGTGAAGATGTATAAATGATTACTGCTGTTACAAAGATTGTAGAAGCGAATAAAAACATTTTTTTTCATGGAATAGGAAGGAAGCGTGAAGACAATGAAAATAAAAAATGGTTCCATTGTAAGGAAGTAAAAAATTGAAATTCTTTCAAGTGAAAGTTTAAAGTTTTGCCTTATATTCTCAAATGCATTGATCAGTTTTTAAAAAGTCTTTACATTTATTAGGTCATCATAGACATGCTCTGGTCATTAGGGGTTTAGATAAACTGATTGCAGAAAAATAAACTTATCAATAATAGAATGATAAATATAAATAAAAGTAAAATAGTATGCATAAACACAGATACCAACCTTTACGTGACACTGTTTTAAATTGGATAACCAAATCAAAAGCTGTAATGCCTTTTTAACCAATTAAAATTATTTATATTTACGTGAAGGAATTTATATATTTTACAAAGGGTTTAAATCAGTCCTACCTAATATAAGTAAGAAAATAAGAAAATATGTACGTTTGGATTATCTATATTGATGAATAGAAAAGAAACTAAAATATCGACCCATGTGATAAATAGCAAAGCGAGAGAAAATATTTAATATTTATTAGTACAAGAATAATGCCATATTATTTATAATTGAATAGAAAAGTAGTTAACTGAAGTTTTCAAGGTATATTAATTGAGTCTTAACGCTAATAATATATATTCTTTTTATTATTCACTGCATATACCTAAGCTGTAAATAAACACTAGCCTTATTGTATTTAAAGAACATTTTGTAAAGATAATTATAGTTCATCTTACATTACACGAAAGATAGGAAACAAAATGATATTTGCTGGTGGTAAACAGCGTCAGGCATTGAATCAAACATTATGTCCTAGTATTTTGTGTTTGGGAAACCTACTCAAGTTTTTATCTATAGGTAGATTCTAGAAGCTGAGGAAATTCATTCTGGATTTCTGATAAAAATATACTTGACCAGAATTATCTGCAAATATGAAAGAGGATTTTTCATAATTGGATTTTACTCTGTAATAAATTGCAGAACTCCTTAGAAATCTTTAGAATTTCTTTGACACTCCACTGTAATGCCTTTGGAACTGCTTAGGACCAAATTGTGTTTCAATAAATATTTTGCACGTATAAAAAGTCTACACTTTCGCAACCGTCTAGTTGAATTATCAACAATTTTATTTCGATAATATACACAGAAATTGCGATTTCAACAACTAAGACAACAATATACTAATGTGTTAAGTAAGTAACACAAATATGTTTCTACATAAATATGTATACATGAGATTATTAGAACTAATACATACTTCAAAATCAGAAACAGATAAAAGAAATAGGAAATAGTTAACTTTATGTGGATTGAGTGATAGAGTGTGACGAGAAATGCTTTTTAATTGCTTTTTAACGAATTGAAATTTGGAAATTATTTTATTGTAAAGTTTCGTAGCATCAATTAGGCAACTCTAGATGAAGTGCCTGGGAACTCCGCCCTCCCCTTTAGCTATGCAAATGAACTGTACAATACAAGAAGATTTATAAAAATGTTCTAAATTTCGATGCATGTCATTTTTCAAGAAAAGAAAGTTTGATATTTCAATTTCAACAACTAAATCAAATTAAATCCTTGTTGGTAACTACAGCATTTTTATTAGTGCATTTATAATTTTAGGAACAATTACATTTTAACATGTTTAATAAAGGCAAGTTAGCGTACTGTCCTTTAACAAATTATTTTATTAACATTCCTTAAATGCCTCTGTACTAAGTATTTATTATTCTTTCTATTTCATTCTTCTGTAATACTTCTGACCTTTTGAATAAAAAGTAATTGGGTTTACTTTAGTAGCAACTGTTGCACGGATGAATTTTAGATTTAAAAAAATACTTTTTCTTGAAAGAGAGAGAATGAAGTTAAAAGTCCAAAAACTGAATTTATTTAGACAAACTTGTTTTATTAAAAGTTGAAATTAATTCCGGAGTGAACTAAGTATATCACAGAAGAGATTTTGTTACTGATCCTTTATTCTTTAAACTGATAATATTTGTGTAAATAAAATATTCCCAAAGTTAGAGTACTCAATTGTAAAAATAATAATGTTACGTTGGCCTAGTGTTTGAGAAAGAAGATAAAACTCAAGAAACACAGGAAAAATAGGTCTTGATTAAATTTATAAAAAATGCCTAAGGAATACAAATGAATCAACTTATCATTTTGTTGATTGAAAACTGCTCTCGAGTCGGCGTCAATCCTGAAAAAAGAAATACGAAAATATCTATCTTCCAAAGAGGTTCATCCACACGCCACGGATGCCAGCCTTTCACCTTCCTCGTTCTGCAAAAAACACCTTGTCCGTCCAAAAAAAAAAAATTCCGACCCTCGCGGAGACAAAAAAAAAAAAGAATAGTCCACTCCAGCACCGCGGGGGGAGAGAGTCAAAATTCCCCAAAACTCAAGGACACTTCTATTGGCTGGGAGAAGTCCGAAGTCGCTCTGCCTTCAAACCGGTCCTGCCCCGGCATGTCACCTTCGAAGACACACGGGGACTTGAATTGAATGTAACTTATTGTTACATCAATTTAAAAAAAAAATGTAAAAGGAATATAATTTTCTAAAATCTAAAAGTACCTTTTAAGGAAAGCTATTGTATCTTGGACTTGCTGTACCTCGATCCAATGGTGTATTTAATTTTAGGGTTTCTATATCAGTATAGTCCAGACTGAAGCTAACAAAGCTGTAGTAGTGACAAAGTATTTTGAAATTTCGTTTCTTTTTCTAAGTTGTATTTAATCAAGTTTTAATGCTCAATCATTTTTATCAGCATATGATACTCTCTATTTGAATGTATCAGTCCTATATCCGTGATACGAACATACATACTTATTTACATTAAGCTCTATAAACACCTTTTAGGTAATAGGGCAGGTATAGTGCTTGCAAACATACAAAATTAGTTGAAATAAGATGATGTTGTATCACTCACTCACATCTTCTAATTGTATTCATTTTTGGTACTTGACCTCTACTTACTACATCTTGATAAACGAAATCTCTTTTGAATTGTGGGGACAATAAACGAATGATGTCTTATGATACAAAATAAAAATAAATGTATGATATAATTGCATACCAGAAAGTCACGGGGTGTACACAACATATTTTTTGTATTCAAAATCTTGTATGATATTAAATAAACATTTAATATACCATGCTTTTGTTTCAGAAGCCAGTTGATAAAATATTTAAATTGTTTGTTTTTTAAAAATAAAAATAATCTAGTGTTAATAGGCTCAGTTAGTTTACGAAAATAGATAAAAGGACTTCTTCACCTTACTTGATTATTTGATTTTATTGAAATAGCAATTCATAGTATGTCGAAACAGGAAATTTCTCGATATCTTACTTCCATGTGATTGGCATTTTAAGGCATTCAATCGATAGAAGCCCTGTGTTTCATGATTTGGAGCCA
>CM063503.1:104464233-104504233 GCA_032207245.1 Pardosa pseudoannulata
ACACCAAATGGTAACTCCTAATCATTTAGCCTATTGCCAAAACTAAGCTTGAAAATGTTTAACTAAAGATAAAATACTATAACGCATTTTATATCAATTTATTTCGAGTTCTAAAGGTTTTATGCTAAAATATAAGGCCAATCATTCTGAAAATTTTAGACAGTGTGTATCAATTTTATATTCAAGTAGTAACTAGAATATATCTATCTTTACATAAAATCATACAGAAGGATGCAAAAAACACTTAATTCTAAAAAATGTAAACTCTAAAATAGTATTAAGGTCGCTATACGTCTTTTATGAATTTGTATCTCATGTATAATATTGCTGTATTTAAAAAAGCTCTCCTGGGAAAGAACTGATTTGCTCCGGAGAAGTCGTCAAAAATTTATTGACTTTATCACTTAAATTATTCCAAATGGATATTTTGTCGATCAATACCATGAATTTTCTATGCTCTTCACTTTCACAACAGAACCATGAGCTATCTGTAGACCCAATTAGTATTAGACGGGTACTTTAAAATAAACAGGTAAACAAATGGTTTACTTATTTGCAGCAAGGTTTCCTATTAGTAATCCTATGAAATGGTTTACTTATTTGCAGCAAGGTTTCCTATTAGTAATCCTATGAGTGGAAGGGGGGGGGGTTATTGGAGTGGTATAATATCGGTATAAACTAAGACGGCTATTACACAATTAAATATACTGAACTATGACATTCAATTAAATACATACATCTGAAATAAGAATGTAGGATACTATATATATATATATATATATATATATATATATATATATATATATATATATATATATATATATATATATATATATATATATATATATATATATATATATATATATATATATATGTGTGTGTGTGTGTGTGTGTGTGTGTGTGTGTAATGCGGCAAAATTAATCCATTGTTCACACCTGAAAATAGACCCTATAATTTTTAATTGCCCGGATTTACTGGGAAATGAGTGAGCCTAAGAAATACACAGTCGTGGCTCCATTTCAATCAAGGGCGAAGTCCGTTGTGAACTTTAACTTTATTTTGGACAAAACAAAGACAAGTTTCTCCGACAAAAGCAGAGCAATTAATGATACATGAAAATATTATTTCTATTACGTAGTCCGCCTACAGCGAGAGATGAGAATTTTTCCCAAGAGAGTGTAGCTTAGTCAGCGTTGTTAACAGTCAGAAAGGAACTTAAATCACTGGAAAATGTGGCGAATGAGCAGAAATTTAGCATTTATTTCAGCGTTAGGTTTCGGAGATCGGTAAAAACAATTTTAAGTAATCGAATACTCCTTTATGATACTACTCGGCTGGGAAAATAGATATGAAATACTGAGAAGGGAAAAACGAAAAAATTAGGGTAATTTTAAGGGTAATAATTTTGATATATTACACACACATACGTAAGGACTAAAACTTTTTAATGTCAGACTTATGGTAATAGTTAGAGTATTTTAATTATCAGAACTTGCTTGGCAATGTCGGTATTCTGTTAGCACAGTCAGGAAGAGTTGCATCCACTCAGTAATTAAGGCCAGGTAGAAAATTCTTAAGAGTTTAATTTTTTTTACTATCTGAGTTCTCGGACAGACGCAGAGCGACTTTGAACTAACCACAGGATTTCAAAGTGTGGACTGTCATTTCTGCAGCAGACATCAAGAAAGTATCTAAAGTTTTATGCTATCAGAAATCGTCCTTCGTTAGTTTATGATATTATATAACAAGTATGAGGTATCTAAGAATTGGAAATCACGTATTAAATTTTGTCTATACTTGTCTTCTTTCACTTACTGTTTTAACTTTGTTTGGCTTTTTTCATTTGTTGTTGGACGATACTACTTCTCAGGCCTCTAATGATTTGGATGAATTCATACCCGTCCATAACCGGTGCGGGTTCTGTATAAGACGACGATTTTCTCTCTTCTAACTCAGTCTGCTCTTTTAGCCGTTGAGTTCAATCTCACTGATAATGCAGCTCGGTTTTAGGTGTGAAATAGCGATTACCATTTAATCTCTTTTGTTTGTTTATTACTTATGTTGACTTTGCATCTATTTCTTACCTCCTCCACTAATGTACAATATGTTTTGTACTTTTAAAAACATAATGTAAAACTACAGAAACATCAGTAATATAAGTAGGTAAAATGTGTTTAAAAAGTATGAAAAGTTTGGTAAAATGACATAATTAGGATTGAGTGGAGGGAGTGCATTTTATGAAATGCAAAGTTTAACTTTAACTAGTTCTACAAAACCATCGATTAATGTTAGGTTACTTAATTTTCGTATTGAATGACTTACACTACATTTTTTTAATAGTATGATTGTTTCTCTGATAAGCTAAAATTTATCAGTTTGGTGCAAAACCGTTTCATACGAATTTACCCCACTCAAATGGGGTAAGTGCTTAATTCTCATCTAAATACTTTAATTTTTTAAATATTTTAAATCTGCTATTTGATAGAGCAAGTGAAGAAAGTGTAATTCTAAGTAATTATTATACCTCTTTAAATTTCAAAAACGGGATTAAAACCAGATGATCAGGTAGATTATTGTGGGTAGGCATTCAGTTTATACTGTATTTCACAGGTGACATTGCATGTAACAAAATAACAGAAGAATATAGGCCAATTAAATCACTTGTCGCGAAAACATGCTAGCCCCACTTCACACTAATAGGGAATTATACTGTATGATAAAGATTAAAACTAAGAGCACTGAATATTGACTTAATAGATAATCTCATCAGAGTGTTATAAATCAGATTTAACTAACCTCCTTCGTAAACTCTTATGCTGAAGTACCTAATTCAATTTCATAAGATTGCCTTTGAATCCGAGCATCAAATCGGTGTTAATGTAAGTCAAACATGGTGAAAATTGCATAACTAACTAAACGCAAATTTAAACACGACTAAAGTTGCATCATTGATTAAGTGTAAAATTTTCTGCCCCGTTTTCTGCAGTTCATTCAAGAAACTGAACGAAAAGTGATTTAACTATGAATATCGGTATTTTGTACGGTGATCCACGAAAACTTAGTTTTATACATTTTGAAGCCTCAGACTCCAAAAGCAACTTGAAATATGCTGGAAGCCAAATATTTGCTTTTCATTTATATGGATATTCCAGGCTTGATGTATGTTTATGTAGATAGAGTAAAGCATTTTTGAATTTATTGTAAAATTATTTCAAAGTTAGTCTTTGTTTTTAGATATAATTTTTTATTTGTGCTATGATGAAACGTGGTTAATAAATCCACCGAACTAATTATTGGCTAAGAAAGGTTTTTGTTATGTATTTCTGTTAACTTTTTACCAAGATATTTCTGAAATATTCCTTTTACGTTTTAATGTCCTATTCGTTAATTTTTCTTTGTATCAAAATCCATTTTCTAAATTAATAATAGAATATTTTAGTTTATTTAATTTAATATCGATTTATTTTAACTTAAATTTTCATACAAAAGTTTTCCGATTGCTGTTTATTTTAATATTTTAAGTCCAATTAATTTTTGGCCGAATAATGACCGAATGGGTAGGGGGCTGCTTGGTACCAGAGTTCGAATTCCGCTGTTGACATAAGCAATATTAGCCGTTCGGAATCCTCAAACAGTAGGTACTAACATCTTTACCCCTGGCGTAGCAAAACAGTAGACCGTAGCGCTCCATATAAAACAAAACCAATAAGTCTTTTCTGTTAATGAATTACGTATTTGGTTATTATAATCATCAGTTTCTTGCAGAAGTTTGTTTCGTATATTTAAATGTTACAAAGAGTTTTTAAATATATATTAATAGTTTTAAAATACATATAGCAGAATATAAATTACCGTAAATTATAAAAAAATTAAAAGAAGGCCGTTCCAACGAAAGGTAAACAGATGTAAGGAAAAAGTGCATCAACATAAAGTGGAAATTTGATTAATAAATTTAGCCGAGAAAATCTCTTACAGTTATTTTACAGTTAAGATTATGAATTTTATGGAAGTATTTACAGCTTGAAGAATGAAATTGTGAACTTAATTATCTTCTATTGAAATGCATTTTCTACTTTTGTAAAGAAGCATAAGCAATTTATGTTGGTAGTAAATATGAGTAAATAACCGTTAGTACTCAATATTGTTTTTATCTCTGTGACCTTACCCATGATAAAATGCTTTCGCTAACTCACTGAAGTACTATGACCTTGATACTTTATGCGGTAACCCCACTCTTGAAAGCGTGTGACAGCAGATGTCATTTTTCAAAATAGCTGCTATATTATTTTAATTACTCCTTTTTTGTGTTCCACAAAACTAATTACCTGACATATTTGCCGAATAAAAACATTTATTACTCTAGAGGAATAGAAGCATTATGCCTTTAAACATATATGGCTTTAAACTCTAACTTGAGGAAATATTTTTCTCATAAACATTATGATGACTTAAGAGGGATAAAAAAATTTTATACACGTATAACCTAAACACTAATCATCGCTTCATTCCAGGGTCATTGACAAGTTCTTAAGTAAAATTTAACTCCTTGACTATGGAATAGATTTGAGAAAAGTGTGCCAAAAATTGAAATTTTTTTTCTCTTTTATTTTGTTTGTTATTATTATCATCAACATATTAGAAATAGATTATTTTTGAAAAAAATTTCTTAAACGAATTTAAACTATTTTAAATATTTTTACATATATTGGAAATGTTAATGTATTACAGTATTTTTTGCTCAATTTACAGAAAAATAAATCAAATGGCACAATTTTCTAAATAAATGCGAATACAACAGTGTTATTATCTATATCAACTATCATGAATTCCATGCACCTCAAATTCCTTTACATTTCACAAATCCTTTACAGTATCCTAGAGATAGCATTGAAATTGCCAAATTTTGGGAGAAAGTATCTCTATCTATTGGAAAACTGGCAAATCAAATGTTATGCAATGGACGAACCGATTTCGGGCTTCATAGAATTGAAATACTGTTTTCTCTCTCTCCCGAACTCAGGCCGGGCATTCCAAAATTAAAGCATTTGAGTTACCCGATTCGGTTTCGAGCTCTACAGGCAAGGGTTTCAAAATTAATCATTGCACAGAAAATTCATTTTGTAAATAGGAAGTTCTATTTTTAAGTTACCTAATTGCTTTTCTCATTTTACTTATTTGCTTAAAATAAAATTATCTTGTTCGAATGTCATTCATCCCACAAAGTTTGATTGAAAATCGTACTTACAAAACAATATTCAGACTTTGTTAAACATGCATAGTCCAATGAATTGAGTTCTCACTATCTATAAACGTTTCTTGACATTACTTACATTTTTTTTTCAACTTAGTCTTTTAATTTGAAACATTTTTATGCATTTATTTTTTCATATTGTGCCTCACTTTAAACACATTAAGTTTAGACCTACCTTTTATCAAATGAACTAATATTTTAAATGTATGCATTCTAGAAATAATAGTAAGAATTTCCGATATTTAACTTCTTTTATACTATCGCAAGGTTAAAAAGCTTTAATTTTTTTTATTTTTCACTAATTCATTCTAAATATATATATATATATATATATATATATATATATATATATATATATATATATATATATATATATAAATGAATTTGTGTCTGTCTGTCTGTACTCTATAGACTCAAAAACCATGCATCCAATCGCCGTGAAAATTTGAGAAATTCTTAGGTATATCCCTGGGAAGATTTTTGTAAATTTATAACGTTCGAAATCCATTCCTTCCCCCTTTTTTGAGCATTTCATGTCATTATTCCAAGCATTATTTTTCCCGGTTAAACGTAAACGATTAATTTTTTAATTTATTGCATCATATCTAAGTGGAAGAAACAATATTTCTAGCAATGTGACGTCATCCCAAGTAATTGTTTTAAGCGCAGTTTACCTCGGTTAAAAGTAGGAGATTAAAATTTTCAATTTATCACATAATAAATAGGTGAAAATGATATTTTTTGTCATTATGACGTCATTCCTTTAAATATATTTTATTTATTTCTTATTTTATATTATTTAAACATCGTCTGCGTAGTATCCATTCGATTTGACCTCGAAATTGAGATATAAAGGGATTAACTTTCATTTCTATGTGACTCCAATTATAGTATTTTTATATAAGAACCGATTTTCAATTTAATTCTTGGTTCATTTTTACGTTACAATGAAATGTTTATCAACAATATTCTAACAACAAAAGTACACATTTCAGTGACTCTCATAGGCAAATAAAAACCTATAATTTTATATATTTGTCAATATAAATGTGCGTTTCTGTTTCATACAAAACCATGTGCTTTGTCATAAATTTCCTTTGTTTTGGATAACATTTATTAATAAAATTAAAATTAGAATTGTTGTTGTCAAACCTCTGCTTCCTATTCTACCACTTAATATGTCAAGATCTATTAGAGTTGCTAATCAACGTACAGTAGTAATACAGTAGTATAAAAACTAAATATTGTTATAATACGTTTATAATAGAAGTATATAAATATGCCAGTGACTCGAACTGTACTGTGATGAATTTAGAGAGTTATGCACGAAAAAAAAATCTTTCTTTAAAAATAATATATTAACTTTACCTTAGCGAAGCATGGGCACACTTGCCAGTAGTTTATATTTACAAATTTGGATTTTTTTTTAAATAAAAATTAAAGCAACTGAAACAGAATTTTAAAGTTACAATAATTTCCAATCCATCCTGAATTAATTGTGATATTTCTTGTTTATAGCTTTCAGTTTCTCTTTAAAAGAGTCTTCTCTCTTAATATTGCATAAAACTACATTGAAGAATATATGTCAGAAAAAGTTTCACTTTACCGCAAACATGAAGTAGTTGATGGAAAATACATCAAAAAGAGCAATCAATTGTGGAATGATTATTTGAAAATATGATACATATTTCACATGAAATTAAACTTACGATACTTCGCATTTTATAACTGAATGTTCTGTATTTTAAATTTAATTTTATGTTGCTCTATAAGTTAGAATTGAAGGATACGTTTGTATTAATACAGCTATTAATAAATATTCCTCATATTAAGCGAACACACATATATTAGTTCTCATAGTATATATAATTAACATGGACGCAAAGTTTCATTAAATTGGTTATTTAATTTAAAATAAGCATTAATAATGCTTAAATGCAAAATAAATAAACACAGTAGAGAGTTTCAAGTTAATGAAATTTCGTGATTGTCAAATAAAAAATCATTACTGGCGTTTGACTGAAGGATGATATATTTTTAAATTTATATGTTATTAACTTTGGTTTCTATTTAATTTATTTGTAAATGAAAAAAAAAGTTTTCCACAGGCACATAATTTATTTCAGGAAAACAGCTTTTAAATTAAAAATAAACAAATTCAATTAATTTAAACCTTCTCTCTAGTAGAAATATTTCTTTATATTAACGTTTTATCTATCCCAGTTTGGCAAGTACCTGAATGAATTTATTTCTATTTTAAAAGAACAGCTAGCTGACAATCGACAAATACTGAAAATTGCTTAATTCTCTACATCGTTATCAGAACATTTTCAGACAAAATGAATCACTAGTTACTCGATTTAATTTTTATCTGTAGGTAAAAAAATTAACACTTTACCAACTTTAATTAAACCTTAATTTTTCTTAGAGTGTCAGAAATTGTTCAATTAATTCAGCAAATAAAGACCTTCCTCTCTGCATGCGAAGGACATGCTCAGATGGAGAAAATTAATTACTCTTATATTTAATAAATCACTTCTAACTGAAGGAAGTAACGAGAAAAAGGCAGAATGATAATATGTGCAATATTCACAATTTTAAACACTAGTTCGTGATAAAAGAATGTTATTAAAGGTGAATAATACATTTAACAAGGGAAGGAATTGCTTTCACGCTATCTATAAAACATATTTATTAAAACTATTTTAAACTCACAACGTTATACTGTTTATTTGAAAGTATATATAGATAAACTAGAATACGATGAATGTATAAGATAGTTGTTTTAAAAAATCCTAATTATAAACATTGTTAGTTAAAATATACATGTTTGTTTAGCTGTTTACATGTATACAAATTTATATTCAAAGAGCTAATAAATTATATATAAAATTGTGTTTTACTTAAAACTTAATATATCAAGATATATATTAAAATTAAACGTGAATAGCATATGATTGAGGTAAAAATATTGAAATCACTAAGGATTATATATATTCATGAAATGTACCTTCGGATGAAATTTACTAAGTACATCAAAGAGTCTTCGCTTTGACATAACAGTTATGGATTGAAAAGCTAAGAAGATGTTTATTTTGGCATCAAGATAGTAGACATATTTTAACCAAGGCTATTTTATTTAAGTCATTTTAATATCAAAAGGGAAAGCGCTTTTACAAAGTGTCCAGTATTATGACTTTTCATTTCTATTAGTTATTTGCTGAATATGAATGCACGTTTGAAAACAAAGTAAGCAGCACCAATATTTTTATTACATAGAAGTGGTAGCTTTTTATGTGTGGTGATGCTATGATGATGTTTCCATTATGTATAATTTCTTCGTTTTCTCTGTACTGCTAAAATCTAAGATTTAAAAAACTGTTTAGAAACTTTATCTTTTAAGTATGCAGATAAATCTGTAACATTCTTGTAGAATAGCCTAACAACGAGCAATTAACTACATTTAATTTTATAATGTTAATCCTAACATATATATATATATATATATATATATATATATATGTGTGTGTGTGTGTGTGTGTGTGTAAAATTATTTCCTCTAGTCACAATAATTATGTAGCCTGTATTGTTTTAAGGAGAAGCCTAATCAGCTTAGCAGTAATAACGTAAGATGCAGTCTGGCCACCACTGAAGAGGACGCACTCAATAGCAGAAAGAACTTTCCCAAGGGACAAGAAACTTAGAGAATTAAACTTTTAAGACGCAGAGCCATTTGCCGGTGACAGCTGGAAAACGAGTGAATAGACAGAAAATTGACATCTATAGGACAGAAAGCTTTGGGAAATGCATTGCAAGAATTTTAAGTCTAGGAAACTCCTTTGATTAATACATTTAGAGGTTGGGAAAAAGATTTTAAGAAATTAGAATGGGAGAGAGGAGGTTTTTAAGGAAATATTCAAGTTAATTAATTTTGATATTTAATATATATATATATATATATATATATATATATATATATATATATATATATATATATATATATATATATATATATATATATATATATATATATATATGTGTGTGTGTGTGTGTGTGTGTGTGTGTATGTAAAAAATATTTCCTCTAGTCACAATAATTATGTAGCCTCTATTGTTTTAAGGAGAAGCCTAATCAGCTTAGCAGTAATAACGTAAGATGCAGTCCGGCCACCACTGAAGAGAAAGCTACAAATCTAATTAAAACTTTATTTTAGAGCTGATAAAAACGGACATCTTTACTAGTCAACGACAGACAAAAGAAATACACAAAAATCCCGCTGCTTGAACAGAGGTGCACTCAATAGCAGAAAGAACTTTCCCAAGGGACAAGAAACTTAGAGAATTAAACTTTTAAGACGCAGAGCCATTTGCCGGTGACAGCTGGAAAACGAGTTGAATAGACAGAAAATTGACATCTATAGGACAGAAAGCTTTGGGAAATGCATTGCAAGAATTTTAAGTCTAGGAAACTCCTTTGATTAATACATTTAGAGGCTGGGAAAAAGATTTTAAGAAATTAGAATGGGAGAGAGGAGGTTTTTAAGGAAATATTAAAGTTAAATACCATATATATATATATATATATATATATATGTGTGTGTGTGTGTGTAAAATTATTTCCTCTAGTCACAATAATTATGTAGCCTGTATTGTTTTAAGGAGAAGCCTAATCAGCTTAGCAGTAATAACGTAAGATGCAGTCCGGCCACCACTGAAGAGAAAGCTACAAATCTAATTAAAACTTTATTTTAGAGCTGATAAAAACGGACATCTTTACTAGTCAACGACAGACAAAAGAAATACACAAAAATCCCGCTGCTTGAACAGAGGTGCACTCAATAGCAGAAAGAACTTTCCCAAGGGACAAGAAACTTAGAGAATTAAACTTTTAAGACGCAGAGCCATTTGCCGGTGACAGCTGGAAAACGAGTGAATAGACAGAAAATTGACATCTATAGGACAGAAAGCTTTGGGAAATGCATTGCAAGAATTTTAAGTCTAGGAAACTCCTTTGATTAATACATTTAGAGGTTGGGAAAAAGATTTTAAGAAATTAGAATGGGAGAGAGGAGGTTTTTAAGGAAATATTCAAGTTAATTAATTTTGATATATATATATATATATATATATATATATATATATATATATATATATATATATATGTGTGTGTGTGTGTGTGTAAAATTATTTCCTCTAGTCACAATAATTATGTAGCCTGTATTGTTTTAAGGAGAAGCCTAATCAGCTTAGCAGTAATAACGTAAGATGCAGTCCGGCCACCACTGAAGAGAAAGCTACAAATCTAATTAAAACTTTATTTTAGAGCTGATAAAAACGGACATCTTTACTAGTCAACGACAGACAAAAGAAATACACAAAAATCCCGCTGCTTGAACAGAGGTGCACTCAATAGCAGAAAGAACTTTCCCAAGGGACAAGAAACTTAGAGAATTAAACTTTTAAGACGCAGAGCCATTTGCCGGTGACAGCTGGAAAACGAGTTGAATAGACAGAAAATTGACATCTATAGGACAGAAAGCTTTGGGAAATGTATCGAAAGATTTTAAAGTCGAGGAAACTCCTTTGATTAAGAAATTATGAGGCTGGGAAAAAGATTTTAAGGAATTAGAATGGGAGAGATGAGTCTTTTAAGGAAATATTAAAGTTAATTAATTTTGATATATATATATATATATATATATATATATATATATATATATATATAGTTTTAATTTGAAATGTAGATCTAATACCGTAAGTCGAAAAGTATTTGATAAACAATATCTACTCCATTTTTAAAGCTTTTTATTGCAACGATTGATTTCAAATATAAAAGAAAGTGATAATGTCCGGTTTGTTGATCTCGAATGGTAATTCAATGGTGCATTTCTATAATCATCATAAATTGATGTTCAAATTATGATTAGAATGCCATGTTCTTGTAGATTCAGTGTGCATTGTAACAAATTATGTCTATAATTGAAGGATTTTTTGGATCTGTAGTACGAACATGGAGCTTATACTCTTACATGTCCTGTAGTTACCATCCTCTGTCATTTTTAAAATTTCTCTGTTTGCCAAATTTTAATTAAAGAAATATTTTATGGACTTCTGCAGTCAAATTTCAAAATTTCTTATTTGTAGCTGGCGTATTTGGATTACATCATGGTCAATTAGATTTTTTTAATAAAAATGTAAAAGTACAATTTCTAATGGGATTCTTTTACTTTTTTGACCTATAATAATAGTGACATTGTTACTTTTTACTGCAGTACAACGATAGATTATAATTTATATTGACAAAATTACTTTACCAGAATTTATAGAGAAAATTTCGTTTCTGAATAGTAATATTCGTATTTACTTATAAAGAAAATTTTCTTTCTGCAACGAAAGTATTTTAGTTTCAAAATAATTTCAGCTCAATTTACTATATACATTTTTAAAAAAACTAATAGATTTTTGAAGCTATAAACATTTAACTTGTGTTGAAATTGTAGTTTCTCTGAAATCTTTAAAGAAATAGCACTTTAATACTCCATATATTCAACGATATTCCAGTTTACTTCAGAGCACAAAAAATATTTTTTTTATAACACAACTTCTTTTAAAACTGTTTCATTAGTGTTTACCTTTCAAATTAAGAAATTTAAATCACATTTGATGACACCAGTTATTTTACAACAAAAAGTGGCAACAAAAAATTGCCTTTTTTTGATTAATCTAAATGATTTGTATTTATAAAAAGAATGTCTGCAACAAAGTAAAATAAACACTTTTTTTCGCATTATTTTCAGTATTGTGATAAGTGAAAAATTCTTTCTAAACAAACAATAGCTGTTAAAAGATAAATTTAATCGCTCTGTTTGCTGAATTTACATTTTATTTTTTTCTTTCAAGAGAGCAAACATTCTTGTCTGAATAACAGCAACAAAAACTGATAAAAAAGATTAAATGACTGAGTGCTGATGGTAAAAATCTCCAGATTCGAAAATAAATTAAGAAATAAAATAAAAATATGTGTGTTAAAATAAGAAACAATTAAATAACCATAGACGCATACCTTTTGTACTTTTTAAAGAATTCAGTAAATAACCATTAATAAAATTTTATCTTTTACGTTAAATTTTTAAGATATAAAAATCATACAAGTTATCACTAAAGCTTTAACAATAATAAATGATTTTTTTCAACTTATTTGTGTTTAAATAATGACTACACCTTTTGTGCAATATTTAATGTATTATGTGTTTTCAACTAAAACTAAATTTAACTATTGACGTTGCCATCGTGTAGCGAAACATTAGACCGTAGCGTTCTAAATCAAACAAAACAAACCGAACTAACCTTAACAACTTCCGGTAAAATGACGAGTCTAGCTCGTCATTAGTTTTTCCTTCCATACCGCACAGTGACGAGCTACACTCGTCATGCGATTAAAGTTACTGTTAAATATGATAATTAATTTAGTTTAAAATTTCTAGTGTACTGAATTTGGCAACACTTTTATCACTTGTGAAAATCACAAGTCACTATTGCATATTGTTTACTTAGAATTTCTTGGTACAAGTCATTGCCAAATTAATGAGTCAGAATAAAAGAAAACCTACTAAGAAATGCCGTGTGTGTTACAAGAATCAAATTAAAAGTGAGACTACTTGGCGGTGTAAACAATTAAGAATTCCTTTGCCCTTTGTTTTGAAAAGTACCACTAGCTTGAAGACTATTATCTGTATACCTTATTAATGTTTTGCTTTAATATTTTCTTTATTTTACTGTTTCTGATATTATTTAACACTATGTAAAAAGTGGATTTTAATTAAGAATATGTAAGAATCGTAAAATGAAACAAGTTTTTTAAATAAAAATTAAATGGTTATTTCATGCACAGTTTTTCATTATTAAATCATACCGGAAGGGGTCAATGAGTTATGCCCTAACAACTACTTAGAATATTTATTGACAGTTAAGTACAAATTCTTTAATATGAAGATGAATTTTTCGTTATCATTATTAGAACTGTGCTGCAAGTTCTAAAATATGAAGTTAATGGTTGTTGAAAAATCGTTAAACTTATGGGTCTGAAACATAAACAATAAAAAAAAAAGAATTTCTTATATCAATTCTTATATATTTTAATAAATAGAAGATTCTAATAACAAATACTTAATAATGTTTTATTATTTATTAAAACAATACAAAAATAAGTTCCTAAAAATTAAAAAAGTGTGTTCTTATTCGTATAATTTGAACATTTTCAGCATACAACAATATATATATATATATATATATATATATATATATATATATATTATTTTATTTTCAGTAAGATAAAATCGATAAATAAATATAGGAATTTCCTAAAGCAAATTTTATACTTTCTAAGGCACAAATCTTTCGAACAAGAAATGGCCTAAAAGTTTTTAGAAATATCAATTAAAATGATAGAAAAATACTGATATATGTCCCTAAAAATAAAAAAAATCATATGCTTTTACATAGATTTGTATAATTTGAACATTTTTAGCATACAAAGTGCTGGTATTACAATAAATATATCATCCTTTCACAAATATAAATGTTTTCAATAGATATACATATTAATATTTTATTCCCTTATCTTGGAAGCTGTTAAAAACAGAAGCATTTCCGAAAAAGTCAAAATTCTTTGAAATGTTTATAAAGTTTGAGTAATATGGATATTATGTCTATTAAACAAGTAAACCTGACTTATAAATGAATATAAATGCACATAAATTTATGTATGTATATGTAAGCAAAAAAAAAAAAAAATAAAAATAAAAAATTCTTCGCCGGCTGCTACGAATGATGGATGAGAAAACGAAGGCAGACAGTGAGATATCGTGCAAATGGCAGCAGAGAGGAAATATTTTCTACTTGTTCTCTCTTCCCATTTGCATTGATGTCTAAAAGAGCTTTTTTCTAGTGTTTTCAAAATCTTATTTAGAACTTCTGTATATTCAAAATGCGATTTTGAATTGTTGACTCTCTTTGTACTTAGTGCATTTATAGAGATCCTTTAACTATCTTTTTCCAGTGGAAATTCGCTTGAAATATTTCAAAGAACCTCGATATATTTGCAACGAAACATCAAAGTAAAATAAATATGGAGAAAGATTTTAATCTGCCTCTAACAGGATGTAAAAGTGAGTATTTACATTCAAGAATAAAGCGTTTTAGTAAATTAATCTATTTATTTAATATACGAAATTAAAAAATAAATCGAAATTTTTGAATTTTTTTATAGTGGATAATTTTTTCTAATAGCTTCTTTTTCAATGTCTTTCTAAAACATTTCGCACCAGTGTAAACAAAAGAGAGTTTTTGAAAGGTGCCTTTATTAGTTCTTAAATGAGAAAATAAATTTTCTTTAGATAGCATATTTAATTTTTTTTACGTAAAATGTTTTTAAAAAGTGTTTATTTGACTTTGATTTCGAAGAATGCTAATGCCGGGAGGATTTGAGATAATTTACATTTTTGAAGAAATAAACAAACTTCGTATGTTAAAGGTATGCAACCAAATTTTCAATGATTTCGTTTTTTTACAAAATTTAACCTTCATTCCTGAGTGAAAATGAAATCTGCTTCTAAAAGAAAATAAATGACTTTTTTTATCGCATGAAGAAACTTGAACTAAAGTTTCAGACTTATAGTGATTTAACAATATGGAACAAATTAATGATAGGAATTCAAATATTTGAACTGATTATGATAAAAAGAAATGAAATGTAGATTACATGTAATGCATGGCGTTAATAGCATATGTTATGGAAGTGAGACTTTTATTTCCTGATATACAGAAAAGTAATGATTGAATACTAAATTTTAATAGGAAGCACTTTTATTTTAGATTAAACTGAAAGTAAATTATGTTAAAAAACGTGCAAGCAATTTGTGTGGAATTTTAAAACAATTAACAATAGAAATATGCTTCTTTAAACCTTTTTAATATTAACTAATTAATTTGATATTGAAATTGTGTACCGGAATTTCGTATAATGATCTGAACACAGAAATATATAATTAATATTTCTAAACATTTGTTTGTTGATTCGTGAAATGTCTTAAAACTATTTCCTTAAAAATTACTTTTTTGCTATTCTCTATATATTTTTTGATTTTCTTGAAGATTAGTAATTTTACAATTAGTAACACTGCGGACAGTGTTCATATTTACGTGGCGTTCACTAGAATCTTTAAATTGAGTGTATATGAAAGAGAGCCCTTGATGCTAGTCTGATTCAGGGCCTGTCTTAGTATTTAAGTCAGTAAAGATAATCCTCCAAAATGCCTCCCCCTTCCAGCTGGTGTAAAAGCTAAAAAACAAGAATTTACTACTAATTTATTTTCTAGATTTAATTAATCGATACATATTTCATGCTTTCTATTTATTTATTTATTTACATATTTTTTGTTCTCTTTTTCATGTGTATTTGCCCAACTTAAATTTTTCAACAGTAGACAGTCGGTTACCTTGCTCAACCCTGACTCAAAATTTGGTTTATTACATATATATATATATATATATATATATATATATATACAAATATATACATACACACATACATACATACACACACACACACACACACACACACATATATATATATATATATATATACACATACATCGATATCCGTATATATACATATATACACACACACACACACATATATATATATATATATATATACATACATACATCGATATCTGTATATATGTATATATATGTATATATATATATATATATTATATACATACATATATCTGTATATATGTATATATATGTATATATATATATATATATATATACATCGATATCCGTATATATATATCTATATCTATCTATCTATCTCTCTCTCTCTCTCTCTCTCTCTCTCTCTCTATATATATATATATATATATATATATATATATATATATATACATCGATATCCGTATACATATATATCTATATCTATCTATCTATCTATCTATCTATCTATATATATATATATATATACATATATATATTCACATTTTTTAACGAAAGTATTATAAAAAAATTATTAAACTCTAGGTGCATAAACTTGTTAAAATGAAGGCACGCCGAAGAAATAACAGAAACACTCTTACCAACAAAACATTTAAACTATGCAATATGAAGTGCTTTCTTTAGCAATTTCTTGCATGTTATTTGTGAGCAACTGGCACTTTTGGTAATATTAATACGAACAAAATGCTGAACGACTTCTAACGCATAAACATTAGGACATCGAAATTGATGGTTCCGTATCAGAGACAGGGGGAATCAATATGATTTGGAGCTGAGGGATGATTTAGGCATAATTATTTTTGCCCTATAAAGCAGCGCTGTCCAAACTATCTTTGCACGCGGGCCACTTTATTTTCTATAAATATTTTTGGGGATTAAGAATGTCAGTAATTAAAAGAATTATTAATTTTGTAATAATTATTTGCTTATTTACAAGCTGAAAAAACCATGATAGTAATTTCTTTAATGAAATAAAAAATATACAATGAGCGTCTTGTGTGCGTGATTTTTGGGCAATAATTTTTTTTTCCATATCACTATTTGTTTTCGCAAGACAATTTTTACTTTAAGTATTTCTACACTCCATTTAATACATTTTATGTCGAAAGATGCAAGTTTGCTAATTACGTACTTCTAAACGTACAAATATTTGTCTTTAATATAGTAATAGAAGATATCCTACATTATCGAAAATTTGAAGAGCTCTGACCTCTTTTATGCTACTAGATCTAAGAAATTTATTAGCCTGAATGTCCCATAATTCCATTTGATTCTTAGTATCAACGCAATCATCAATATGAATAATTATTAGGTCATTGAATAAATTTAAGATCTGCAATTTGAGGAAAATCTGTCATTTTTCATTTACGCATACATTTTTAGTAATTAACAACGGAACAATTTAAATTAATGTATGTTATACAAAAAGTTAAATTAATTTCGAAATTAAACATTTAAAAATTTCAATTTCTTTTCAGGCAGTAAGAAATCAATTAGAGGGCAGTCAGGTGGACTGTACAGCTATAAAATATACCTGTGCTGGTTGCCTCTAATCAAGTAAAGGTGTGACACATTTAAAAAAAATTACTCGATTCTACAATTTTACTGTTTAAAAGTTCTTTGTAATGCAGAAAGAACCCCTTTTCAAGCTATAAATGAGCTCTTAACTATATTTTATGCATATATATGTATAATAACTAATTAATACCACGCTTGAAAAACCTCAAATTAATTAATATTTTAAAACCACCTAAAATCACTTAAAAATGATTGAAATAAACCTACAAGGGTTATATTTAATTGTTTTCCGGTTTTAAAGGGTGTTTTATACTCTTGTTATTTAGAGTTAAATTTGATTCCAATAAAAAAAAATTTGGAAAATAGAAATATTACATTTTGATAGACCTTTATAATAGGATAAAGGGTAATCTGAGAAAATTATGGAAAGAAAAATATTGTAATATTATTGTGTATAAAATAAGAATAAATATACACTATTCAAATAAGAATATCATAATAGTCAACTGTTTTTAAATTTAACTAGTTTCTTTTAACACTGCGAAAAACCAGTGAATTGACTTTTGATACTAGAGATCTGGGTAGGAATTTCACTATTGGTGCGTTGCCGTTAACGTATAATCATCTTTAAGTGGTTACTAATCCAATTAGCTCCATTGAAGCAAAATATTAACTATTAGCTTCAGAACTGTACGAGCTTAATAGCAAAAAGCAAGAATCTTAATAACAAAAATGCTTTCACTTAAAATTCTTGCCTGTAAGTTTCTTGCTATCTTACATTTACAAAAGAATTTGATAATTTATACCACCTATAGTCTTTGCTATTAATTTATATATATATATATATATATATATATATATATATATATATATATATTCTTACCTTATTCATTGTTGTATTTTACTTAACCTTTTAAAGGTCGCTCATATAAATTCTTTGGGATTTAATGAAATTAGTTCAATAATGGTATCTATGAACTTTATAAATATAAATGCATATTTTTTTTACATTTCTTGAGGGGGTATGGTGGAATTTGAAGGGTGTTTAAAGTGCAAAACCTTTGTACGGAGTAAAAATACTTTTATAAAGGTTTAATTATGCTGGGGAAACAAAGATTATCATAAAAAGGGTATAATAAAGAAGAAACGAAACAATTTACAGCCGAAAGATGTCCACATGATAGAGCGCTGCTTTTAGTTACCTGAATTCGTCTGTTGAAATTCCACTGCAGGCATAGATGTTCGAAGCCGTTCGGAATTGGCTTTAAGCTGTAGGTATCGGTCTCATTAGCCCTCGTGTTGCAAAACAGTAGACCGTAGCACTCCAAACCAAATAAACAATTTATCAGTGTTGTTTAGAAAGATATTTTTTATTTAGGGTTATAAGTGGAAAAATCATATTACTGACTTTTCCAGGTAAAGTAAGTTTAACCACGTATATTGCAAATGAAATATGGAGCTCTTGTATACTCTATTCTGTGAGTAGGAAATGTCATAAATATAGAAGACCTAAAAAATCTATCGTATGTTTTTCAAAAGCAGAGAAAGAATTTAACACGTGGTTTCGCTGTTAAACCACTGTCCGTTAAAGAGTTAAGTCATTCAGAACTGATTTGCTTATCACCATGTTCTCTTACTTTAGAATTAGTGGATTATATTTAGAATTGTATACTAAATTCGAATTAATTTATTGCAGAAATAATGTTTTTAAGTTAGAAAATGCAAAACTTTTATGTTATACGCAGGTTTTAATTGTAATCTAATAAGCTTTTCTTTTCCTTTGTACATAAAAAATGCATACATTGTACATAGTATAGTAATATCTACCATGTCAGCAGATTATGTTCGTTACAACAATGAATGTTACTTGCTGCTATCTTCCAAATTTTCTAAAATGATAAAAACTAGATAATTTATGCAGCTTTATTAATATATTGTCTTTTGCATTATTCAACATTAATAGCTTTAATGGTCTGGAAATTTCACCAAACGAGATGAAAAATCGAAAGAATTACTGAAAAGTAAATTTCTCACAGTTATTTAGAGATATCTTCATTAGATAAATAAATCACCAGATGTACAATGCTTCATGAGCAAATAAACGATAGCTCGTAGAATTGAGTACATTACATCAGTATAAAAAATTACATCCAAAGAATCAAGAAATAAAAGTGGGCTATAAAAAGTCTTATCTAAGGAATTTACGATGTTGTTCAGACACCATTAATTTGTAAGATAAGCATTTCTCCTGTTTTTATATTAAATTAGAAAATATATTTTTCCCATTCTACTGAAGAGGACTTAAAGTTATCCTTCTAGCGAAAAAAGTACTATTGTTTGGTACATAACGGCAAAGAGTTTTATGTCTACAATCTAAATTGTATATGAAATGTATATCGATCATTCACATGAAAGAAAAATTTATAGCTCTTTATTCTTGTTCTTTTCCATTGATCCTACTGTAAGCCATTTTATTTTGTAATTTTAAAAACATAACTTTCATAAACTTTGTTTTTGAAAGACAATTCGAAATGGCAGAAATTTAGTTGTGTTGAATATATTCGAAAACTTTTGGATATTTTTAAACAAGTCTTTTTTGAGTCGTGGCAGTTCTGGATGATAAATATGCAATTTCAAAACCTTGGATTTATTCTTTAGACAGAAAAATATAGACAAGAGCTAAAGAATTTGAAAGAAAAAATGAAAATGAAAAGATGATTTATGATTATGATATTTCGGAAATAAAATTACACCTGAGTATCACAATTGCTTAACTTGACTTATAGTCTGTTTTTTTTAATAAGTGTAAAATAACGTAAAATGTTAATAGAACTAAAATTAAATACGTTTTTCAACAAAAGGACACATTTAAAACGTATTGCTTAAACGTGCAATAAATTATGTTACTATAAATAAAATAAAACTGCAGAAAATTATAGGACTCCACCAGATAATTAAATAGAAATGTATAATCTCGTTATTAAAATTGATCTATATTAAAATAACGCATTTTATTCAACTTCTATTTATAGTAGTTATATTTAGTCCCAAAATAAAGAAAAGTACGCTTGAGTACAAAAAAAGAACTTACAATATTTAGAATTATTACTAGTAATAGACTCATGAACACAAAAGTTTATAACTATAGCAAAGTTATCGAGTTTTGATAAATTCAAAGCACAAGTCTATAGTCCAATATTATATCCTTGTGTAAATAGTTGTTATATAGCTGTTATAGATCGGTCAATTATTGAACTCAATTTAAAAAGAATTTTAAGCCCACTGTAATGATTCACAGAAGCAATAAATATTTGATGACAGTTAGTAAACCCTTCTTACCATTTATTTTTCCTAAAACATTTCTTTCTACAGCAATATTCTGCCATTTATCTGGGCATTGAAAGATTATTTGTAGTTGAATCATTGTGCTTAATTTCATACTAACCCTATGAATCATGATTGTTAGGAAGTGTAGGGTTTTACACTAATAATTTTTTACACTTTATATCACATATTGTGCTTACACTTTTGCTAGTATTTTTTACATTTTTATTTTAAATAGCTTACTTATAGTGAGGACATAAAATCTTGGTTTAGGTATTTTGATTGAAAGGCATACTGAACACTAGCACTCAAATTCGATCTATGGTATTAAATACATCGCAATAATAAATGGAGCTATTACGAACATACATATTAGATGCAAATTAGTGGTCATACAAAAAGAAAATAAATTGCTGACCAGTGAATAATTCAGGAGAAAGTATTGTTTTAGATGGTTTTGTACAACGAAAATCTAAGGATAGAATTAATTATATACACATGGTAAAAGAACATATCGAAGTTAGATGTAGTTAAAAACGATGTATATTCTTACAGTTGGTTAGCGTCTTATTTACACCCAGATATGTTTTCAGAAATTGTACTAAAGTATTAAACAATTTTTAAATCAGTATGAAGTATCAAATATTAAACCATGTTAGATTTAAAACTTAAGAATTAAAAGTGAGTTTATGTTATAGCAGCTCATAACTTTTCGTACAGCTTTAGTTACAGCTTAAGAAACATGTTTTAAAACTGAATTCACTAACTGAAAGTATAAAATATTTTACTATCAAAGAAAATTTAACATTTTCTTTCGAAATAATATCCTGAGTCTGAAATTTACTAAAATATTAGTAAAATACCTATTTATTTCAAATGCTAAAATATAATAAAGGCTGTTTCCCCAATAATAACCATCGAGTAATTTCTCTTATTCCTAAAATTAAGCCCAATATTCTATCCTTGTGTAAATAAAGGACAATATCATTTATTCATATACTATTATATTAAAACAACAAATTCAATTATATAAAGAGGAAAATTTCTTTGTCCTCCTCCCCTAAGATATATATATATATATATATATATATATATATATATATATATATAAGAGGATATATTTATATTATATAGATAGATTTGCTATTTAGAACAAAATATAATAATTTATAATTAAAACGATTAATCAAAATTCCAATTTACCCAAATAATTTTGCATATTTAAATTACAAATTTACTCGACATGCATTAATGAAAAAACAAAACAATTTTAATAAATCTTTAATAAATGCAATATTACCTAACTCAATAAAACTTATAAAAAAATCACTTTAGAGAATTAAAAAATGTGTGTTTTAAGGTTACAGAAACTTTAAAGACAACACTTCTCAAATAATGCTTAGTAAGTTCACAAGGCGATCATTTTGATTGTTCTGGAAATAAAATATTTTATTTTCCAATAATTTTAAGTGTTGCTTTAAAAGTTATCGTGGGAAATTAATCTCTAGTGCTCCTAAAGGTTATCTAAATCTCAAAATTATAGTTACATAATCGTAGCGTTAAGTGTGCAACGAAATGCATTTTGTATTTTCGATCATGTTAAATATTTAAGAAATGATATTAGTTATTTTAAAAAATTGCAAAGTTTAAAAAAAGTACCTAATAAGTTAAACAGTAAATTATATCTAATTTTCTTAAAATTTAATAATTGAAAATATAAATATAAATAAATGTTTAAAAAATAAAAACATATAACTGCTATTAATAAATTTTTTATTAATTAAAAAATATTCCTACATAAGTATAGTGCACACATACATCTTCTTAAATAATATTAAAAATCATGATAAAAATTATCAGTTAGAATTTATTCACAATGAAGATCTTCGTGATATTAAAGACAATAAGTGAATGGTTTTCTACGTCATTCAGGATTAAAAAATTGTAAAAATTCATAATTTAATTATTACATGAACTAAAACGACCCTACACGATGATATTCCATCAGAAAATAATATTTCAACGAAAAAGTTAATTTTTATAGAACCCTTTTTTTAATTGAGATCTACAGTTTTATTAAATCCGATGGTTTTGGTTTGGCTACACTACAGCTAAGAGATTCACCAAAGGCCGACAATCCTACCAATGTGCCATGAACTCCGGTATCCCCCCCCTTCCTCGGCCTATTTTACCATAGGAATAATGTCAATTTTGAATCATTACAACGACACCAAAAGTATTATTTTTCGGTAGAACGACAGCTAATTTTAGTCCGCAGAACTCATGAGCAAGTGGGCTATTTCAAAATTATTGTACTGTGATGCAACTTCAAGAATCCTGTACTCCTCTCTGTGTGTTTGCTTAGAGAAGGGGGGGGGCGTGACGAAAAGGGAAGAACTAAATCTTCAATTATCTTTTGATGAGTTTGTAGCAGTAGACGAAACTTTACAGTGATGCTGAAAAAATTTGCATCAGGACTATTTTATTGCCCTTATTACCGGAATTGAAGAAATCTGCGATTCCGACGAAGAAGAAATCGTCCAACCCTTTGAAAAAGTGAATGAAAAAGAAGCCTTCAATGCAATCAATGCCTTGCGTCAATATTTTAAAAGGACAATTTAATTCTGAAGATTTCCTTCAAAATCTAACGGATATTCAATGAGTGATAATGAAAATTTCCAAATGAACTTACAACAGGCTTCAAATAAAGACTTTTTTTTTCAAAAATTCAGTAATGGAAATACAAATAAATAGAAGTGTTCTCTAGGTATGCACTGTTGCATCATTTCTTTGCTCCATTTTTTTATTATTTTTTTAAATTCGTTACAACGACCATATGATGTTGGTCCCACAGGGGTCGTTTACCGCGGTTTTACTGTATTTATTAATTTAATATTAATTATAATGAAAATTTTATAATATATTTAAAAGGTAGAACTTCAAAAAATCTTCAATGTCAGTGTCTACAGTGTTCCAATATTCAGTTTTTAAATTTATACAAATATATAAAGACAGAGTTTGATGTTTGTCCACGATAACTGAAAAATATACTGAACAAATAGTAACCAAATTTTACATAAATTAGTTATATAACAAAGAGTAGAAAAAATGTATCTTGAAAAATTTAATTTATTCTAATTTTTTTTGTTTAGCATCGAAGCATTTGTTGCTGCTTGGTATAGAGTATAAATCTTACCGATAATTTGAAATGAAACTAGGCGAAAAGCGTCTAGTACACAAACACACACACATACATAATGCATATATCAAATCTTTTCTCTATTATAAGTTTGTGATATTAGCAGTTGAAAACAGTTTAAAAGCCTAGAATGTCCATCAGAATAGTCATTTTTATCAGACTATTCATTATATAATTAATAGTCTGATAATAAGTATTCATTATATAATTTCTATATAAAGACTTATTCCTGTATAAAAATTATCAACATTTTGTTAGCTTTTCTGTTTATAAATCAAAAGCAAATATACTTGACATGTTCTTAGGAATAAGAAAATACCTTTTGCCAAATAAATTCTGAAAAATATATTATGCGTGAATATCTACTTTTTTTGTAAAAAAAATCTTTGAATGTCAAATGTTTTTCTGACTATTGAAATGTTTTGCTTTGAAAATTATTACTTGGAAGACTTTTCGAAATTCCTCACTCGGGTTAAAGTTTTAAGCTGAAAGGGAAATTACAATTTTTATGTCTTCTGCCTTCTTACCCAGAAGCTTTAGTCATAACCCACAAATCACAGTCTTCGAACAGATTCAATGAATTGAGTTCGTAGATACTGCAATCCATCTCTAAGTTTACAGAGTAAAAGCCATTACAATAAAATACTAAAATTGTTTTGTTATATATTGAAAACATCCTGCCTTAATATTTTTTCCCTTCACAGAGAAAAATCCCCTTAAAGTCTTTCCTGCATAAAAACATGAGTGATTGATTAAATTTATTTTTGAAAATTCATGTTAAAAATATAAAATGAATGGAAATTTAGACTTAATATACATGTGCTTGGTAAAAAAATAAATTGTTTATTTTAAATAGATAGTTTAAGTTCTTTTACATTTTAGTAAATATATTTAGAAAAATGACTCATTGGAGACTTTTTATGCTTAAAAAAAGATAAAAAAGTTACAGAAAACACACAAAGTTATGAAAATCACTGAATTTTACTGTGAAATTTAATATTTTTTTGATCACAGATATATTTTTTCTTATATTTTCTCACTTAATATGTTAATAATTGTACTCTCATAAAGGTAATTATAATTTTTTCTCAAACATTATACTACTAATCTCTTTTAAAACAGAAGTTCCAATTAGATGTTGCAAAAAATTGACCGTAGCTCTCCAGATCGACTTGTAAAAACTCAATTATCGTTGAAATATGCGGTTTTCAAATGATCTTATTTTTGCAATATGTTTGATGCAGTGTGCCAGAATCTAAAGAAAAGTGAGCTCATATAATTATTAATATATTGAAAGTAAAAACAAAAAGGGAAGTTTTTAATGCGAATGCGAATCAATAAAAACAAATTAATATGCTATTTATTTTTTTTCTTTTATCCTGTCATTAAATTTAGTCTGAATGAATTATAATTGGTTTAATCTATCAACAACAGCGTTTGAAAATAGGATGTCTGCCTTTTGCCTCACCTTTCCCCCATACCTTTTTCATATTATGAATTGCAAAACTGCATAGGTGTTATATACTATTAAAAAAAAACTAATGTTATTTAGGCTGAGTAAATATTAATGAAGATATAATTTTACAAACATTTTATCGACAAATTTTTAAATTTGGTATGATTATGATCACGAATAACTGCTTGAAAATAGATCATATAGCAGTCATAAATTTTACACATTGCAACGTAGACTGTTATATGAGAATCCCATAATAAACTTTTGAAACTTTTTTTAAAACTTTTTTACTAACAATTAAAAAAGAAATCAGTGTTTAGAAACAATTTTCTCTTAAGACTCTGGAGCTTTCACAATTTATAATTAATAATTCACGACTTTCTAGAAAATATTACTCTTAGAAATATGAAAAGATTCTCCTGTACGAGAAAGAGATTTAAACTTTATCCATTTCATTAATATTTAAGTAATGTTTGCATTAAATCAGCGTAAAACTACAAATTTTTCCTAAATTGGGATTGAAATATTAAACTCTTCTGATAAAATATTTCATTATTAATAAATTGAGATAAAATCCAGTCTTCGTAAAGCGTGTGCTTTATTCTTATTGCAAGAACTGTCCTTTTTCAGCTTTCTCATTATTACTTAGCCCATTATATTAATGCGACGTGCCAGAGTGCCTACATTCAATTTTTGTCTAGGTTCTTGTGGTTTTCACATGAAAGGATTCAGCTTACATATGATAATATTCCATCGCTTTTCGCAGAGTTAATTAAGTTAATTACATTAATAATGTTTATTAAGTTCCAGAACTGTAATTTATTTTATTTGAATGAGATGGATATTTCATCTTGGGTTTCTTAATCAATATTATGCAATGGCCGTTATTTAATGTCCCAGCTATTTATTCCACTAACAAATTATGGGAAAAAATAGCGATAGGAATTCTTTCTGATTGCTTAAGATAAGACATTTTTTTTCCTGTTTTAAAAGATATGAATTTTATCGATAAATTATGAAAAATGTCGAATAAAATGTGATTATTCTCATTCTATTTCTTATTTCCGAACATTTTTAGATAAAATATCCTCCAGACATTCTATGATGACTTGAGCGTTGCTTTATTTTTTAAGCTACTCTTTGATTTTTTTTCTGCTTTTTTTGTGTTGGTCGTGGTGTCTGATTGCTTATCTTTTCATTTCTGTAAAGGCATTCACAGCGAAACTTGTATAAATAGTAAACAGCAAGAGAAAAATGGGCAACCACCTTTTATTAGGGAGGTAGATAATTAGCATTGCAGCAGCCTTGTTATTGCAGAATGTGGTTTTTAACAAACGCTATAGGGCTTGTAAGTTTCGTCTGGTAATGATTACAGAAACGGGAACAATGAAAGTATTTTCGAGGTAATACGATTTGGCTAATTTATAAGATAGGAAATTGTGCGGTTATATGGATATTTTGTTTATTTTATAAATATTATCTTTATCAGCAAATATGGCGAACATGTACTACTATTAAGTAGCTAATTTGAGCTTAATATAGACTATATGAAAAATAAACATATACATAAAACCTACAGGATTTTTCCCAGTTTTTAAATATTTAAAAAAATGTCCTGGTAATATTTGTTAGTACATCAAAAACGACAAAATTTTGGTAAGGGAAAATAGTACCTCTTAAATTCAAAATCTATAGCTAGTTTTTGATTCTTCTTAAAAAGAAGTGTTCCACTCTAATGAATATTTGCAATCATTTTAATAATGCTATACCTTTAAAAAATATTATTATTCGTTTTGTCATTTCAACTAGTATATTTTTAAAATAACAAAAATATACCCCAAAGGATAAAATGAAATTCCCTAACCTGCAATATGATTTTTGAAAAATGCTTGAGAGAAGCTAAATTTTTATATGAAATCGAAGCAAAATTTTGGTCTATTCTCTACACCAAAACTTTTTAAAGGCATCTGTCCTTTTAAAATGAAAAATAGCCAAAAGACTTTTGAAAAACTGAAAAAATAGTCTTTAATAAAATATATTGCTTATATTAATATAACTGAGGTTAACAAAATAAGACAGATAATTAGTTCTATTTGAAATAAAAAATTAGTTTGTAATTTGCAAGTTTCAAAAGTTATTTTGCGAGTAATTGAATTTCTGTTTTTCAATTGATGTATATATTCTATGTATTTTAATGTGTTGCTGCTTTCGTGTAACAAAACTAAATATTTTTATAATGTTAAGCTTTTAATAATTATAGTGCAAGAAAATTTTGTATACTAAACAAATGGACAACATTTTATTTTATAACCAATCAAAAATTGTCATAATGAAGACTTTTCAGCTTGAAAGGTACAATTTTTCCTTCGTAAGAGCCATAAAAAGTTCTTTTGTGAAGCATATCTTAAAGAAGCATTAAAATATTAAGCATTTGCTTCTAACCTAAAAAGGATTTATAGGGTAATTGGTCTGAAATAAAATGTATATGATGTACTTCTAGCTAACACTTCGAAATTGCACTCGGTTTAATAATCGATGTCACTTCCATATAATGTTAAAACTAACAAAATTATATATTTGATTTTTAAATACAGTTAATTTTAGACTACTCGTGAATTTTATAAGCTCATCGTTAGAAAAGTCCAATAATCTTTTTGACAAATTTGTACAGTGATATTTTTATACATTTTTTAATAGTTACATAAACTTAGACACTGTAATTTCAAAACCATTTTGATCATTTTTTTTAAATATTAAACTCAAAATACATAAAGAGGAATTCAAATATTTAAATTTACATTACTAATTACTCAAAATTCTGAACTACTTTAGAATAATATGTAACGTTAAAAATTAAAATAAAATCAAACTAATATGTGAAAGAATTAAGAACAGAATTTCAAAAGGAATTTTAGAAATGAATTCAATATCACTTCAAAAAGTTTTTCTTCTTGTGCTTTAAATTATACATAGGGTTTTGTATGTATAGATTAAAAACATTAAAATATGTTTTCAAAATTATTTGTAGTTTTTATCATAGTAATTCAATAGACCAAAAGTCACTTATCTAAACTATATTTTGTAAAGCAGTTTCATAGCAACAGAACGAAGAGTGAAAGAGTGACAACTGTGAGGAAACAGTTTTAATCTTTTAATGCAAGACCATTTTTTTTTAAATAACAAAATGCTTTAAAATTTTATGACCAATTAAATTCATATTGTTAAAAAAAGATTAAACCTAGTGTTAATTATTTTAGAGAAATGCCATTTTTGATATATTTTAGCAATTGCAGGCATTTAAAAGTTCTTAAGAGCAATCTTTATCAATACCAGTGGAAATCACAGACCAAAGCAGGTCTGTAGGACTTCAGGAAATACTTTTGTAACAGAACTACCTGGACCAAGGCCTCTATTTCTAAGATTCGTTTCAGTGAAAGTAAGAATTATGACGACAGATTATTATAAGAATGTAAAAAGAATGTATTGCTAATGTAATTGCTATCGTAATATTGCTATTTTAATCCCTATTGTAATATAGCTATTGTAATTGCTAAAATATGTCAAAAATACAATTTTTGATATATTTTAGCAATTGCAGCCATTTAATAAAAGTTCTTAAGAGCAATTTTTGTCAATACCAGTGGAACTCACAGACTAAAGCAGGTCTGAAGGACTTCAGGAAATACGTTTGGAACAGAACTACCTGGACCAAGACCTCTATTTCTAAGATTTGTTTCAATTAAAGTAGGAATTATGAAGACAGATTATTATAGTAAAGAAAAAAGAATGTTGGATTCACGAGTTTACAAATTAAAATCAATTAATGAAAAAAATATCAACGCAAAGAATGAGTTACGATAAACTTTTCAAGCCTATTGGCATGTATCGGAGATGACAGTTCCAATTCAGATTTCACTGATAACATAACAAATTCAGTAGTGTCGCCACCATAAAGATGCAGATCGATTTTGCTTTAACATTAGAATCGCTAGATGGGTAATTTTGACCCAAAAATTACTTTGTGTCCAATTTTCTCAAAAAATTACTACCGAAATTGAAATAAATATATTTTTCTTATTTTATACTTATAAAAATCAACAAAAATATATAACGGGAAAAACTGTGCATAAATGAGAAAAATGGTTTATTACTAAGCATCTAGGGTGGAAAAAAGCTGTAGATATTTGTCCTAACTGTAAAATTCGGATACGTAGAAAATGTACAAAATATATATGAAAAAGTTGCTCAAATCACGTCTGAACTGTGAGTGAAACCTTGATTGGTAAGAAGCTAAATAATTCCATTGAACTTACCCATATAATTATATATGCTTTTTGATATTGTAATATCCTATCTTTTATGAATTATAACAACTAAATGTTTAAAGATGAATAAATCTCATTTCTTATGAATATAGAGATATTAATACCAAGGACAAGGACGTAATTTGGGTGTTTCAACTGAGGGGGCAAAAATCTAAATATGAATAGAACTTCAAAAAAATGGAGGGGCCAAACTACTCATGTATAGGGGTAGTACAGGATCTCACAGGAAGAATTATCAACTGAATTCCCTCGCCCAAGACATCTAGTTCAGGAGTTACTGTTAATAGTACGCAAGCACTAATGAAATTGAGTTGACATGACATTAATTAGAAGTATATACTTTAAGGAGGGCGAGGTGAATAAATATTAATAGGTTGCTTGAGTTTGAATAAGCAGTTTCATTGTGAATCTCAGCATTTCTAAAGTACCAAGGGGAATTAGTAATTTGCCTAATAGTAATGTTCTGAAAGGTAAATAAAGAATTAAGTAGTCAGCCGCATATAACTATGCAACACACGAGTACGAAAGTTGGGGGTGAAGATAAGATTTATAGATGAGCAACTTATTGTCATGCTCAAAACGTTATTTCTAGCAATTAAGGATAGCAGGATCTCACAGGAAGAATTAACAACAGAACTCCCTGGGTCAAGCCTACTAGTTCTGATGTTACTGGTAGTGGTATTTGCATTAGACTAATGAAATTAAGTTGGCATAGGATCACAGGATGTGGGTAGCACAGAACTCTCTGGGCCAAACCCTCTAGTTCTGCAATACATGGGATTTTGGCAAACTAATCAGTAGATTTGGCTCTGACACGGTAAAGAAATGGCATACATCGCACTGGACATCGCACTGGAGCTCTCGGATCTGTCTTCGCTGGGCCAAGCCCTCTAAGCCAGATTACTGTAGATGCATGGTATGAGACATAGCTGATATATTACAACGATATTGAGGATTAAAAAGTCTAAGATAAGTTAAAAAAGTTAAAAAATGTGTTAAAATAAGCTGAGGTTCACGAGTTCGGTGAGGGCAAGAAATACACATAAGTTAGGTGAAATGGCATAGACTGAGCGATAGCCTTACATAGCACTCGCCAAAACCACGGATGACTACGCCCATGTATACCTATCAAACAAGTGGCGACATCTAGCGACAAAAAAACTGAAAAAGAAAGATAAAGGAGTTTAAGCTGGACATTTATAGAAACTTTTAGGCATAAAGCCTCCATCTTCTCTTAAGGATGTTCCCTAACGTTTAATTGTAGATGTCAACTTGATTAATATTCGTGTTTAGATCTCCAAATCCTAATCATTTGCTATCCGTACCTAGATGAAAAATTAGACCTGTTGTAGCAAAAAGTCCAAAGGAGAGTATCACATCAAATAAAACATAACCTAGGGAGAAGAAAACAAAGTTCGAATTGTAATATTAAAAAAGAGAATTAAAGTACCATATTTTGGAATGAGAGGCTCTATTTCTTTAATGAAATCATAGAAATTGGCTTTAACTAGACTTATCATCTATTCTTTTATTAGAAATCCTACTGCTCTTAAGTTACAGCAGCAATCAGTTGTAATTAAATTTTAACTAAAGGAAAGTACTTAATAAAGACAAACAAAATTTTAAAATTACTTAAATTTAATCATGTTTTATGAAGTGCATCATCCATTTTATAAACGATATTTCAATATCTTCTTTAAACATAAAATCCTAATTTAGGTAAAATGCAGACAGAATTAATAGGCAAATGAAAATTTATTATATTGCCAAAATTATTTTTATTCTGGTTTGATTAAGGCAGGCAAAATCATCCTAAAAATATGGTTGATAAAATGTAATCTATAAATTGTATACCGCTGAAATAAACATAATCTCTTTTATCTTAATTTAATCGGTTTATAGAGAATTGCACTGCTTTTATTATCGCAGCTTAAATGCCCCCAAGGGGAAATAAGCTTATGAGAATGATATAAATTTCAATACAATTTTCAAAATTAAAAGGAAACAAGAATTTGAATTAATATTTTTACACAATAAATTAATCATTTAAAAATTAGATTATATTTACTCTTATAAAATAGTGTGTAATATACGAATGAATTGAAAATACATAAGCTTTTCTTTATATACATTCATAAATGCTTTATATCGTCATGTATTACTAATATTTTCTTAAAAGCTAATTTAGCAAATGGAGGCTGATTGATTATCGAATAGATCGTTGGAAATTGTAGTCACTTCTAGCATTTATTTTTGTAGCTATTCATAATCAGCTTTAAGGATATAGAAGGCTTTTGAAAACTAATTTCTTTAGCTTTTGATCAATTAATTTGAAAATGGAACTTGCTATTAACAATATATTTATGAAGAAGTGAATAAAAGTTTAAGAAAATCTATTAATTATTTAAGACCAAACTAGAGTTTTAAGTTAAAATCTCATTTCTAGAGCCGATGTTTGTAGCAATAAATGCAAGACAAAGGGAGTAAAACACAGACAGGAAAAAAATTGAACACAGACAGCTGTTTCACAACTACAAATGAGCTGCACTGTCTATGCGATAAAACTCAGCAGCTAAAAAATCAGACAGACTAAATCTCATTTTGACATTTTATCCGCTGTTCTCTACCATTGGTAACATTACGTAAAACTAGATCAAATGTCATAGGCTTAATATTAATTATTTTGAAAGCTATTAACTTTATTTTTTCAAAAGTAACTTAAAATTGTTCCTTAAATAACTTAAAATTGTTCCTTAAATAACTTAAAATTGTTTTAAAATGCTCCATGTGCAATCAATTAACATATTACATAGCCATTTTTATTCATAGAACCTGACGTTAAACTTTAAAATAAAACTTAGTTCTTATTATAAATATTGAAAAGGAAATATCGAGAGATACATAATGTTTGCAATTATCATATTTTCCTGTATGAAATATCTTTAACTGTTCTTTTAAGTGCATAATCGATATATAATTATGTAATTTAAATACTAACTTTTATCGATTTTTATTTATAAACTATAACAATTTAAATTATTAATAAGTTTTAAATGGTAAAGGTAGTTAGAATTTCGTAAGAATATTATAAATATTTATAAACGCAATTTAAAATATTAGTTATTGATGATTAAACTGTTTATTATGGTAATATAAATATTACTTAAAAGATGGTGGATATTAAAAAACTCATTTTCCTTCTCACTCTTTATCCAAATTCATAATTCAATAACATAGAAATATCGAATTCTATTTTCTTAGTTGAATGTACACTGCCTCGTAAAGCAGTAGGTGGTGGTTTAATTAAACGTGTACCAAAACATTGACTGAAACCGACCTACAAAAACAAACTGATTAACTGTATAACTTAATATTTTTAAAGTGTTTGTATAGCACGAAAATATTATTTATTTCGAACAGTGACTTAAAAATCCGTAATTTCATAATAAAGGTCATGGGTTTAAGAGTTTGTTATTTTCTATTTTTATTGTTTCCTGCAAGTTCAGTCTAATATATTATTTAAGCTAAGTCGGATTAAGATGCTGTTTGATCCAGCAATGCTAAACTGAACAGCACTAACAAACAAAGGTTATCCCTCAAGAAAAACCGACTGATAAGCTCGGAAATTTCAATCATTATTGAAAAACTTTTCTCTCGGAGAAAAATATATTTTAAAACAGTTTTCTTATTGGGAAAATAAAAAACTACTGTGCAATCAAAAAGTTTATTTTTTTAAAGAAAAGATGACTTTTTTGGTATCGAAATTAAACTCAGTTTTTTTATTTAGGCGTTTTTAAAACCCATTTTTATTTTCCCTGATTTCTGAACTTCTTTGCTCTTCTGAAAAATTGATTCCGAGTCATCGAGATATTTAACGCCTTGGTTACCCATTCCTAATTTCCATTCTAACATTTTAAAGATATAAAGGTGGAATGGAGTTGATATAGATGGAGATGGAAGGGACTGTCCAAAAAAGAATTGAATTAATTGCAGAATTATTTCCAGCCCTGATGGTAAAAAAAAGTTTAAGTAGATCGTAATGAAAATGAACGGCAGTAGAAATAATGGAAAAGAGCGGAATGGAAAGAATATAAAAGAATAAACTGTCCCCGTTTATTTAAATGATTAATGTCAATACACATATTTGATAATTAAAAAAATGCTCAAGACTATTTCCGTTTCAGATGCATTAGAGTATTTTGGTAAAGAAATTAAATTCACCGCTGTGAATCAAGTTGATTATAAAATCGAAATTAATAGTTATTTTTTTTACGTTTGTTAAAGACAGAGTAGCTCATATACATAATTTTTTCTTTGAAGTGAGGAGAAACATTTACTTCTTTAACGATAATTATCAAAATTCTTTTACTCATTTTGATGATTGATCAGGTAAATAAGGCTGGAAAGTTAAAAAAAATATTGAAAAAACAAACAGTGCAAATAATGAATCTGAATATTTTTATTATTTTCAGAATATCGGACCTTCATACATAGGGTAGATTAAACAAATCTGTTGAATAAATCAATACTATATAAATCTGTTTAAAACCATATGTAATATTTTTTTTTAATAACTGCCAAATTGTCCAAGCATGATGCCTAGATATTTATTATAAATTTTTGATCTATTACAAGACGACTACTTTCTAGTGCATTACATCAACTGATATATTGATTAATAGGTTGTCTTAGAACAAAAAGTTAATTTTTTAGGATTTAAACTTTGATCTCCATAACGTTAATATTGATGCTAGTCATGTTGATAATTTTTTTACCATAGATACACTTAATTCTTCCCTATCTCTTCTGGAAATGATAAATTACTATATTTTACAAGAAAGTAAATATTCCACTAAAAATGCAGTTATTAATTATCTACAAAATATGACGTTGCAGGTCTTTTCCCTCTAAACTAGTCGATCTCTGAATAGCTGCTAATCAATAATGAAGCTAGGCTTGATAATTATAGCTTGGTTAAAAGTAAAATTTGTTAGATTTGTGTTTGACACACATACACTGAGATTTATTATTCATGCATCTTGAGGGGGTTTAGTTTAAGAGAATCTGTTTTGGAAAGAATATGAAGTTTGGGGAAAGTTATTCTCCAAGATTCTGAATAGATGCACAACAAAAGAATACGGGAGAAAGTATATTATTCTATTAAACCAATCTTGCTTGTCTCTGTTTCTATTAAGAAGCACAGTTAAAGTAAAAGAAAAGTCTCTGAGATGGAAAATACACAATGGAGAAATAATTATGCTTTTGTAAAATTAACTGACTGATACGTCATGATTTGAGCATACAATGTTTGGGAACGTAATAGGTATTACACTCATTTATAGTTAATTTTTTATTAATTACTTAATATCATGTATATGAAAGGAAGAAATGTGTAAGAATGAAATCATTAGAAAAAAATTTCTTGTGCAGAAGAAGACATCCATTCGAATACAACAGTCATGTGACCTAAATTTAGCTGCATATCCGTTGCTTAGACCAAATTTTTAAACATTGTTTGTAATTTTAAAACTAATTACATGCAATATTATATGTCGAATATACACGTTGTTATCAAAATGATGGACACATCTGTGAATAAAAGTGATGTTTAAGAAAGTGCTTCGTAAGCATGTAAATGTAATTCTAGCTACCAGTTTGTTTTAACCTAAAAAATATGTGATAGTAGTATAAGGTAGCTTTAGTAAATAAGTGTACGTCTTGTCAAAAGTGTAAATTGTCAGACCTCACAGTCTTTCAAAGAGGTTAAATTTTAGGAGCCCGACTAGCTGAAGAAACTGGGACAGACATATCCTATCTTTTAGGCATGATATACGATTAGGTATGTTATATGTATATCAGAATTTAGAAGAAAAACTCGTCAAATCAAAATTTTGACGGACAGAAAAACTGAGTGAAAGAGACAGATGGGTATTGAAGTGAATTGCAATGTTAAAAAAGAAAAAAATGCATCCAAAGAAACTGCAGCATCTAGACTCTCCAGTGTCAACAATTATAGTTGGGAAGTACTGTGATATACAGAACATTTACGACAGATCAACAATTACTAAACAACTTGTCACAGATGTTAATATCAAACGTTGTGTACAGTGGTACCACAACCAGAAAACCTGGTCGATTTTTAAATGGATGACTATTATATGGTCAGACGAATCATCTCTCCCTCTTTTCCCAACAACAGGACGGGTGTACCTATTGAAGACACATGCACAAGAGTATGATTGTGAGTCTCCTACCAATTAAGAAGTAGGAAGATGAATCTATCATGGTATGGTTATAGTCTTGTCATGGTTTTCTGCTAGCCGAATTATAATTCTGAAAGTATTGATCTCTGGAGAGAAGTAAGAGAAGTTTTAGCTGACTACCTTCATCTTATGATGCAAACTTTATTTTCTGTAGGAAATGGAATTTCCTAAAATGATAATGCTCCTGAATATTTGGGATTTTGGGATCTTGGTTTGAGCATTTTTGGTTAAGGTACTTTTAAACCAATTAGTAATCACTAGCTTTTAAAACATTAAACATTTTACTGAGAACTTTTATATAGTTTTAAATAGCGATATTTCTAAAAAACATTTATTTTTAAGCAGACTGATTAAAAAGAAAAATTTGTCTTGAAAGTCAACCACTATAACTTATATTATAAAAAGAAGGGAAGAAATACAAACAAGGTGAAAATTTAGGGCAGGATCGAAAATTGGCAATCCCCTTCCCCCGGTCAAACCATGACTTATAGTAAGCTTTATTGTAAACAATGAAAGAATTTATCCTGAAAATAAATTTTACAGCTATTTACGTATCACGCTATATTAACTTAGGATTAATATATAATACATAGTACATAGAGCTGAATTCTGTTTATAAATAGTATTTCAGTTATATTTTAGCTATAATACTAAAATTAATGCCAAAATATAACTTATATCTTAATGTGTTCGATTTTAGAAGAAGTAAAGTAACCTGATATTAATTGTGAAATCTTGATATTAATTACGAAAATACTAAAACCAATGCATTCATTTTAAATCGAGATTAAAAGAAAGCTTAACTATTTACTTGTAAATTAAAAACTTTTAAGTTCAAATTAAAATACTGATAAACATCAGTCATTTTAAGTCAGCCAAAACACCAACATATTCTACGAGTAAATACTTATGTAGAAAATTTACAAGTGTGTAAATGCGATCATTTAACTGATATCAGAAACCATATATCACAAACCATGTTATCTTACTAGCATAAACAGTGTAGCTAGCTAAGCTGGCAATTGAGCCTATACGTCATATTGATGCTTTTAAATAGGTCAAAAGATGGCAGCACTAGAGCGAAAACTTTAATTTTGAATGTGCATATTCTTTATGTATTTTAAGAAAAATAAATGTAATATTTACAAAAAAAGATTTAACAGAAATGATAATCTAAATCATAAGCTTTCTTTAACAGGTTTAAAATAGTTAATGTTTATTTATGTAACAAAAATTTTGCTTTGTTGTGCTAGGAAACAAGTCGGGATGTTTTTTCAATGGCGGGTCCTACTGAAAGAAATATAATAAGTATTAAGGTCTGGAAAATTTGTAGATGCAACAAAAAGAAGTAAGAATAAATGTTTCAATAGACAAATGTACAGAATATTTAAAATATTATTTATACATTAGTTTAGTTAAGAGAACATTTATTTTAATCTAAATTTGTGGCGCAATAAAAATAAATTTTTATTTAGAGTTTTCTTATACGTTAAAACATTTCAAATATTACATTTCAAATATAAAATAATTTGGGTATTGTCATTTAAGCCATTTAATCAAAGGTAAATTGGATATAGTTTCCTGAATTCATGAGAATTTAGAAGTTATTTAACGGTTTTTCCAATTTTTCTAACATATTTTAAAGCCTTAAAGGTTTTTATTTTTAAAAATTTAGATAAAATTATAATACTATAAATATTAAAATATAGTAGCGTTCCAGGGATTCTGATTTTAATTCTTTTGTGTAGATCGAACACTGACACATTATTAAAAGAGAATTTCTTTTCATTATTTTTTTTTAATTTTACCTTCTAAACAATGCTATCATTTTACAAAACTTTAATTGTAAATATACTTTTCAAATGACAAAAATTAGTAAATATAAATCATTGAATCCTGTAATTTCTTAAACAAACATCTAAGTTACATTGCTGATCAGATTAGAAAAAAATAAACAATAAAACTAAACAATGTTATCATTTTACTAAACTTTAATTGTAAATTTACTTTTCAAATGACAAAAAATAGTAAATATAAATCCCTGAATCCTGTAATTTCTTTAACAAACATCTAAGTTACATTGCTGATCAGATTAGAAAAAATAAGTTAAGAAATAATTGAATTCACTCCTCAAATCACAAATTTCTCTTCCTCTATAAGAGAGCAACATTATTCAATTCACAAATAAAGTCATTCAATGATAAATAAGGAGCCAAATGATGGCCGAATGGTTAGGTCTCTCATCTTCGGTACCGGAGTTCGTGGGTTTGAATCCCACTGTGGCATGGACGTTTATAGCCGTTCGGAATCGGCTTTAAGCAGTAGTTCCCGGACTCATTAGCCCCCATGTTGCAAAAAGTAGAGCTCCAAACCAAACTAATGATAAATAAGGATCCAATTTATTGAAATGAAAATAATCACAAACACTGAATAGAATATACTAATTTGATAAGTCACAAAAACATTTTTAAAAAAAATATAGAGACTATAAAACCGTCTACCCCTTAATTTTTAAACACCGTTACCCTTTTACACAACTTGAGTTGCAAATACAGTTTTCAAATTCCAAAATGTAATATCTACGGAACCCTGAAAATCTTAATTTTTCTTTCTAACAGCTGCATTACATTGCTCAAATTAAAAATCCTATATTATGAAACAGTTGAAATTTTCATTTCAAAATTCACAAATTTCTCTTCATCTGTAAGTGAGCGACATTATTCAATTCACAAAAAACCCAATCAAATAATAAATGAGCATCCAGAAAAATAATCACAAGTTTTGACTAGAATATTCTAATTTGATAGTCCGTAAAACATTAAAAAAATTAGAAACTACAAAAAAAAAAACACACACACATGAAAAAATTAAAAAAAAAAAAAAAAAAAAAAAAAAAAAAAAACTGAAGAAACAGGGATTCAAATAATCAATGAAAAATAAAAATTGAAAAAATAAAAAATTAAATAAATAAAAAAAAAAAAAATAAAAAAAAAAAAATAAAAAAAAAAAAAAAAAAAAAAAAAAAAAAAAAAAAAAAAAAAAAAAAAAAAAAAATACATTCACTTTAGTTTAATTTATCTAAAAAAACTTTGCTGTTGGATTATACTTTAGTTTTTAAGATTACTACAAAACTCCATATTCATAAAATTATACATTTATTTAATCTAAAACTTAATCATTTATAAATATGTTTCCAGAAAAAAAATTAAAATGTTTTGCTGAGAAAAATTGATACATCTCTAATTCTATAATGTAAAATATTAAAAAAAATAAAATATGCAACAGTAAAATGTTAAATAAGTAAAAATGGTAAATAAAATGCAAAAAATAAATATTTTGCTTTATGAAAAGAAACGGCTTGATATAATGAGATGGAATATAAAATAATTTAATAAAAATTTAATAATTTTAAAAAAAAATTTATTTTAAAAAATATAAAATAAAAAAAAAAAACTATATAAGGAATAAATTAAAAAAAAAAGAAAAAAAAAAACATTTAGTAGTTTAAAAATAATGCAAACGACGACCAATGCATAAATGACACATTTAGTTTACATTAAAAAATATATAATAAAAAAATTAAATTTAATTTTAAATCTAAAAAAAACTTAAATAATATAAATCCATCTAGAAGAATTTCAAGTAAAAAATAAATCGAGAATAATGTAAAGAATCATTATATCATAAAGTCCGAGATGAGGTGGATCAGAAAAATTTTGAACAGAATTGTAACCCTATGGACTCAGAAAAATAATGTTTGGCTGAATATTTGCAACAAAATAATTACCTTAAGAAAATTCCTCGTAATCCTAATTTAATGATAAAACGTATGGAAAAAATGCTTGAATAATATTAAATAATTTCATGAAATGATTCAAAGATGGTTAAAGGAATTTCATAAATGCTAGAAAAAAATTGTTTATTTTTACCTATTTATTATGTGATAAATACAATTAATACCTGCTCTAAAATGGCTTTATAATGATTACGTGAATTTAATAAAAATAAAAAATAATAAAAATTTGACAAAAGTGGTAATTTATTTTAATATATTAAAAAAAATTAAAACTTTAGAATAAGAATTCAAAAGAAAAAAGCAGAAATTAT
>CM063503.1:104509233-104539233 GCA_032207245.1 Pardosa pseudoannulata
AAAATGTCTAAATATAAATATATACCTTTAGTAAAAATATGCAAACAAGATTTTGTTTTCTCAAAATGTGTTATTTTAGATATAAATTACTTTTTTGAATGTTCAGAAATCAAAGTATTTATGAAAGATGCTTTTCAAATTACTGGGAAATAATTTTTGTACTATTTTCTACTACTTGAACGAAACACGAAACAAAAAGTAAGCATAACTCAGAAATATGAGTGAATATTTACAACAAAACATTTAAAAAATATTTAAAATATTTTGTGACTGCCACCAAACGTTTATGTGCTAAACTTTAGTTCAAATCCTAGAAAAAGTCCATTGAAATGTTACTGGCAATAATATTTTTAAGAAAATTTAATTATAGATTTATTACTTTTGAACTTTTTTATTTTTCATCAAAACTTCATATTTTTATAAAATTATTAAAATTCGTATGAAATGTTAGATTTTTATTGCAGATGCATCGAAAACATGATTAAAAATTTTGAAAGATTTTATTTATGTATATTTTTTTTAGCTATTCAAAGATGGGGTGTTAGATACCTTATGTTAAAATCATTTTTATGGCTTTAATTAAGCAAATAAGTTTCGAAAACACATTTATTATTTTAATAATATATATAACTTTGTGATGCTTATGAATGTCTCCTCAATCTTTTTATAAAAATATTTTTCACTATTTATGTAGAAATTGAGAGAGATATATACAAAAATACATAGTCAATAAGATGTCTGTCTACTTATCACTATAGACTTCAATGTAGGGTATTATAGACAAACAAAAATTTCTGCGTATGACGACAGCGCATGAAGCTCCTGTACATTTTAAGAGGCAACTAAAATGATAATCAACGTTAAGGAGTATAACCAGATAATTAGAAGGTCTAAAAATTTGGAAGTCTGTATATTCAAGTTCAGGATTCAGCATAGGGTTCAGAACCCTACCTTGTAAAAAACATTGTGAAGTCTCAAGAGAAAATACTGGGTTGACCTATCGAAAACTGATTCGGAAACAAGGATATAAGATTCAGAACAATGAACATTCCATCATTATACGGAAGATAAAAACCCCACGGTCAAGTTTATGGCAACCCGAAAAAATAGGTGGATCTAAAAGGCACTAACTTCTTACTGCAATATTACTGCAATTGCTGCAATTAATTAGATAAACACAGCATATACTGTAACCTAAAAACTAAAATAAAGTATTACGAAAAATAACAATTATTAAAAATTAATTCAGAAAACAGCTCATTTTACTGGAATCAATGATTATTGAACCAAATTTAATTGTTTCTACATAATTCTAAAAATTCAATATCCAAACATTATTTTAATAACTGTAAATTGAAAAGAAACTAAACCGTAATTATCATACCTCTAAACATACAGTGCTGAAATTAAAATACTCTTCAACTATTATTAATCAAATCTTGCTTATCAACTGATACTCAAATTTCTAACTACAGGATTTAAAATGTGAACATTATACAGGATTTGGTTTGGTTTGGTTTGGAGAACTGCAGTATATTATTTTGCTTCACGAGGTTTAACGAGACCGGGGCCTACTTCTTGCCCTTTGCCTGAGGAATATATTTGAGAAAAACGTGCCGAAAATGGAATTTTTCTTTCTCTTTAACTTTGTTCGTTATTATCATCAAAATATTAGATATAAATTATTTTTGAAAAAATAATTTAACCGAAATAACACCTATTTTCAATATTTTTACATATACAGAAAATATTAATGGATTACAGCAATTTTTGATGAAATTGCAGCAAAATAAATCTAATGACATAATTTTCTGGATAAACGTAAACTAATACAACATTGATACATAACAATATTATTATCTTCATTAACGGTCATAAATTCTATGCCCCTCAGATTTCATTAAATTTCACAAATCCTTTACAGTATCCGAGAAATAGCGACAAATGGCATGAAACTACCGAACTTTCAGCGGGATAGTATATCTATTGGGAACATGGCAAATTAAATATTATGCACTGAATGAACTGATTTTGATCTTCACAGAATTGAAATACCAAGGGGAAGATGACTTCGAACAACTACAAACATCAATACCTGAAGCGGGATTGGAACCCGTGGATTCTTACCAAAGACATCCTAACACCCTTCCCTTCGACTATCGTCTGGCCAAACGCTTTACAGAAACACAAACTCTGATCAACCTAGAGACGTGATTTACAGTTATTACCCAAGAGCTCCTCCTTCCCGAGAAGAGAAGACACCATTTACCTAGGACGTCTCCAGAGGAATTGATCTTAATGAGTGAAAGGCAAGACTATCAACGTCCAGGCGTCAAATTCATTTCGGACCTGCCCCGAAACAGTTCATTTAGCACAATACTCGATGTGCAACACTACAGAGGGGTGCTAGGCACCCGAGGTGTATGTGCGTGCTCAGTATATTATAGAGAAAAGAATGAATTTTTATAAAAAAGAAAGTGGGAAAGACGCGATGTCCGAAAGGAAGACAAGATGTCTTGTCCACTTTAGAAACATAGAAACACCATAAGAGTTTCCATGACCACTCCATGACCATTTGGTAATCGAATAAGAGGTATAATCAAACTAAAGTATGTTGTACACGAGAAAGTAAAACATTTTTAGAATAAAACGCCAAGTCAGTGAATGTAATTCACGAATAGTGAGAGAAAGTACGGATAGAGCTATTTCACTATTTCGATCGAGAAGTATTTAGAATACCAAAGAACTCAGTGGCTTTAAAAAGTTCGCTGGTATGCCCACTGAGATCTGAGTTAGTAATTTGTTATAGCAATTAAACAATTTTTACACGTATGTATTGGAGAAATATTCCTGTCACTTCAAATATATCCGTATAATAAAAATTTAATGTGTTAGTAAAACTAATCTAAAAAAAGGTAAGAAAAATGCATATATAAATATATACACGCGGTATACCAGAAACCATCCCTCAAAAGATCATTTTGACACTTTGTAGGTATTCTGTTTTTTTTTTTTTTTTGAAACAATAAAATATACTGCTAAAAGCAAATTTAAAGCATATTTAATTTTTTTCTTGTTAACTCTTATAAATTAAATATAATATTTTTCTAAATTCGAACGAAAGAGTTTTGTGTAAGATGAAAGATAATACTTCATCAGAAAGCTGAACTTGATATTCTGTTTTGGAGTTTATGAGAAAACTTTGTCATTATATTATTAATGGACTAAATTTTACATTTTTATGTTTCAGAAAATTTTGTACGATGAAATCCTACCCTCTTACACTGATGAGTTTATAACAATAAAATATTCTTTTTGAAAATACCCCGGATTCATGACCAAGATATAAGATAATTTATACCTTTAAATCTCATATATATGATCAAAACATATAGATCATTAAATATTCAAAATTTAGCTTTAGATATCTATAGACAAAAGTATCATGTTAACTTTCAGGATAATCTAAAAATAAAAGTTTCAATATAGGATTTATTATTTGAACCTTGTAAATAGGTTTTTTTATATGTTTTAAATGAAATCTCTAATATATCGGGTGATCAAAAAGAAACCCCTATATATGAGTCCCTAGTGGCCGAACCGTTCTACTAATCGAAATGAAAGTTTGAATATAGTTATTTGAATGTATGAGATCGACATTGTGATGATTTAAAACAATAAACTTCACACAATTACGGTTACAGTGACAAAATTTCGGAACTTTTGAATGGCAACACCCATTTTTTTCGTGTGCAAATTGATCAGAGCATTGAAAAATCTTAATTGAAGTTGGAATGAGACACAAAATGGTGGCGTAAAACTTTGAAAAGAAGATCATTATAAAGAACCAATCACAATAAAAGTGAAGATGTATTGATGCACTTTGCATAATTGATTGGCTAGGCAGTAGAAGCACCAATCACAGAACACTCTTGCAAAGCACTGCTTGTGATATAAGGAGTGTGAAAACTGATTTTTCATGTTTATGCTAATACGTCTCGTTTCGTGCGATGAAGATGACAATTTCAGAGAAACAACAAGGTAAATTGATAACGCTTTTTTTATAGAGCGGAGAAAATGCTGTCAAAGCAGTGCGAGTTTATCGTCGAAATCATAAGCAAAAACGTTCTTTAAAAAGTGTACGTAATTTGGTATAGAAATTTGCACATGTGATAGACCATGATACGGAAGACCCCGTGTTCCTCTTGAATTTGTTACGGAAGTGCATAATAAGATGACTACAGGTCTATATCATACAGATAGAAGTATTTTTCCTCCGATAAACACTTCTAGAAAGACGTTTACGTCGAAGCCACCATTTTCCGGCATACGTGTCTTGTTCAAACATCATTTAAGGTTGTTATGCTCTGATCAATTTGCACACGAAAAGTAGGTGTTGCCATTCAAAAATTTCGAAGTTTTGTCACTGTAAATATAACTGGGAAAAGTTTATTGTTTTAAATCATTACAATGTCGATCCTATACATTCAAATAACTATACCTAATTTTTCATTTCGATTAGTCCAACGGTTCAGTTACTAGGGACTCATATATAGGGGAAATTTCTTTTACACCACCCGGTATATATCACACACACAATGGGTATTTTAAACCATCATAAATGAGAAAAATGTAACCATAAGCAGTCTTGGGGATCAAAGAGAATGCACGGAAATTTGGGAAATAAGAAAGCTGCGCTTATTTTAACATCTCGTCTTCAAGCTTCTTCAATTAGTGTCTTAATAGATAGTCATGTTATAACAAGGGTAAATAGAAAGTAAATTATATAAATGAGTCATAAAGATTGTTGATGATCAAAGCTGGAATTAATTTTGGTGTACATGAATTCTCGAATTTTCCAGAATGAAAAGAGGAGAACAAAAGAGTTTCATTAAAGGTTGTGATTTAAGGATAGAAGGAACAGAAATTTACTTTAAAATACAATTATAATTAAGTTAGTTAGTTTCAAGTCAAAATAATATATATATATATATATATATATATATATATATATATATATATATATATATATATATATATATATATATATATATATATATATAGGGTGGTCATAATTAAACTGACAGTGCTCACAGCGTTCTGTAGCGCTATCTATTTGCGAGAATGACGCCACATTTTGTATGCAGATTAAACAAGACGGGGGAGGAAGGATTCCAAGAAAGAACAAATTAGTTGCATAAATCACCGCTAGGGGAATATTTGGAGCTGTGTTATAGCAATTAGAGTGTTAACAAATGCAAATTAATACGGAATAAAATTGCCTGTTATTATGCACATTTTCTGATTTAGTTCAAGTGCAATATGGCAACACTTTTAAAAAAGAGTAAAATCTACATGGCCCCCCGGTATATATATATATATATATATATATATATATATATATATATATATATATATATATATATATATATAATGTATGTATGTATGTATGTATGTATATGTATATATATATATATATATATATATATATATATATATATATATATATATATATATATATATATATATATATATATAAAATTTTTATTAAAAATTCAGAACTGCGTGTTTATTGAGATTAATATAATGCCGCATGAAAGACTTCACGGCGAACGTAACTGTGGCGTAGTGATAAGAGCAACGTGCTTCAGTAGGAGAAGTCCCAGGATCGAATCCCTGTACAGGCGATGCGGGAATTTTAATTTAATCTAATTACGTTTATGATAACTGTACGCTTGGTGGCGTCAAGTATATAAAACAAAATTTTTTCCTATCTTTTCCAGCAAAACGGTCCTATTTATAACTTATTTAAAAACATTTTATAAATTTTGGATTTATGGCATTAAAGAAGGAAAACGTCTGTCGGATGGTCTAATTATATATATATATATATATATATATATATATATATATATATATATATATATATATATATATATATATATATATATATATATATATATGTGTGTGTGTGTGTATGTGTGCGTATATGTGTATATATATACATACATATATATATATATATATATATATATATATATATATATATATATATATATATATATATATATATATATATATATATATATATATATATATACTCATACATACACACAAATATATTTATACACACAAACACACACAGAAACCCATGCAAACAACTTAATAAATATTTTTGTTTACATTTAAATTGTTTTTTCTTTCCTAACAAAACTTCAATAAATGTTGATTATATATTTAATATGTAGAAACTAATAGTACAATATATCATGTTATAATCAAAATCCTTAATCAGGCATGTCAATTACATAACATTATTCATAATTAACTGAAAATCTGCATTAGAGAGATAACCTTTTATATTTTATTTATATGATCATGAGGGAATGTAGATAAATAAAAATATTTAGACTTAAACTATTACTACAAATATAAAAATATTTAGACGTAAACTATTACTACAAATATAAAAATATTTAGACGTAAACTATTACTACAAATATAAAAATATTTAGACGTAAACTATTACTGCAAATAAAACGTGAACAGAGTATAAGTCAAAAGTTATGTTTATGGTTAACAAAAATAGAAGATTCAAATAAACCTATATTTTCAACTAAAAAAATATTTTAGTAGCGAAATACACATCTATGAAACCAGACGATAAATTTTGATAGAGGTCTTTGTGCTGTAGTGATATCAACGATTTTCATATTTGGAAACAAATTGTTATTTATGACAATTTAAAATAAACGTTACCACATTTTTTGCGATATTTCATCCCTACACAATATAAGTTTTATAGAAGCATTTCTATTGTATATTCCATGCTGTTTTTGAAGAACAGTTTTGTTTTGTAAATCTGAACTAGGCTTCATATCTATCTTCATAGGACCCACGAGAAAACTCACAGCTTACAACAACTTTCCTACAAGGATTTTTGAGCACATTTACATTTTCATAGCAATACATTTCAAAGAAGGCTTGCCCTCTACAGGTTTGAAATGTCGAGCCTTTAGATTTTTCAAGCTTTACTGTTTCTCGTTTACATGGAGGGGTATGAACTCAATCTAAATTTTGTTTTGTGGAGATATATCTAAACCAATTGTTATAATAATTCAAATTTATCTTAGATCAGGGAAACACACACATATATATTATATATTACATACATACATATATATATATATATATATATATATATATATATATATATATATATATTTATATATATACATACACACATATATACACTTATGTACATCTGTATACATATGAATATATGTGTATGTATAAATATATTTCTCACAAGCACATGAGTTAGATAAAACATAGAAACCTGTACCAAAATTATATATAATACAGACTACTATGGCGAAAGTCTATTTTCGGCTATCGAAGTTGCTTGGATTCTCTTTGGAATGGTTAAAGAAATGTGTTGTACTTTTGCAGTAGAATCTTTCTACCGTTCTTATTAAAAAAATCAGCAAGTTCCACTAATAATGATGAAAATGGATTGAGAACAGGAAGTCCTGACAACTGTTCAATAATATTGAGATTGGCTGATGGTGGTAGACAGATCAGTTGGGAAATTTCCTTTCTCTATCCAGAGAAACATATCTGGACTATAAAAGTATACAAGATACATTTTTATCCGAATAATTTTGGTGTAGATTAGATAACAAAATTTTCACCATCGTGTAGATATGGTTCATCAAAATGTCCTCGTAGGTTTTGCCGTGATTGTGAATCGGAAGCATAGTTCTGACTCTGGCATAGTACTACGGTTTCGATACCCAAATTATGACATAAGCCACACATTGTTGATATTTTACTAGAATATCTGTATCCTAAGCTTGATATGCAATTTTTCACATAAAATTTAAGTGTGAAATAGGTAGTAGTATTAAGAGAGATTCATTTGACAAAATGATCTTTGATTAATTTACAGTCGAAAGTTTCTTGTCCAGGAGAAATCTAGCTATAATAGACATTATCAAACGAATACAACTTTAAATTTATTCTCATACTTAAACATTAACTCATCGAGTCTGTTACTGAATTTGCTCTCAGTGACGATTTATTATTACCAAAGAACTAGCATCAGCCGTGTCTAACAATTTATTTCATCCATGCTTCAGTCAATTTTAGTGTTGGAGTTGGAACGAAAAGCTTAGCATTTCTTGAACTAGACAACAGATACAGTTGCAGTCTTTGCAACATCATTTTAAAGCTTGAGAATAGACTTGGGTGTGGCAAATTTGACCTATTGTAGCTAGAGGGGTTTTGGAAAAAACCTGTTAAATATTTTGATAAGATTTAAATTTTGAATTTCTTTAATGCCATTTTTTCAGTCAGTTACTTGGTTAGTTCACAAAACTGAGTTTTTGGAGGTCAGATAAATATGGCGTATTTTTCTTCGTCTCTTCAAACTTTTAACCAGTTATAGGTAAGACAGGATTGTATTGATGTTTTATTAAACAGCTCTTAAAAACTTCTGATAACCCTCTGATTTTGTCGATTATTATTAAACACTACGTATATTCACAAATATGTTTTATAGAAAAATAAGTCTTTTCCAGTGTTTTTTAATATAATTCCATTTCTTTAAAGAAATGATTTTAATTGTTCTGCAATAATATGTTTCTAAAATTAGAAGGCTATAAAAATAACATTTCTTTCGTACCTTTTATTTCTAAATGAACGGAATTGCATATATATAAAATTTTTTACAAAATCTAATTAAATAAAAGTTACAAAAAATTAGGGATATTAATTAAATTTTTGCAAGTTATAATAATTGCAAGAAGCTAAAACATAGTTATTAAGGAAAGTGAATAAAGAATTATTTTGATACAATCTGTTGAAATTCAATAAAAATTAATTTGAAAATATTTTTCTTGACTCTGATAAAGGACAAATATTTCTCCTGAAGCCTGGAACACGGGAAATTTATGTAAGCACCATCGCTCATTTCTTCCTCTACGGAAATTTCTCTGTCACAACGGTATGTGGGTGAAATATTTCTAGAGTCTCAGGTAGTTCCTTTTTTCTTAGCTCCTTGAAAATATGTTTTTCACTTCTTCAGCCTCTTCTTTCATTCTCCGCTTTTCTTTCGTCTTTCCTTTTCAGTCTGTCGTCATGATGTTAGAATGGAGGAAGAATAAATCTACCGAATATTACGAACCAAAAATTACCGAGGATAAAATTGAATATTAACAGAGATATGATTACATTTAACTTTACACGAGCCCTCATATAATTGGGAAATCCACCAGAGGTATATGCATATATACATTTTTGTAAAAGAGAAATACCAGTTTTAATTGCGTTTATACATTTTAAATATGTTGATGTTTTAGTATGTTTAGTATTTCCGGTTTAGTAATTCTAGTTATTATCCTGATAACTTTAAACTTATAACTATAAAGACTGAAAAGAAAACAGTACGGGGGGATTTGGTTTTCAATAATTTATGGTTAAGTTCAATAAAATAAAAACGTATTCTTTATAGTCTTCATGATAAACAGTAAAATTATAATTTTGATACAGTATGTATTATGTCAACGTTTAATTATTTACACTAAGACGTGAAACGCCGTGGTTAATGTGTAGCCAACGCCTTATGTTCAAATGATAGACTCAAGGAAATCTGCATTAAGTCTTTCATTTAATTTTCACGTGATCAAGATTTTTCTGAGAATTTTTAAAACCGATATCTTCAGAGTTGTTTGTATTAAACGTTTTTTCCTTTTGTGTTGGGAACACTATATTAAATTTGCTATAAATATTGATGTTTATGTGTGTGTGAGGTTGGATACGAGAGTTTGGTAGTATATGTGCTTCTAAAAGTTTTTTTTCTTCTTCAATATTTTAGTTTTTACTGTTTACAGTAAAACTAACAGTTACAGTTTAGCTTTAGTTTTATCGATATTTTACTTGTAGTATTTAAGTTCATTCCCTATGTTTTCTTGATGTAATCATCTCATTAGTTCATCCTACCAGTGCAGCATCGTCGGTGTCGTATTGCACAGTTAAATTTCATGAAAACAGCGAAAAACGATTGTTTTTGATGGACTACTTATACTTTTAAAGTTATTGCTAATTTTGCTAATAAAAGAAGCTTTTAATAGCATAAGAAGAAATTGCGTTTTTTATTTTGAAAGTGTTAAAAGTGGAATCTTTAAAGCATTAATATCTCGAAAGTAATAGCCAATATATTATGAAAGCTCAATATGCCTTCTGTAAGTTAGTACTATGGAACACACATATAAAGTTTTTATATTAAGTTAGTTTAGTGTTAGGACTTTTCTGCCGTACTGTTAGTTGATCGGGGACACTGAACATACGAATAATTTAGTTTTTTAAATATCAAAAAAGTAAAAATTTCTATCACTATATTATTTTTATTAATAATTTACTTTAAAATAAATAATTTATAAATGAAAAAAACTGATATCTCAATTCTAATTATTTATTGCCCGAAAGTATGACAGAAATTTGAAAATGAAGAACATGTCAAGCGATCTTGTTATGTGATGATGTATAATATATATATAGTGTGTGTGTATTAGACATTATGGCTCAACTGACCATAATGGTTAATGCCAATAGAGGTTTGATGGCCTGGGTACGTTTAATGACCACAAACAATTCCGTGCTTTTAAAATGATCATTTTGACTGGTGTGAGGTGTAAGGAGGAAATCTTGCAAGCTGTATTTGCCATTACAGGGGAAATTTCATCATTTCTAATTACATTTTAAGGACTCTAACGTGCGGTCATATAGAGCTAATCTGGACGACGATTTTCTGCAAACTCAGTATATTCTCAGATAAATTGATCAGCCAGATCAAAGTATCTCAATCCCGATGACTGGGACGATCTGAGGAAAGCAATGCAACTCAAAATCCCGATCTGAGAAGCATCCTGGATCTGAAAACATTTTGAGTGTAGAGTGAAACCTATTGCCACTGGTATTTAATAATTTTCCCATTTCCCTTACGAAATCATGGTATGAGATCTCTATATCTGTAAAACAGGACTATATACACTTTAACCCTTTTTTTTATTCAAATATATAACCACTGTTTCATACCTTTCAATTTCGATGAGTGTTTCGTCCAAGCGTTTATTACAATTCAAAAAGATAGTTATTTCGTATTATACCAACTTATTTCTGAACTAAATTTCTTTAAAACCTGTCCTGCAAATTTGAAGATAAATGACTTTTTTTTATAAACAGTGATTTATGCATTAATGAATAGTTAAGATATGCGAGTCTGATAAACTTTCTTAAACATATTTAATTTAATTTATTTATTATTCTTAAGAAGCAGATAATCTGTATAAATATTAGTTTTTTGATTTAGATATAAAAGTCGAACAGTCCGAAAATATAACTTCTATAATTAAATATCAAGTTAAATGTTTTCGTTCACCTTTCAAAAAAATAATCAATACTGACTAGTTTTATTAAAAGTGGTTAAACTGATGATTTATGATTGCAATTTTTATTCAAATCAAAGATCTTACCATATTCTATGAAAAATAGTTTTATTTAAAAAAATGAAGCAAAAAAGGCTATTAGGTCAAATTAACGATTTTGTACAATTTATATACAACCCCTGTTGAAATTTTTTAAAAAAATAAAATTCAGTCCGTTCCATTTTGTCAAACCATTTCTATGATACGTGATGTCGAAGTTTGAGTGTCTGTTCCAGTGTAAGACCAGGGTACTGTGTGAAAAGTGCTTCAATCAAACGACTCTTATGTCCTACGTCACTATCAGCCTCTTGAAAGAAAAGTCAGTTTTTCTGTTCAAAAATCAAAATCTACAAATGACAGTTGGGAGACTTCAGTCCCTATTTCTATCATTTTATTTTTATGTAGAAAGACAAGGCTGGAATTTTATAAGTATACCTATCTCCTATCTATTTATCTATTTATATCTATATAAAATGGAGATGAGCTAAATAAATGAAATTTTGAAGATGTGTTTTCAAATTTGAAAGATGATGTCTATTTAAATTATGCATTAGACGATTGTATATCGCTAGTATGGGACATTATGAATTGGAAAATCCAGTTTACATTTTAAAGCTTTATTATCTTTAATGTTAGGTGTCGTAGGAAAGATTATAGTCATGAATTCTTTTAAGGAAACGAGGATACTTTTAGCAGCTTACAGAGTTTGAATGAAGCCATGTAATAGAACAACGAGGAGGTGAATAATTCTTGCCCGATATTGCAGAAAGATCTCTTGGAATATATTTAACATACATGCTAGTTGATAGCAGTAGGTATAGAAAGTTACGTATTGCCACACGTATAACTTCTAAAGGAAAGACCAACTTATTAGCCGAATTACTGTGGCTCATTGTACTGCGTTTGAAGCAAGAAGACACTCGAGCGACTGATGGAACCAGAGTGCCACCGTTGTATGGGAGATAATGATAAATTGAATTGCCCATGTCATCCAGACTCTCTAGCGTAAATGCCACTAAGATTCAAATCATAGACATCTTTTCCTTCAATAGTTCATGATAAAGGTTATTAAAGAGTGAAATTATGTATTGAGTTTCAAGTTCAGAGTTATTACTGTCTTGATAACACGAACTATTCTATACTGATTAGAAAGATGTGCAATACCGAGTTCGTAATCAAGGTGTCTGAGCCATACCAATACCTACACTGATAATTATGTTAATTCACTATGACATAGTAAATTATTATGACAATAACAGCATCCTCGTCATTATCCGATGCAGTTTGGCAGAAACAAATACAGAGTCAGTTATACTAGCGAATACTGTTGTTTAATACAACATACAACAGTATAGAACTCAATGCTATAAAAGACTCTTAACAGCCTTACAACAATATATACGAGTTTGCAAGTCTGCATTCAATATCTTGGGACTACAATGGATATTAATGTACTTCAATCTTTCATTTGAGATTTCTCTTCTAGAGAATTTTTAACTTTTGACCTTGAAATATTAATAGGCAGTAGATAAATGTGTATTTTTATAAACTATAAATGGTCCATATTTTTTTTTAGTTCCCAGGGCTTACTTGACAATGCAAACGTATCACAGTCTTATCGTTGAAGGTACTTCACTGATACACAATACCAGGGAGATATTTATTAAGATTATTTATTTTCATCTTAAAATCGGAGTACTTGATGTTACATCTTTACAGGTAAGAGATAAACACGTATCTGTTAGTTTTATGTAAACAGAGTTCTAAGAATGATTAAATTATGTTTATAATTTTCGCATAAGAATTAGACCTAATACAGCGGTTTATAAGACAGAATGTTATCACTATGAAGATTGCAATGGTCTGTTTCTTTTCTGGGAGAATCGGTAGCTGGGAAAGAAAAGTTCCCTTTTCTATCCGAAAATAGAAAGGACCGCACGTAGGAGTTCTTAATTCAGTCCTTCGTTTTGAGAAGTGCTGAAACAATGACATTTCTATGAATCAGTACTACAATTCAGTTTGGTGACACGAAAAGTTAAAGTTCAGAGAACGTGAATTGGGAGAATTTTGAAGACCTTTAGGATTAAATTTTGGATGACTGACTGGCACATACAAGTTCTCTGTATCTCTTTTTTTCTATATAAGTTTTCTTGATTTTAGAGTCTGAGTGAATGCCTTCCATGATATGAGTGCAGTAAAATTTCTGTAAATCAAATGTGTGGTCGGTCACACACAGAGCGAGAGAAAGAGAGAGTTTATATACATATATGCTAGAAAATTAGCATCAGTTATTAATTTCGAAACTCTCCTCATTCTTTTAACAGATAAAAATAAAAATACTTCAATAATTTTAGATGAAAGGTAATCGTCGGATATTTTCACTTCCTTTTATATCGGTTTGTGTTAACATGTATATTTCAGTATAAGAAATAAATGGGTGTATCATTAATTAGAAGTTTTAAAAGTACCGGGTGGCCATAGTTAAACTGACAGTGCTCACAGTGTTCTGTAGCGCGATCTATTTGCGAGAATGACGCCACATTTTGTAGGAAGATTAAACAAAACTAGGGACGAAGAATTCCGCAAAAAAAATTAGTTACATAAGTCACCTCTAGGGGAATATTTGGCTCTGTGTTATAGGAAATAGAGTGTTAACAATTGCAAATTAATACGGAATAAAATTACCTTTTATCATGCACATTTTCTGATTTAGTCCAAGTGCAATATGGCAACATTTAAAAAAAAGAGTAAAATCTAAATAAACACGGATAGAGTCTCGTGATCTGCAATATCAAGTACGCTGAGCAGAAGTTCTTTATTCAAATTTACTATGATAAGCGACTGACTTTTGCTCTCACCTTTCTTGCCAGAGTGAAGGTGGATGATGCTTGGCCGTGGAAAATCTTATGGGCAGACGAGGCTCAGTTTTACCTGAATGGAACTGTGAATACCCAGAACTGCCGAATTTGGGATGACAAATCACCACATGCAGTCACAGCAATGAGGTCATAATATAATTTCATAATAATGCGAAAAAAAATTGAGTTTTCGTTTAAGACAATTTTTGTGTATTCTATGCTTTTTAAGATGAATTAAATTTGTGTGAATTAATTTCCCCTCTCTTTATCTGCTTTCTCTCTTTTATATATATATATATATATAATATATATTTATATGTATATATATATATATATATATATATATATATATCAATCCATACATAATACAGAACTACAAACTTATGTGCACCTGTATGTATTATAAATATAATCACGTAATACTTAAAGCTTTTACAATATACTCAATGGTATTTGTTATGCATTAGAAAACAAACAAAATACTATCGGTAATGCAAGTTTTAATGATAAATATTATTAAAGCTATTCATTAAATAATCTCTTTAATCTTCGAGTAAAGGAATTAGGTTTTTACAAATTTCCTCATACGTGGTTTTAAATTTTACTAAATGATTTCGGTTTTATTGGGAATTGCTTATCAGACTATTAGAAGCAATTAGTATCTAAATTTAAGATCTTACCAAGATATATATAAAACAATTTTTTCCAATAAACAATTCATTGAAATGATCTATCACAATTATTTATAGAAAATTAAAGTCAAGAGCAAAATAAATAAATTTTAGCAATTTATATTGTATAATATATTTTTTAACTTGAGTGCTGTTTTCCATGTTTATTTCTTTAAATCCCTCACTGAGTTTTCTGAAAAGATATTTGCATTAAATACTAATTTAAAACATATTTTGTACCTTTTATACGAATTTTTATTCAAAATAATGAAGATAAAAACTTATACAAGAATATGTTAGAAATTGAAACTAAAGGTACATGAAGAAGTCACTTTATTCTACATAAGAATGATTTTTATTTATCGGAACAATCATATAATGAGGTATCAACATTGGTTTTTAAATTCTCTTTTACTTTAAAAATATTATTAACGTTGTTAGCGTCATTTACAGATTAAAATGCAACTCCATCTCTTATTTTTATTTCATTCAAAAATCTATTTCAGCAAATAATATATTTTTCTTGCTTGTACACTTATTTTTCAATTTAAGAAATCATTCACACAAGATTTAATTCTTTCCCTACGCCTATATTAAATTCTGCAAAATTGATGTAAATTTTTGAAGTTATTTAGGAAATGAAATTGTTTGAATATAAGAAGGAATAATAAAGTTTAAATATTTAATTTTGAATGAATTAAAGGAAGTACTTGGTATGGAATATTTCCTTTGTGGTAAACTACGTTCTTAAAAATGATTCTGGAAAGTCAATTAGTGTCAAAGCTTTTACGCATTGTAGCTTTAATGAAAATTTCTTCCTGATTGCTGCGGAGTACGTTGTCTTCATTTAATATTTATGTAATATTTTTACAAAGTACAATAAGTTCAAACAATAAACAGTTTCAAATTTATTAAGATATATTAGATAAATCATTTTCCTTAGTATCAATTTACACCGATTTAAAAAAGTGTTTTACGATAATGCCAATGAATTCTAACATTGGAGTAATCAAAGCCTGACTTTAATTTTCACTGGTTTTCTCCTGTTGACAAATGATTTGTTACAGGTAAATATTTTTTGGGAACTATATTGTAAATATTTTTTTGAATATTTAAATATTGAAGTACTTGGAAGTAATTAAATTAGTATGACACGATATCTTCTGTCAATTTAAGCAATTTACCTTCTTAAAAAACCTTATTTAGATAAAACATCTTAGGTGTTTTCTCTTTCAATAATACGAAATATTAAGTTATTTCATTTCAAATTTTGTATTCTTTTTTTATCGTATGTGTCACATAGAATTAATTTGATACTCAGACCTGTAACTAATTTTGCGACCGAGAAGAATCCCTTTTTAATATATCCTATTCTTTTTCCAACGGTATTTTTAGTAATAACCATTTCTCCTCATTTGGTCACTTAGTTCAATAGTAAAAAGTCTTAACTCAATATTATTTCAGGGAATTTAAGTCATTTTAAAATATTATCACTGATTTTTACCTGAAATGACCTTCAACATGTGCTCGATAGTCTTTTTTTAATCCAAAGAATGCAATTAGTTTTTAAATATTGGTAGATTCTTAAGATTTTTTCTGTAACATAACAAAATATTTTAGATGTGTAACATCTTTTAAGGGAACAGTGACCTTTACAAAGCAGTTTTACAAATAATTAGCTTTGTGAAACATTCTATGCATAAATTTTGAAATATAAATAAATCTCAATAACAAAACTATAAATGGGCCACTTTGAAGAGTCATAATTCAATACTTTTTTCAAGCAATTTCCTAAATCTTTTTCCATTACAACGAGTACCTCTGCTTTTGATCTGAAATGATTTGCAAGATGCGTTTAACAGTATTTACTTTTTAATTCAAGTTAAACTTTAGGTATAAAAATACCCCCAAATAAACAACAAAAGAGATTACATGTGCCACATCATTTAAAGGTACAGTGTAATTTACAAAGTGCATTCGTAAAGTATAAACTTAAACACTAATTACACATAAATTTTGAATAATAACCAAATAAATCCCATTTATTTTTTTAAAAATTAATCTTTAAAACTTTGTTAATTTTGAAATGTTAAGTATTAATTCTTAATATTTCTTCTATTTTTGCCTTATTATTTAAAATATTTTTCAAAATTTCGAGGCATTATTTTTTTCAGTAGACTTAATATGTGATTTATAAGAAATATTTCTGTCACTAAGTTGAAGTTTTAAGAAAAAAATCAGTCTTTCCTAAATTTAAAAATTGGTGAAAAGTTAAGTCGAAATTTCAAATTGATAGAGACTTATTTTAATATATTTTGGTAGTTCCTAACAACATAGCAATCTATGAAAATTAAAATGCTCATGAAACATTTTAAAAACTAACACAATACTTCATAAAAATGAATTTTTCAAATATATTAATATATTTTTCTATTGTAAGAAAATATTTAATGTGATTTGTTTTTAATTCATTAATTTACAAAATTTGTAGAAATTTTTTATAACCCTAATAAATAACTTATGCTTAATAATTTATAAAGGACTTTGTAAAGTACAAACTCCTATTGACTGAAGAATGAAAGACTTAAATATAAATTAAAGAAAATTCCCTAGCTCTTGAAGTTTCCAATGATTTTTAATTTCTAAAACTACCTTGGAAATGAGCTTTTTTGTTTTATAATATTACATATTAGTTTTATATCGAGCTATATAAATGCTACGTTAAATTCAAAGAAAAAGAATTATGTATGATAAGTGTATGATATTTATACATTTTATCTCTCTAGAAATTAAAATATTAAAATTTATGATGCTTGTTTTCAAGAACTCTTGGGAGATGAAAATAAGTATTTGCAGAACTTACTACATAAATTCCGATTTCTTTAAACTGAGCTAAGGTATTAGCGAAATACTTCCCAAATTTACTATGAAAATTTAAAAATAACTAACAATTGTAATATTGTTGTTTAATTATGCTTTGTAGATGGATATTTATAATGCACCAGTAAAAATAAACTGAACTATTTTTCAAAACTTTCCACTGTATAAATTATCTAATGAAATTTTGTTTGTAGAGATTTTACTTGAGTTAATATTTAAAATAACATTTTAATTTGTGCGAAAATGTAAGAGAAATTTTTAAATGAGAATAAGTTAATTATATTTATGATAACTTTGCGTATTCGAACTTATATATAGTAAACATTAGATGAAAAAAATCCCTGAAATCATAATGCTTATATTTTAATAAAGATATTTTGTACTCCTATAAAACTAAACTTTGCTTGAGAACATGATACAATCTTAAGAAAATTCTCGTGAGGATTTCTAACATGCAAGTCTCGCAATAAAATAAATACATTTTCTTAGTTTGAATTTCCGGCTAGCAAATTACAATCACATTTAAAATCCCATTTCTGTAAATATGTGACAGGATATAAATTTTGATTATTATTATTATCATTATTATTTGTTTCTGTTTCAGTAAATTCATTTTTATACTTGAAATTTTAAAAATTTTCTAGCGCTACCTAAAATTGAAACAGTTACAACTATAAAGATCTAATTAAAATATATAAAATGTCATATGAAATGTTCTAATACTTGAAAAATGTTTATAATTTAGAAACAGTATATAATGTTAAAATAGGACATTGAGAAAACTATAATAAAATTTACTTTTAATTGTGAAATGTGTAATAAAGTAGTCAAACACTTTCACAGACAAATTCAGGACTGACCGAGAGAAACAATGACTCAAGAATATTCCTACGGTTATATAAAAAGAAGCGTAGTCGGATAAGTGAATTAGTAAATTCATTAAAACAAACAAATTTCCACAGAAATTGTGTAAAAAAATCAAGGACCGTAACTTAACTTGTCCAGATGTATGACCTTAGGCTTTTTGAAAAGGAGCTCATGGTCAGTGACATTTTCAGTACACGAAAAGGCAATGTATATTAGAGATTCGATTTTGATTAAGATTTCCATCAAAATAACTTTTTGAAGAAATGTAAAACCCCCAAATTTTTTTTACTTTGAACTATATTTTAAACTCCCTTTAGCAATTCCTTTATTCTATTAAATATTTCCTTTATAAAACTAAATATGTAAGTAGGAGTTTAAAGTAAATCTTGAATATGTAGACATCAAAATCAACCAGAGATAGTCGATCGTTGAAAAAAAGTTTCCGAGTTTTAGTACCTAAGTCTTACTTAAGAATATCACTGCTGGTATGAATGTTGGTGACTATCTGAAAACTTCGATCATATAGAAAACATAATAAATTCACGGCCAGAGTAAACAACATATCCAACCTCCGAAACCAGATCTTTTTAAAAACGTACATAAAACATTGTAACACAAAACTTTAAAGCCGCACATGAAAGAATAAATCTTTACTGAAAAAATGACCTCTTCGTTAAATTATTGAAGCCATGCTCAATACAAAGCATATAAAAATCTATAGTTGATGATGTACTAGAGTGTCACCAGAACAGAATGTATTGTCATTCTGACGCACCAGCTTGTCAGTGAGCTTATTTCTTGACCCAATTAGCTCTCATTAGGCAAAATATAAACGCAGCGCAACAAACCGAAAACCCAAAATGAATCAAGAATTTCTGATATCCTTCATTATTGATTCCCATTATTGAAGAAATTTAAAATAATATATATATATATATATATATATATATATATATATAATATATAATATATATATAATATATATATAATATATATATATATATATATATATATATATATATATATATATATATATATATATATATATATATATATATATATATATATATATATATATATATATATATATATATATATATATATATATATATATATATATATATATATATATATATATATATATATATATATATATATATATATATATATATATATATATATATATATATATATATATATATATATATATATATATATATAATATATATATATATATATATATATATATATATATATATATATATATATATATATATATATATATATATATATATAATATATATATATATATATATATATATATATATATATATATATATATATATATATATATATATATATATATATATATATATATATATATATATATATATATATATATATATTATATATATATATATAATATATATATATATATATATATATATATATATATATATATATATATATATATATATATATATATATATATATATATATATATATATATATATATATATATATATATATATATATATATATATATATATATATATATATATATATATATATATATATATATATATATATATATATATATATATATATATATATATATATATATATATATATATATATATACGTTGTGACAAATGTGATACAAAGTAGTGCGAGTTAAAATGTCAAAATTCATATTTATTAAAATATTGCTAGTAAAATGAAAGACTTATTTACTAAGGCAATCACGCTTTAAAAATGTTTTAATTATTAGGAATATATATAAGAGGAAAACTAAATAAATTACAAAAGACAATTAGTATTACTTTCTATTCTCAGATCCCTTTAAAAACGAATAAGTATTCTTTCTCATAATCATTGTATGAACGTAATAAAATTATTCAGGTAACTCAAAACATTTATTATAGTCCATTATTGAACTTTGTGTGAATTAATAATGCAGTATCAACATAATAACTACGTTCTTTCTTTTAAATAAACATGCAAACTATAAATTGCAACTTTTTAAATTTTTTTTAGCTTGGATATGTTTATTTATGCTTATTTAAAATATTTATTTTTCATGTTATTAAGTTTCTTTTTCATTTTCTGAAACAATATTTATAACAATGTATTCTATGTTGATATAAGGTTAATTTTAAATGCATCCAAAAAATCTGTTTTTGGAAGACGTATGCAATTTTTTTGTCATTATCGAACATCTATAAGAAACTTCTTGTTTTTCAATAAATCTCCCAAAATTGCTTTTTTGGGTGTATTTAATCTCCAATAACAATATATTTTGTAGAATCGGTTTATTTTTTAAATTTCAGGTTATTATTGGACATTGACTTTCCTTGGAGTCCAGTTTATTGTTTCTAAAATTTCTAAAAGTATTAGGAAATAAAAAGTGATGAAAATAAATAAGATTCTGGCGTAGAGTTTATCACGAAGGTTAAGATGCTTTCGTTTGGAAACAAAAGGATTAAAATTGATTAGTAGATATGGCTACAAAGAAATTGATTTTCTTTTTCCTATAATGATTTTAAGTATTTCCATTACATTTCAAAATAGAAGAACATAAATTTAAAGTGATTGTCTACGTGTGTAACTAATCATTTATTATAGTCTTAATTTCTGTCAGGATAAGGGAATATTTTTCTAATTTGAACATCAAAATATATTTACAGTTATAAAAGATACAAACTGTCAAAACATTCTGAAACTGATAAGAAAAAAAACTATAATTTTCGTCTAACATAATTCACTCTGTTACTGAGTTTAGAAAAAGATATTTTCAAACCCTGGCGTTGTTTTCTTGAATTATATTGATTCAAACTTGGCAGCAATCCATCGTATGCATTTAAAAGTAGAATGGGATTCGAAGCGTAATAAAGACTTTCAAAATGTTTTACAGTTGAATGTATATTCAACGCCACTATAGCTGGAAAATATGATTTCGTATTAAATGAACATACGTGACTGATTATGTGCAATAACAACCAACATTTAGCGTATTAACTTCTTCAAAAGCAACCGGGTGCATGTAAATTCGAAAAAATTACAAATGTTTATACAGTACTTGCACATATCATCAGATATAGAACTGAAAAATTATAAAAAATTATGAAAACTATTTTTTAAAAATAATTGTTGAAAAACCAGGCAAATTTTTATGTTTACCGCTAACGATGGGAAACAAATATATTAAATCAATAACTACTTGCACATCTCAGATAAACAAATATAATAAAGCTAGATCTAAGACATTAAAATTTTTCAGGGAAATTCACCATAAAATAACAATTTAACTATTTTATTTTAAATTCCAAATATTATTTTACAAAAACATTAGTAACTTTTCAAATATTTCTTTTACAGTCAAGATTTTAATTCATTAAACTTAGAATATTATGTAAATTACCTGTTATACGTTTCATATTTTTATAATGAACTTTTCTTATTATCACGCTGTTCTTAGCGATGAATTTTTAAAAAATAGCAATTATCTGAAAATATATTTAAAATTTTTGCTGCAGAAAGGTTTTTAGAAATATTTTATTCAGCCTTTTAAAGTTTTCACCTTTATAAGCTGTAAATAAATTTAAATTATCAGCTAAATCCTATAGTAAAATAAAAAATTAAATTTAAAAATTTATTTAAAAATAAAATAGATTTAAGCTGAAGCTTATATCAATACTTCTTCTGATTTGTCAATTAAAACAAAAATTGTCATACTTTATGTTTAATAGATCACAAAGACAAAAGAAAAACTCTTCTGGAAAATTGATCATATGGTTTTTTTAAATAAATTAATAAAAACTTTTATTTATCACCTAAAACACGCCAATACTATACTATAATGTCTACCAATAAATTAGATACTATTTAATATACACTAACTCTGATGACAAGCTTTAAGCACATACCTTCTATGAAGTTTTATCTTATTTGGAAATATACTGTTCATCCTACTAATTTTGTGAGCTTTATGCATTTTATTAAACTTTTCATTTTATTTTTCCACATAAAAGTCAAGCTTTTATGGAAAAAATCAATAATGAGACGTGATTTAAAATTTCCAAAGTGTTTGCAACATTAAAGCTTTCTTTTTTCGCATTTAAAGTTTGTTTCCAAAACATATGATAGTTTATATCGTTCAGACAAAAAATAATTTCAGGGTTTATTTTGAATTTATTTTGAATTAAAAGCAATAAAATAAAATTAAAAGATCAAAACATACACATTTACATAAAGGAAATGAAACATAAAGCAACTGAAATGAAAAATACGATTTTTTTCCATTTCTGCTTTGGAATAAAATTTTTTTTTCGAAAAGAAAGCAGTCTGTGTCATGCTAATTTTTTTTAGCTTCGGGGCAACTTCATTACGAGACCTTTTACTTAATAGCTATAAAAAGGAAAGAAATCTCCCGCCAATGCCGTAAAAAGAAGTTTTTGTTTGTAGATTATCTGACATGTAATGGGTATATGAATTTATTAAAGGTATAAATAATAATACGAAAAGCAATAGTGTGAGCTTCTGTTGTGAAAATTTTCAGTTATTAAAATATAAATTACTAAAATAGTTTTCAAAGAAATATTTCGGAATAATGGAATATTTTAAAGTCAAATTTAGCATAAATAAAAAGGGAAAATAACTTGCTAACAGTTATGAATAGAAACCATAAATAGAAATGTGTAAGAATTATTTTATAGCTATGTAAGTTAAAGAAAAAATATTTTCAATTAATTTTGCTCATTTAAATATGCTATTACATTAAAAACCATAGAAATTCTTCTTGATTTATAAAACTCACAATAGAGGGAACATCTTAATACATGATTTTATTTTGAAAGCATTTAAGAGGTCATATGAGTACGAGTGCTGAACTTTTAGACACCATAAAAAGGTAACATTTTCAATTATGACTTTATAAGCATACTTTTCAAATCCATAATTTTTAAAGTGGTAAAAGAAAAAAAGTTTTATATACATTTACATATCTTTTTTTTGTTTAAATATTGTGTTAGAGAGTTTTAAATATTAAAAAGATTGTTGTTGAGTGTCATGTAGCTCTCATTAAAATTTAAGGTATTTACCTATGATCAAATTTATAGTGAGTATTTATTTTGTTAGTCACAAAGACTAAATATTATTTGCGTTGCGTTGTGTAGGTTATTTAAGCTTAAATTCAAACACAGGTTCTAGGAGAATACAGTCTTAAAATATGGTGTGCCAAGGCGGTGCTTCAATCGGACGCTCTTGTGAAATGAAGTAGATACTTTGCTTGTTATCTCAATTGATGATACGACAACGTTGACTCCAGTCTCACTACTGGTCTGGGGTTTTCTAAATAACTTGGGGGGATTTTGAAACTCGGATGAGCTAGAAGCTTCTGGTCGTTTCGAGATGTCGAGGTCTTTCATGGGCCCAACTCCTTTGAGACCCGTACTCTGTCCTTGAGTCCTAAACACTTGCCGTCGAACTGTCGACCTCCGAACTCTGATAGTCGGACTTCTCTACTCTACTCGACTCGATTGCCGAATACTGACAGACGGTCTTCTCTCTTCGGTTCGACTGCCGAACACTGACAGATGGACTTCCCTCTTACTTCTTTTCGTCCAATCGGGAGAGTTGTATAAATCTAATTGGTTTCCTTTACCCCGCCTTGAAACCTCAAACATGGGAAAACCTTGCCCCTTCAAATTGGGCACTGTCCCCTTGGGACTCATAAATAACTCCACAAAGGTACATTCTTATTTAGTGTCATGTACGGAGACGTGATTCTAAACTGGGACTGGGATCAGAACCCCGCCCGAGGATACCGCACATGACCTTGAAATAATTTTCATTGGTCCTCTTTTCCTTTACAAAAGATGTGATCAGGTCAGATTTAGATCACAAGCATTTTACTTCTCGTATTAATTAATCAATTATATTACTGATCTAAATTGCCTCATCACATTGAGAAACGTCATTTTAAAGCTTGTGTACAAGAATACATCATAAGTCTTCAACTGAATAGAAAAAACATTAAGATCGTAATACAAACATTCAAATTTATTATTAATCAAAATTTTTATAGATTGGATCTCAATTTTATTGAAATGCTCACTTTTTAAAGTTTAGCTATTCATAAAATACATTCTTGCAGAAACTATAAATAAATTCTGTTTTGACGAACTGAGACATACACATACACCACCTTTGAAAAATTCATGTGAAAAAACTAAGCTTCAGAAAAATTATGCACATAATGGGAAAAACACATTTTAAACAAGATTAGAGCAGTAACATTTTAACACAAACTTATATTTTCATTAACGAAGGGAGTGTTTTAATTCAATTTTTAAAATGCTTAAAACGTTATTAACATAACTTGTTTCTATTGCAAAATAAAATACTTTAATTGTTTAACTGTCGAATGAAATCTTCATATTGTTTTGATCAAAAAGCTTTGTAGATGAATAAATTTATGTTTTTAAATAAATAAAATATCCTTAACACTTTTATATTTTATACTGAAACAGAAAACGATTTAAAACACAAACTAAAATAAAGTAAATATATGTTCAAATATAAATATTTTTAACAATAGAAGAACTTAAAATAAACTGGAATATTTCCTTCACAAATGTTTTATACATAATAAATTGTTTTTACCGAAAAATCAAATATTTGTTTTCTGAAAAGAGAAGACAAACGGTGCCACGTCTTTATTTTTTGAATTAGATTTCCCATGCATTACTCATTTTCTTGATTTATGTACCTAAGTATACTTCCTATGAATCGATGGTTAATAATGAGGGGAAAAGCTACAATTTATAGTTGTTTGAAGCCAGACCTCGCTTATATTTCCTCCCCAGTAAGCCTTTAGTTTGCAAGAAGGCGTTATGTAGGAGATTTTATCAATCAATCATTCAACATTTCTGCAAATACTAAGCAAAATATTTTCAAGGTTTCCGCGTAGAATTTAAGGTTACTTTTTCTATTGGGTATAGTGACTGAAACTAGGAATAACGCCAATTGTCTTTTGACTACAAGGCTAAATTTGTATTATTGTTGCATATTCAGTTTAAATTATGCCGTTATAGTCATACCAATAAATACGTATAGAAATATATTATTTGAAAGAATAGCTTAGGAACAAATATTTAAAATTCCCGTCACATCCATATTACAAAATATAACCATTAAAATTGGTGAAAATATTTTTAAATTGAATTTTCGTTTGAATTAGTTTTAATAAAAGAAAAAAAAGCGTATGTTGTAATTCAGAAGTTTAAGAGTAAGGTGAAAAAATAAGCATAATTTGAACTAACGTGATTTAAAAAAATGTTATTTATGAGATGAGGAAAAAAATATTTTTCATTGTTTAGGAAACTTTTTACAGGAATTTCGATGTGTGAAGTTTTTTAAAAATTTACGTGATAAAAATATGCATAAAAACAATAGAAGCATAATTATAGTGGATATTTTTAAAAGATACGAAAAAATATTTTTACGAATATGTGTGCAGTAAAATTGACTTTTTGGTCATGTGCAAACTATTTGCTGATGTTTAATTATTAATTTTCAGATTTGCGATGTACATCTACGCTACTGCTTTGTGTATATAATTAATTTATGTAACTACTATTTTTCTTATAAAATTTAAGAAATATTGAAGTGTGATAAGAATTCGTATAATAAATATATCTATGAAGATATTTTACTTGTAATAATTCTATTTTCATAAGCAAATCCACCCATTTACTCAAATTCTATTCAATTTACATATTTTCTGTTACAACACAATAACTTCTATTGTGATAAATTAATTTATTTTAATAAGTTAAGTTTCCTTATTGTCTAAGTGGGGATTTAATGCCTTTATTTCGATTGCTTAGCTTGTATTCGAGATTTTTTTTTCAATTCCATTTATTAAATTACGCCCATACTGAAATTCGTAACTTAAAAAGGATCCAAACAGAAATTAAACTGCCTTTCTGCAGTTCTGCAATAAAATTATCACCATAATACTTAGATTTAAATTTGCATACCACCCAATATAAACTCTTTTATAAACGAAATATTTTATGGAACGCTTTTGTGCTCGAAGCTTAAACGTGAATAAAATTGCAAAACTAAAAATATGCACGAAAGTGAGGTTGTTATATTTCATTTCACTCGGAGAGAAAAGTAATTCATATTCAAATGTCACATGCAATAGAACGTTGATTCATCCCTCTAATTACATTTCCTCACTCAGATGAAAATCATATTATTCAGTTCTATTCAAAGTGAAAATTTTAATTGGAAACAAAATTTAAGCTATCGAGGGAAACTGAGTAGAAAGTGCCCATACGGTACCATGCTTTAATATTTTCCAAAATTCAAAACATTTGGAATATGAAAATGCCTATAGTTATTACGCCCTTAATTAGAATTTTCAGAGGTTAAGATAGATTTAATGAAATGAAATGAGGTTATTTTAGGAGATAAATTGTATTTTTTAAAAATCATTTTATGAATTTTTCTTGAAAAAGTTATTAGAGACTACAGTTTCAACGTATTCAATGAATAAGTTTGATCATGAATAAATTTACTTTGAAAAATTGATTTAATATGCAGAGAAACTTGAGAAATTCCATTACAAAGGGGATTTTTCTGTGAGCCAGAATTTTTTTCGCATTATGAGTAGATAAATTACATCATTAGGTTTAAGAGAATTTAAGCGAAAATAATAATTGAAAGTCATTTAACATATTTACGTAAATGTTCTTCTCTTTAGCATAAAAGAAGTTGTTGACAAATGGTAGCTATTTTATGAGCTATCTGTATACTTTTTTTCAAAGACTCTTTCTAGAGTTAGTGCTGTCGCTTCACAGACAAGAATTCAGTATTTGTTCTCTTGAGCTATTGTTATAAAGAATTAAGATTCATATTTCAAAGGTATATCAAAATTTATGAGCAACTTGAAAAATATCTTTCCATCCGCGTAGCTTATTCAAGATGTGGTGTTGTCTCATACACGCATGTAACAGCATTTACGATTGAAAAAATTCTAAAGTTGAGATAATTACTGGTGTAAAATATTAAATAGTAAACGACTTTTTTCTTAGTCTTGTCATTGATTTTATTACACACATAGTCTGTTGAAAATTAGCATTTCATAAGAAATCGCACTAATTGTTATGCGTAAATCAGTTTAGAAACCATGTAAGCTGATACGAGTTTAATATAGGAAAATTGTAAACAAATAAAACCGAAACAGGTAAGTCTTTTAAAGTTTAAAAACTTCTTCCATAAAGAAACTCACTGGCAGAGGTTGCAAATATAAAACTCAAGACAGGCATTCACAACCTTCATGCCACAAAGCCTAACTGTAAACAAGGTAATTTCCTGACCTCCAAGGCTTTTATTTTTTGATAAATAAAATAATAAGTTGTTTTAAATAATATAAACTTTATTTGAAAAACTGAAAACTGTAATATAATAACAAAAAGGTTTGGTTCTAGAATGTACGTACATGCAATTTTGCATAACATTTAAAAAAATTAATTATTAAAACGAAAAGATGTAATTTATTGGCGGTGCAACCCATGGGTATAAGGAAAATTGTATAACAGTGGATAAAAAGGGGTTTTATGCAATTCTGTGGTATGAAAATTTATATGTATAGAAGATGTGATATGAACACATTTAGTAGGAAAAACAATCTTTTACCTTCCCTGTCAATAACCTCTGATGAATCTTCCAGTTTTAAAAACCTTTGCTTTAAGGTGTAGGGGCTCTAGTCTTTTTCAAGAACAAGCAGTTTTGTTATTAACGAAGGTTAAGTCACCTTTTACTCACATCAATCAATACTGTTTTAGGTTAAATTGTAATGCGATTATGTCCATCAGTTAATTTCAGTTCAGTTTAAAAAATTAATGTAAATCCTCAATCCAAGAACAAATAAAATGTTAACTGTACTTAAAACCCGTCTTATGAAAGATAAGCAACTGCTGATAGTTTCAAAAAATGGTAGTGAACTGTTATCTAATACAGTGAACTGGAAAAGTGATGGTAAGCCCGTGGTACATCGAAGTTGGGTAAATGCAGGAATGCTGGTACCCTCACTTCAGCCTGATTTAGTATTTTTTAGATCTTTTCAGTCACATTCAAGGCTGTATATCATCCAGACAAGTACAAAATTATGTGATGAAAGAATAAAAATAAATCAGTCGTAATTTGCACACAAATTCACTGCAGACCATGGAGGCACGACAAAGGTAAACGAATATCTCAGCGAAATTCCCTCTTTCTCGCTTTCATGCAATAGCTTTGTTAATTTTAAAACTTGTCTTCTATTCTTTATTTAATTAAACTGTCTGTTTTATACCTTGGTCTCTTCTAATTTGTTATTTATGTAAAAACATTTCTGGTTTATTTTATGTTTTAGCTTTAAATGACTCATATTAGCTGTAGTAACGAAAACAAGTTAAAATGTAGTTTTGTTAGCATCCTATGAAACTTTGTTGCTTTTGATACCAGTGGACATTTTATTTGTATCACATGTTTACGAATTCATTGATTTTATCTATAAATACCACAAAGTTCACATTTTTAAATATATGTATATATATTTAAACAATAAATTGTTTTTAACAACAAATAAATTGATTTTATCATTTATGCTGATTATTTATTCATTTATCGTGCTTGGTTTGACCAACTGGCACAAGACAGCAACAATATCTATTCATTTAAGACCTTTAGAAAATTATAACGCAGTAGGCAATGATTCTAAGAAGAAATACTTAAAATTATTTCTAAAAGAATATTTTAAAACATTTTTATCGAATCAGATTTAAAATTTATTCTGAAAAATCTTCAACTTTAGTTTGTTAATGAAGAAAATCCCCCAGGTAAACCCTACTGTTTTATAACTCTTAAAGTAGTCCCTTTGTAAAATGAGAAACTTGAATTAACTTCTACTGGCTAAATTAATTTAGTCAGAGAAAAATTCGAATGGAAATTATGTTGAAGGTCTTGGGTTTTTATTGCTTGAGGGGGTTTACGAAAAGAATTAGATGCATCAGGCAAATTAAGCTTTAATTTCACACATTCACATTTTGGAGTAATGTAAGATTGTATTCTTGGAAAGTTGGAATCTGTTAAAATGAATTTTCTTCTCCTTTTTCACTCTTATTTGATTTAAGATTCTATTTTAAGTAACTATCCCCATGTAGAAGTTTTATGCTTGGAGTATAA
>CM063503.1:104541733-104546733 GCA_032207245.1 Pardosa pseudoannulata
TATCTAGATTAACACACTGGAGATTTACAAATTAGAACATTATAGTTACAGGGTTAATGCGGACGAATATAATTTACAATCTCATTTAATATGTTTCATGAAACACTTCCAGTAAAATAACTATGAATTCAAAAAGTGCAATAATAATATTTACACAATCAGAAATCACAGAACGAATCAAAATTCTGTATTATAATGAACCCTTTCTGATGTAAAAAGACTGTTAAAAATTACAATCTTTAGATATACAGTATAATAAGAAAAACTGAAAAATTAAAATCCTAAAAATATGAATGTAAGACTAAGTTTATTTCAAGACGGGCTAAAATATTACTATGTTATACTGTTACATTTTTTTTATATAGGAAATATTACAATTTAACCAAGAGAATAAAATCCATAAACTATACATTAAATGGCTCTTGGATATTATGAACGGGAAATAGTTTTTTACTAAATAGGAAATCTTTTTTAATACGATTTGTAGACAAATCGCAATCTACAGAATATAAAAGTATTGATTCAAAATTCAAATAAGAGTTTCCAAATGAAATCTAAATGCATTCTTTGCAGTTTAAAAATAGGAGAGATAAAGTATTTTCTAAAATATCTTTTATATTTCTGATCTTTATCGGAAATAGAAATAATTGTCAAAAGCAGATAACGTGTAGATCAATCTCAAATTTTCCAGACTCTTGCTCATATATTTAGTATCTGAATACTTAAGCGTTGCTCAAACATACTCTCTCTATACATCCAAACATACATGCGTGAGTGTGCGCGAGCACCCTCACTTTTAAGTTGTTACGTGAATATGATAAATACGACCTTTAGAATGCTTCAAAAATCCGTGTATTACCAAATTTTCAGTCTTCCAGGAAAGCATGGTGACAAAATACTACATCATTCAGAACAAACAGGCACAAACACTTGGTATGCAATCTATTCATTTTCCGAACTTGCGTCTTTCGCACATGCGCACTACGTGATCTTGAAAGAAGAACGCTGAACTAACGGGAAGCTAATTCGTAGACAGTATTGGATGCTTTGGAATGTGTTCCATGTTTCGTTTCCATGGATTTTTCTGCATTGGAAGGTTCTATCAAATGATATTTTTGCGAGTCAAGATACTCATGAAAGTGCTTGGTGTCTCAGTCCTTTAAACGTACATAATTTTTATAATAAGTTGTTTATTTTTCACTCCACTTAAATTAAGCTTATAATATATTTACCTTAACTGTTACCATTTTATTACTGGACTATTTACAATTTTAAGTAAAATTTACTATAGACTTCGATGTGAATAACCAAAGAAGCAATGATTATGGATCTATCTCCAAGGTTAATATCAAATGCAACTTTTAAAAATTGAAGTTATACTGAAAGGTTTAATTCGCTTCCATGTAAATAATAATAATAATAATAATAATAATAATAACAATATAGCCTTTGGCAAAAAGAAATATATTTAAAATTTAGGCAGTTAAATAGAGAAAATATAAAAGAAAATTAGAATAAAAAGAAATTTGTACATGTATTCATATCCCAATTAATTTTTTGGGCCATGTAATTTTCTTCATTAACTAAGTGTCCGGAATAAATATGTATTTTCTATCCTAAAAAATTAAGATGGGAATTCTCTAACAAACCTCGTACTGAACAATTAAAAAAATCTGGAAAGAGAAATTATTATAAAAAGATTTTTAGCGCGCAATTTAAAGAAAATTTTGAATTTTATCGACATTAATCAGTGAGATATATTTTTAGAAGAAACAAGAACACTGATTATGAGGACATTCAAAACATAACATTTACATTTACTCAACCTTTCACTGTGGTTTAAATTGCATAATGGAATTAATCGTGGAAGTTGAAACTGAAACACTTTTTGCAGTAGCACGCTATTTAATACAATTCATTTATACTGTGCCCTCCAGAAACACGCCGACCTAATAATATATCAACTATATGAAAATATATGAAAAGAAAAGATTTACCAAAAGAAGTTAAACTAAATATAATACAGTACTCACTGTAATATTTATTAAAAATTAATGTAAATGTAATAGATTAAAAAATGAATAAAGTTTAACTTCAAAAAACGAAGGGCTTAGATTTGTTTTTGACAGTATTCCTTTGTTGAAAAGTTACCACCTGCCATTGATATATACAGACACACACATATGTATATACATACATATTCGTATTATGTGTACAAGTACTTCACTTTACAATCGAGTTCCATTCTGACGACAATGTAGTTAAGCAAATCACTTGATAATCATGGAGCTAATGTCGGGAATATAGGAACCTTATAAAAATTGTATAAACTATACCAATTTGAAATTAATTCATAAAACACGACTATGTAATATTATTTGTTTATTTGAAGGTGCAGAGATTCCGAATAAGGTAGATGATGATGACAAAAGATACCTTCAAGTTCCTGAGAGTTACCGAAATTATCAGTTTAAGTTTATCCATTAAAGTACTTTAAACTGCCTAATGTTCCAACTTTCAGTACCCTGCCTATTTTTTATCCGTATTACAAACTTCGTAGAATGATGAAATACAATTGTTTTCATTAATTTTTTTAACAATGTCTCCAGGTGGATACCATACTGTTTCTTTACGTTGACATCTATGCTAGCTTGGGACCGCAAATACATAAAATTTATTTCCATCCCCCAGGAGGCTGTTGTCTGTATAATTGTCCTAATATCCCTTACAGCGCTTTCCCACTTACTGACCCGACAGCGATAAATCTTAGACGACTGTCGTTGTCCGACATCGGTGTACATAAAATGCCCTGAGATGAGCTACCTTCTTTCCCACTAACCGATTCAATGATGATTTTGTCATCATCAAATGGCCGATATCGTTTATCGGACAGTTTTCTCTTTCCTCACGCGCTATTCCTTTTGAATTGGTCAGACATTTTAAGAACATTCGCTACACCCATTGTTTCTTATGGATTAATAATTAACATATTTTGTACTACAGTTGTTACTAACATGAGTTTATTTTAAAATTATTTATAAATGGAGTTTAGATTTCTTTCGCATATATTTTTTTAGACATTCTGCTTAGATTTGGATGTTAATTTATTCTCCCTTGATTTCACAGCAATATTAGATTAAAATTTTATTGCAGATGTACTATTATTACTACCCGAGTTTCACTTTGTTATATTACGTTCTCGACTGCAATAATAACAATAAGTTCATTTATCACATACTGTTGCTTTTGACAGAAAATGACTAAGTGTATTAAATTTTGATTTGAATTTGTATAATAAATTTAAAAAGGTGAAGTAAATATAAAAAAATGAGACAATTAAATGACAAATGAGGTAATTAAAATTAAACAGAATTGAAAAGGAAAACTAAAAGTATAAAAATAATTACATAAAAATAGAAAAGAGCATTTAAAATTGAAACACTTATTTTTATTTTTTATAAACTTAAATTTTGTTTTAAACAAAAAAATTAAGTAAACAAAAAAGGTTCTAGGATTTTAGTATATTTAAGAGAGTGATAGAAAAAAGTAATAGTTTTTAAAATGAAACAGTAAAAAAAAAAAAAAAAACCACCTACAATTGAACCCGAGACAGAAAAGTGGAAGCGCAATGTGCGCACACTATTCCAAAAAGTGTTAGCAGGTTCAATCTTAAATTGACCTCCTCATAGAAAAGAGGGCGGAGCCAAAGGCTCATTAGCATACAACCGATTAAAAAAAGTTTTAAATTGAGTATTTAGATGGAAAAAGTAAATTAAAAAGGTAAGAATAAAGGTAATCTTTCAATTTTTTATTGAGATGCATTTCTTTACTACCATACAATATACCATAACCTTAATTTTTATAACTTTTACATGCTTGGTGTATAGTATTAGCAACCACTGTTTTTAAAATTGGTGTAATGAAACCCCGTTTTTATATACCTTTCTAATAGTAATTATTGAACCGAGTCTAAAAGTTACTAGTTTAATCATTATAAAACTGGTGTTAGCTACCGCCATCCATTTAATGAAACAAAGTAGAAAATTTCACAGTACAACGTAAAAATTGTTTACTGGACGACACGATACCGTTTTGTCGTTGCATTATTTACCGGCTGATTTAGTCGCTATCGTGTTGGTAAAAAGGAAAGCGCCTTTAACCCTTTAAAGGTCACTATTATAAATTCTTTGAGATTTAATGAAATTACTTTATAAATGGTATCTATGAACTTTATAAATGTAAATGCATATTTTTTTTTTTACATTTTTTGAGGGGGGTGGGTGGAATTTGAGTGGTGGTTAAAGTGCAAAATCCAGCCCCTTGTACGGAGTGAAGATGCTTTTTTAAAGGTTTAATTATGCTGCTGTTACAATGATTATTATCTCAAACGGTAGGATAAAGAAAAGCTAATCAGTTTACAGTCGAACGATGGCCATATGGTACAGCGCTGCTTTTAGGTACCGGAATTCATAGGTTAAAATCCCACTGCAGGTATGGATGTTCGTAGCAATTCGGAATCGGCCTTAAGCTGTAGGTCTCGGTCTTATTCACCCTCGTGTTGAAAGACAGTAAACCATACTAAACATAAACAACATATAAGTGTTGTTTGGATAGACATTTATTTGGGTTTATAAGTGAAAAAATCATATTACTGACTTTTCCAAGTAAAGTAAGTTTATTCACGTATATTTCAAATGAAGTATAGAGCTCTTGTATACTCTCTGTTGTGAGTTGGAAATGGCATAAACATAGAAAACCTAAAAGTCCATCCTATGTCTTTCAAAAGCAGAGTAAGAATTTAACAGGTGGTTTCGCTCCGAAACCACTGTCCGTTAAAGGGTTAAGTGAGTTAGCATTTTTGTATCTATACTAGAAACGACACTCTGAAACATGGTTTCATCGGCCGAAATACCGGCGAGTTTTAACTAAGATTAAAGCTGTATGAAATATAATTCCGGATAACTTTCCCGGAAAAGCGAAGATTATAATGTTACACGACG